>JAYEVE010000805.1:600000-1057577 GCA_036346375.1 Guadua angustifolia | reverse complement strand
TAAACTTCAAATCCACTTCAAACTCAACCACTACCAGCTTTAAATATTGCCAATAACTCATCACAAACACTTGTAGACTTCCTCATGGTCTTTGAATCTTCCCCTTGATGACTATATTGACAAACACACGAAAAGGCATAAAAATTTTGAGTTTGAAAGAAAAGAAGAAAGCATTTTGAATGCAGAGCCAAACTTGGTTCTAGAAAAAGGAAATGAGAGCATGACCAAGTTGGCGATAAGGGTTTTTAGAGCTAAACTTTAGAAAGAGCAAGTTTTCCATAAAAACTCCAAAAGTCCAATATAAATCTCGCACAACTTCAATTTATGCCAAGATCATAAGTATCAAATATGCATCCACATTTTATCTTTTAATGATGCATTTTCTATGATTTCTCCCCCTTTTGGCAATATAGGCATCAATATGGCATTTTCTCCCCCGTTGTATATGTATGCATGGAATGCAACCTAAAGGAGCTTCGAAAATTATTCAAATGACCATTAAGACAAAATATAACACCAAGCTAGTTGATTACAAATGAGACTAAACTTAGGACATGTCCAAGTGCAAATAAGAAATTTTGCTAGCAAGCTTAATTTTGAAAATGTCATTCTTAGCAAGATTTGACATGAGCAACTCTTAGCATTAGTTTCAAAACTAGAAGCCATGCTGTCGGCGTATTCCACCAGACAGGCCCGTGATCTACAGACCAGGTTTTGTTCGGTAGGAGGGCGTCTTCGTGGCTGGCTAATCGAGAGGGCGAAAACCTAGAGGACTCCCACGAGAGGGTTTGGCGCCTATGAACTAGGAAGAACAAGTGATTTTACCCGAGTTCAGGCCCCTTGTGAGAAGGGTAACAACCTTACGTCCTGCTAGATTTCGTATATGATATTTTGAGCCAGTACAGAGTTCATGAGTTACAAGTTCTCCTGCTAGCTCTTTCTAGTATTGCTTGGCTGATTGATCTAGGCTCCGATTCCCCTTCCCCATGCACCCGAGGGCCCTTATATAGACCAGGCTAACGGGGTAGGTACAAGGAGGGACATCATGCTGACCTAAACACATTTAATGCTTCCTCTCGTGCTTTGTCCGTTCCTCCGGCCTCATTAAATGCCTCGCGTGCCATTGCCCGTCACGGGATGGGACCCTTATGACGAGGTAGGTGGGGCGTCGGAGGAATGGGCTGGTTGCGAAACCCTTGCAGCAAATAAGCTGCCATGGCGAGCTGCCATCTGACACGTCTTGGCGGGAAAAACCTTCGAGGCGGCCACCGTCGCTCACCTTTTTGCCTTTGCGGAGGGCGAGTAGGGCGTCCTCGCCAACCGCTCGCCACCATTGCGTGGGCTGGCGCCGGCGGCGGCGTGTTTCGCCACTGCCGCCGGCGCCACGTGACGGGCCTTTGGCCGTGGCGCGATCGCCGCCCGTCGCTAAGCCGCCACGTAAATTGGCGCCGGCGGCGGCGTGCTCACCCACTGCCGCCGGGCGCCACGCGGACGGACACTGGCCGGGCGGGCGCGATCGCCATTAATCGCTAAGCCGCCACGTGGGGTGGCGAACCGCACAGCGGCGTGCTTTCGCCCACCGCTCGTCGTCGCCACATGGACCGACCTTTGGCGGTGGCGCGATCGCCGCCCGTCGCCGAGCCGCCACGGGTGGCGCCGCGTCAGCTCGCCACTGCCGCCGAGCGCCAGTGGACCGACGCCTGGCGGTAGAACGCGATCGCCGCCGTCGCCCGGTGCCGCCACGTGGGTGGCGCGAGCCGGCGGCGCGTCTTCGCCCACTTTCGCCGGCGCCCGTGGGCCGACGCTGCGTGGTAGCGATCGCCGCCCGTCGCTAAGCCGCCACGTGGGGGTGGCCGGGCGAGTAGGCGTCTTTCGCCCACTGCTCGCCGGCGCCACGTGGACCGACGCTTTGGCCGTGGCGCGATCGCCGCCGATCGCGAAGCCGCCCGTGGCTTTGGCGCCGGCGTGCTTCGCCCACTGCTCGCCGGGCGCCACGTGGACCGACGCGCTGGCGGGCGCGATCACCGCTTCGTCGCCGAAGCCGCCACGTGGACCGGCGCCTGCCGACGGGCGCGATCGCCCGCCCGTCGCCGAGCCGCCGCCACGTAAGCCGGCGGCAGCCGAAATGCGGCGGCGTGCTTCGCCCACTCTCGCCGGGTGCCACGTGGACCGACACTGGCGGCGGCGCGATCGCCGCCCGTCGCCGAAAGCCGCCACGTGGATTGGGCTTTAGGCGGTGGAGACGGTACCCTAGCGTATAATACGCTGACACATGCCACTCAAATGATCAAATGGAAAACCTAGAATTCAACCTACTCAACACTTTGGGGAATCTAGAAGTGCATACAAGGTCCTTTGAGATCATTTTTCAATTGATGCAAATATTTCTTTATGATTTCAAAAGACATAGTGTGGTGCAAATGTTTAATACTATTTGCATTCTTTACCTACATATGTTTTTTTATTTGTGTTTTTTAAAGCAATTGACTCAAGCCGTTTTCCACTGTCTCAAGAAGGACTCTTAAGAGAATGGTCTTGGTCATACACAACACATTCCAAGTTCATCCCAAGTGCAATGAGAAGATATCTTGTGAATGCGAGGTGTCAAGTCTAATGCGCACAAATAGAGTCAATTTTGCTTAATTTTTATTTTAGCACATTGATTTATAAGCAAGTAAAGGACTCAAATATGGATCAAACAAGTTTCACCCATGTTGCTATAGGGACTCTAGAGAACCCTAAAATTTCACAAATCATGGTAAATACATCTAGAGAAGAAACTTAGCAAGTAAAAGCAACATGTTTCATTTAGGTTTTCTCTTAAAGCTCATTTTTTCAAGTTTTATCAAGCTTAGCAAGATAAATGAACTTGGACATATCTAAGTTAGTGCATTTCTTCATATGATGTAGCATGGTGTATAGTAATGAAAAATAGATCATTTGCATAATAGACAAAGCCCATAAAATGGAAAATAGAGTCTATGAGATGCATGAAACGGATTCTTAAACTCCCCCTCGACATGTGAGTCAATTTTAAGCACAAATCTAGTTTGAGTTGAGTTATTAACAAAATTAAGCTAAAAATGGTATAAAAGAACTCAATCAAAACTAGAAATATAAAATGAAGTGAAGAAGGTGAGAACTACTAACTGGGTGAATATAGAGCATAGAAGAGATAGAAGAGAACACTAAGGCTTAGACTCGTTCTTATCTTCCCCAATGACTAATATAGGGAAGCTACCTCTAGATCCCAAGCTAGGGAGTGCACACAGATCCTGTCTATCCAGGAGGCCCAACACCTACTGACTTATAAGACTGTGAGGGAACTCAACCTAGAGAGAAGAGAGAACAGTTAATTAAACATGACAGCAACCTAAAGCACAAGATGAGAGATCCATTATAACATCCCAAAAATAGCCCTTATTATTGTTTTATTATCATTTGTGTATTTTGTGATTTTTCTAGATTTATTGGATTTTTTGGATTTTAGTTGGAATCATTTCAAATTAATTATATTGGCCTTTTGTGAAAACTAGCTAAATATAGATAAAGTTAATATAAAGTTTGGCTAAAAATATTTTTCTAAGTTCAAAATGTCTCAAACCATTTATGAGAATTTTCTTAGATTTTTCCTAGTATTTTATTACTTGAAATAAATTAAACTAATTTATGTAATTATTTTAAAAGAGAAATGCAGGAAAAATAATTTAAACAGTATCGGGCCAGAGCCCAATAAGAGGTGGAATGCTAGCTGCATAGGTGGAATGTTAGCTGCATAGGAGACATCGCTTGAAGAACTAAAAATGCAGCATCTTGATCCTGTCGGCCTTCGTTAGGAAAGCATTATGTGGCAATCACTAACAACATGTTTCTTGTGTGATGAAGAAGTTCAATGGTTTAGAGAGTGCCCTCTAAAGTGACCAGCCCTGAATCACAAGAAGGATAACAATAAGCATACAGTTGCACCCAACAAGGCACTCTTGGGGAACGCGGTATGCTACGCTAGCACAAATTAAAATTTCTACCGCACAACCAGAAAAGCTACTCACAGATTGGATTACCACTAGACACGCAGTTGCCGAATCCTTCGCGCGTTGGTGTAGTGGATCGTCCTCGCCGTGGATCGTCCTCACGTGGATCGTCCTCACACGGATCATCCTTGCTACGGATCGTCCTAGCTGTGGATCGTCCTCGCTGCGGATCGTCCTCGCGTAGATCGTGCTTGCTACGGATCGTCCTCGCAGCGAATCGTCCTCACCACGCCGCGATGGCGGGCGTCACCACAACGATCCACATCACGGGATGGAGCGCGTGCGTCGCGTGGCATAAGCACCGTGTCGCTCAGCAGGGGCAATGAGAGGTGGAGGCTTGGGTTCTACGTGAACAACATCATGCACGCCCACCCTTCTCCTCTCCTTATATAGCCACGCGACGAAACCCTAAGCCAGGGCCCATCAGCACGTTAAGCCCACGGGTCCATTAATTACGGATCCAATCCAAATTAATGCGTCCCAGCCCGTTAAGTGTGTGACCCTGTAGGTTCATGTACATTTGGACATAGATTCGGAAAACTCTTTTTCCAATCCAATAGCTGGTAGCGGTTCCTTGCAGAGCATGCCAAAACCCAAACACATATGATCAAATCAGATAGAACCTTTCAAAAGTACTCATGTAATAATCCCTTTGCCAAACTATATGAAGATCGAACTCAAGGCGAGAAGTATGTCATCCTTTGAGTTCAATCCATCTCTCGTATCCATGATATATTAATAAGTTGTGATTGACTTCTCAATCACGGCATGGCCATGCACTTCCTTAATCATATCACACGAGTGGCCTAGACATATATCTCCGCTTCTGCGGAGTGGCAAATTCCATCTTATTTGCTCACTTCCCTCTGCATGTTTCATAGCAAACATGAAAGCTACCTTATAACTATCAGGTTAGGAAATAGCGTTTAGTGGCCCCAAGGTAAACTATTACACATGTAGGGAATGTGACAATCTCAGGTCTAAGGATCATACATCCACCATGTATGAGATACACTGATGACACATAAGAATGTAACATTCTCGCAGTGTCCCATTGTGGGTCTATCTAACCCATATTCTTCATGATGAGTTCACAATGTATTGATGATATCTCCATATCCCATGATCTATGAAACATAATCATCGATCAATACATGTGCTGATCTATTCATCATTATACTCTGAGATGAACTTCTTTATCCAAACAGCTTCCTTTACGGTCTCAGAAGCCGCAATGTACTCTGCTTCTGTTGTAGAGTCAGCCACCATGTTTTGTTTGGAACTCTTCCAGCTTACCGCTCCTCCATTTAGTGTAAATACGAACCCGGATTGCGATCGGAAATCATCTTTGTCAGTTTGGAAGCTTGCGTCGGTGTAACCCTTTACAACCAGTTCTTCCTCTCCTCTAAAAATTAGGAACATATCCTTAGTTCCTCTCAAGTACTTCAGGATGTTTTTCACAGCTGTCCAATGACCATTACTGGGATCCGCTTGGTATCTACTCGTGACACTTAGAGCATATGAGACATCTGGGCGCGTACAGATCATGGCATACATAATAGACCCAATAGCCGAAGCATATGGTATCTTGCTCATCCTGTCTCGCTCATCAGTTATCGAAGGACACTGATTCTTACTTAGACTTATACCATGTGACATTGGCATGAATCCTCTCTTGGATTCATGCATATTGAACCTCTTCAATACCTTGTCAATGTACGTTTCTTGGCTTAATCCAATCAACCTTTTTGATCTATCCCTGCAGATCTTTATGCCCAAGATATAACATGCTTCTCACAAGTCCTTCATTGAGAAACTCTTTTTCAACGAAGTCTTAACATCTTCAAGCATAGGAATATTATTCTCGATCAATAATATGTCATCCACATATAAGATCAGAAATACAAATGCGCTCCCACTAGCCTTTTTGTAAACACAAGGCTCTTCTTCATTTTTTTATGAAGTCAAATCCTTTGACTACTTCATCAAAATGAATGTTCCAACTTCGAGATGCTTGCTTCAACCCATAAATGGATCTTTGAAACTTGCATACCTTATTAGTATATTTAGGATCAACAAAACCTTCAGGTTGTATCATGTATACATCCTCAGATAGATTCCCATTAAGAAAAGTTGTTTTGACGTCCATCTGCCATATTTTATAATCGAAATATGCAGCAATAGCTAAAATGATCGAGACGGACTTAAGCATGGCTACGGTGAGAAAGTTTCATCATAGTCAACTCCTTGAACTTGTTTGAAACCCTTTGCCTGTACCGTGCCTTGTATATCTGAACATTTCCATCCATGTCTATTTTCTTCTTGAAAATCCATTTGCACTCAATGGTTTTTACACCATGAGGAGGATCAACCAACTTCAAACTTGATTGTCATGCATGGATGAATTTGAATCTCATGGCTCCAAGCCATTTTTGAGTTTGGGTCCATCATCGCTTCTTTATAAGTCGTAGGCTCATCATTATCTAATAATAATATGTCATGTCCATATCTCATGGGTTCATGGCGTGGCCTCCCGACCTCGTTAGGTGGTGTCTCTTCCACAAAGTTGTACAACATCTTGTACATCAAGTGAAGGTTCAATGGGAGTTGAAATATTTTCTGATGGTTCTCGAATTTCTTCAAGTTGCACCTTGCTCCCACTAACTCCTTTTGAAAGAAACTCTTTCTCTAGAAAGACACCGTTTCGAGTAACAAACACTTTGTTTTCATCCCTTTTGTAAAAGTAATATCCTTTTGTTTCTTTAGGATACCCCACAAAGAAGCATTTTTCTGATTTAGGTGCGAGTTTATCTGATTGCAAATGTTTTACATAAGCCTCACAACCCCATATCTTGAGAAATGATAATGAGGGACGTTTCCCAGTCCACGTCTCATATGAAGTTTTCTCAATGGCTTTTGATGGAACCCTATTTAAAGTGAACGCAGCTGTTTCTAGAGCATACCCCCAGAAGGATAATGGCAGATCTGTTTGGCTTATCATTGACCGAACCATGTCTAACAAAGTTCGGTTCCGTCGTTCGGATACGCCATTCCATTGAGGCATTCCTGGCGAAGTAAGTTGCGGAACGATTCCACATTGCTTTAGATGATCACCAAACTCTTGGCTCAAGTATTCACCACCACGATCTGATCGTAAGTGTTTTATTGATTTGCCGAGTTGATTTTGTACTTCGTTCTGAAACTCTTTGAACTTTTCAAAGGTTTCAGATTTATACCTCATTAAGTAGATGTATCCATATCTACTAAAGTCATCGGTAAAAGTTACAAAGAACTGAAACCCCCTTCTAGCACTAGACCTCATTGGTCCACATATATCCGTATGTACTAGGGCCAACAACTCATTTGCCCTTTCACCTAAACCTGTGAAAGGGGCTTTTGTCATCTTGCCAAGTAAACAAGACTCACATGTTTCAAATGATTCAAAATCAAATGAGGTTAGAAGTCCATCGACATGGAGCTTCTTCATGCGCTTCTCATTTATGTGGCCTAGCGACAATGCCATAAAAAGGTAGGATTCACATCATTGGGCGAAGCCTTTTCACATTAATGTTGTGATGAGTTTTTCTTGAGTTCAAGCACGTACAACCCATCTACCATGGGGCATCGGCCATAATACATATCATTCAAAAATATCGAACAAACAAAGTCCTTTATTCTAAAATCATAACCTTCATGTTCCAAACAAGAAGATGAAATAATGTTTCTACTCAAAGATGGAACAAAATAACAATTATTAAGTTCTAAAATTAATCCAGAAGGCAAATGCAATGGGTAGGTAGGGTGCCAATGGCAAGACCATAACTCTTGCTTTATTCCCCACGCGAAGATCCACTTCTCCTTTTGCCAAGTCTCTACTCTTTATCACCGCATCGAATTGTAAATGTGAGCAACCGATCGGTATCATATACCCAAGAGGCAAGATTAGGCGTGCTTGATTAATTTCTACAACATAAATACAAAGTGGAAGTCACACTTCCATTCTTCTTATCTGCCAAGTACTTTGCAGTTTAGTTTCCAATGTCCTAACTTCTTGCAATAAAAGCATTGAGCATCGGGTTTAGGGCCAATCTTAAGCTTCTCAAGCTTAGATTTGAGACTTACAATCTCAACTTGACCCTTGCCCTTTCTTTTATTCCCACCTTAGTATACAGCTTCTTGAAGGTAGTTGTTTTCGAACCATCATCACATGATTGGGTTTTTCTTTATGCTCTCCTCGATGAGACTTGAGCATCCCATGTAGTTCAGTCAGGCTCTTCTCCATGCTATTCATATGAAAATTCATAATGAATGGCTCAAAGCTCTAAGGCAGAGACTGGAGAATTACATGCGTGGCCAAACCAAGGCTAAGGGGAAACTCAAGCTTTTCCAATCTCCCAATGTAACCAATCATCTTGATTACATGAGAACTGACCAGACTTCCTTCAGCCAGCTTGCAAGCAAACAAAAGCTTCGAGATACCATACCTCTCAGCTCTAGCTTGGTTCCCAAACATGTCCTTTAAGCCCACAATCATATTGTAAACATCCTGGTCCTCATATTGCTTTTGAAGCTTAGAGTCCATGGTGACAAGCATGAGATAGCTGACCACTACAGAGGCATTAAGATGTTTTTCATACTCAGCCTTGTCACTGCGAGAAGTATTTTCGGCTGGTTCAGCAGGAATTGGATTCTCTAGAACATAATCTTTCTTTTCATGCTTGAGAATAATTCTCAAGTTGCGATACCAATCCACAAAAAAATTTCCATTAAGTTTTTCCTTTTCCAAAACCGATCTCAAAGCAAAACCAGGTGTAGCAGAAGGAGTAGCAGGTGCCATTGAACTACAATAAAAACATGCAAAGTTTCTAAGCATTATGTTTATGTAAAACTTTTATTAAACATTTTAATAAAAGACACTCCTATCATGTGCCCTTTTATGGACACATAGTAAGTATTCAAGATCCATATTCATCAAACACTAGTGAGCTTTGGCATCACTACTAGAGATTTAATGACATAGGTAAGCAACATCTTATGTAACTCTTGTTGGTTGAGCATGAAAACAAGTAATGAATGCCTCCGTCAACTCGACTCATGGCCAGGTCAACCTGCCCCTAGGGCTCACATGAGGGAGGGAGCACTTCCCAATTTCGGGTGCTAATTAAGAAACCTAGCCTCATGTGTGTTTTTCTAGACACCAATTGTCTTGTATTTGTTCCTTCATTACTGAAATCAAAGCTCAACCACTTATGTCCTCAAGCCTAAAACCGTTTTGATACCTTGATTAAATCTACCATTGTTATGCGTGATGTGTCTAACACGTCCCTATCATCTATTAAGATAGTCATTGATATACTACTTTGGCAGTCATATCAATGATGATCTAAATTCTTGATAGGTGCAACAATAGGGTGGACATATTTGATTTAAAATTTGTTTAACTATGGGGATGAACAATATCTACTATGAACATGGCATCACATGCAATGAGCATAAAGAAAATAGCAAGGATTAAACACACATTCATAGAAAATCAAGATTAAGCTGTGAAATAGTATGGCCTTTAGCATTAGGATCTTCATCATCATGCTTGTTGGTTCACTTGGCCATCTTGCTTGATTGTTCACCTAGCCATCATGCTTGATTGCCATCATCTTCATCATTGTAGATGCAACTCCTTCTGACTTAGATATTGAAACTTACATGAAGGTTTCAAACATCACAAGTCGACCGCAGGTAGTTATACAACTTTGATAATGAAATAGCCTTATGGCTTGACATGACACGCAGGCCATGTAAACATTACATGCATCAATTACACATAGGCCATACTATTTCACATATAACATCCTGCAAAAAGAGTTAAACAAAGCGATTCTCTTGTTGTGGGGTTCCATAGGCGGCGCCTGGAGAAATCGAGCGGCGCGCCAAGGCGGGTCAAGGGCGCGCCCTTGAAATTTTTAGAGGCATGTCTTCTGTCAAAGAAAAATGCCCTCAAAATTTCCACGGATCAATCAAATTGACCCAATCTGATTGGCTTGGTCCCATATGGTCGCGATGCGTAAACCCTGAAGGCGGTAACCTGACCGGTAAGAGCAACGACGTACCATGAATGGACTCACCCAAATCAAGATTGAATCGGTCCTCAAAATTTCCATGGATCAATCAAATTGTACCAATCTGATTCAATCTGATTGGCTTGGTCCCATATGGTATGCATTAAGTAAACCTCGATGGACCCGGCCGTAAGAACAACGTCGTACCATGAGCGGACTCACCCAAATCAAGATTGAATCGATCCTGCACTTCCTCAAACCCTAAACCGTCGATCTCATCGATTGTTGCCTCCGCCAATTCATCATATGAATCGGCAGAACATGTAATAGATCTAATCTACTATCCATACATATCGCATATGTAACTTCCAAATCACAAATCTACGCGATATGGCTCTGATACCACTGTTGGGGAACGCGGTATGCTACGCTAGCACAAATTAAAATTTCTACCGCACAACCAGAAAAGCTACTCGCAAGAAAGGGATCACAGATTGGATTACCACTAGACGCGTAGTTGCGGAATCCTTCGCGCGTTGGTGTAGTGGATTGTCCTCGCCGTAGTTCGTCCTCACGTGGATCGTCCTCACGCGGATCGTCCTTACTATGGATCGTCCTCGCTACGGATCATCCTCGTTGCGGATCGTCCTTGCTCGGATCGTCCTCGCCACGCCGCAGTAGCAGCAGCATTACCACAGTAGTCCACACGTCCCGGGATGAAACGCCGTGCGTCGGTGTGCAAGCACCGTGTTACTCAGCTGGGGCAATGAGAGGCGGAGGCTAGGGTTCTGGACGTGAACAACATCATGCATGCCCACCCTTCTCCTCTCCTTATATAGCCACACGATGAAACCCTAAGCCAAGGCCCATCAGCGCGTTAAGCCCATGAGGTCCATTAATTACGGATCCAATCCGAATTAATGCGTCCCAGCCCATTAAGTGTGTGACCCTGTAGGTTCATGTACATTTGGACATAGATTCGGAAAACCCTTTTTTCAATCCAATAGCTGGTAGCGGCTCCTTGCAGGGCATGCCAACACCCAAACACATATGATCAAATCAGATAGAACCTTTCAAAAGTACTCATGTAATAATCCCTTTGCCAAACTATATGAAGATTGAACTCAAGTCGAGAAGTGTGTCATCCTTTGACAGTTCAATCCATCTCTCATATCCGTGATATAATAATAAGTTGTGATTGACTTCTCAATCACGGCATGGCTATGCACTTCCTTAATCATATCACACGAGTGGCCTAGACATATATCTCCGCTACACCGGAGTGGCAAATTCCATCTTGACTGCTCACTTCCCTCTACATGTTTCATAGCAAACATGAAAGCTACCTTTATAACTATCCGGTTAGGAAATAGCGTTTGGTGGCCCCAAGGTAAACTATTACACATGTAGGGAATGTGACAATCTCAGGTCTAAGGATCATACATCCACCATGTATGAGATACACTGATGACACATAAGAATGTAACATTCTCGTAGTGTCCCATTGTGTCGTGCCCCGAATTTACAAATCTGGACAGTATGTGTATTTGGCACTAGTCCAGGATTGCGCTAGTGCACACAGACTAAACAGGGTATAATATCACATCATACACAGCGGAATATTAAATCAGTACTGCAAACATGTATATAAACGAGATGTGTGACCTTATGGTCCCTTAGAATAATCTGCTACACAGGGCTTACAATAATCAGAGTATTAAAGTTCGACAGTGGAATAGTAAATAACATCGTAGCGATCCATCTTCATCACAGGTGCTCTGACTGAGGCTTGCTTCCCTAGTTCTCCGACCCTTCGACGAACTCCTCTTCATAAGTAGGTGTAGTCTCTTCTTCTGGTAAGTTTGTCTGCAAGGGTGAGTACACACCGTACTCAACAAGACATGCACAGAATGCAGATCTATTTACTACATGCATGGATTATTACAAAGGAATGGCTTTATTGTTTATTTTGCTTTTGCATCAATATTTTAAGCTACTATTTATTTAGATTGAAAGCATCAAAATCATATAACCATTATATTTCTCAATTTGTTTTCCACATTGTTTTGGACACACAGTCCCTAATCAACATTCATCTTTTACTTTGACACACAGCCATCCACCCCATTTTATTTTCAAACACTACCCCTTGACTATAATCCCCAAGCATTGTCCAGTACCGTGGACTCGGCTATTCGAACAATTTTGACACTCTGCAGAGGTTGTACACTTTACTCATAAGATACAGTCGCACACCACAAAGGTGATTAACCGTAACAAAGCTTTTCAGAGACTTCTATCTTAGCCTAAGAACCTCTCCGTGTTGCCTTCACTATCACTTCCCTCACTTAGAGCCGAAGTATAGGACCAACGAACATCGTTGGATAGGGTACCAAGCCGAAGCACAGGCACGCTCCCCCGTACAGTTACCCCCGTGTAACTGCCACCCCGAGGTATCAAAGGTAAGACATCAGAATCCTACTAAGCTATATCTTCCCATTCAGACATGTGGTTGTACAAGAGACTCAAGTCAAAGGCTTGCAGGGTAAGGTCCTTAACTGACCAAGGCAAGACTTCCTTCTCTCAATTTGGCACACAGCCCTCACCACACTCAAAACCCACCAATTGCTACACCGGCCCACCTGGCACGAAGCCTCGGTCCACTTGCCCCAGTCTAAATCAAATTCCATCCCAGGTTATTCAACGGTGCAACACATGCCCGTAAACATCTTTCATGTAGAACCACACATGTCTCTACATTCCAACATCATTACAAGCATCATTCCACCTTTTATAAAAAAAACATTCGCTATTTCTTTAGTCAATGTTGCTTTTGTATTCAAAAAGATGATTCATGTTGTTAGCACAGCTAAGCAACTATTCACGGTCTAGCCTCCCGTGTTGGCACCATATTATCATCCAACTAATAATACCTAACTTAGGTTATCAAAGGAATCATGGCATTCAAATAATAATAACAAGGTGACATAAACAATTTGGTTGATTAGCATGCATAGTTTAAAACAAAGTACATTTTCAAAATTTAGGGGCAACATGGTCAAAGCATAACTTGCCTTCAAAGAGTTGCTGGTCTTGGCCTGAAGCTTGGTCTTGCTCTAAGAATTCCCCCTCGTAAGCCTCCGGCAAATCAACGTCTAATTAAAAGCAACGTACACACAATAAATTTATTTTACAGAGAGCAAACTCAACTCTAAAAATTCCACAAAATTCACCAATAAATAGATCTTGATTTTATGATGTCAGGATGACGTCACTACTGACGTCATCAACCACTGTGCCAGCACTGACAAGTGGGCACCACTGATGATGTGGCATGATCCGGTCACAACACGTGGCACAATCTCGTTGCGACATGTGGCGATGAACTATCAACCGAGAACTCGATTTAATATCAGCCGTCCGATCAAAAATAAACAGGCGAGATCTAAGCGGCGTTTGGTTTTGTCTAACTGCGTGGTTTAATCGGGCCGTGCGATAAAATCGGCGGCGATTATCTTGACACTTCGGCTCGCTTGACCGGGTCAACGCGCGTCAAGATTCGTGCTGAAGTCACGTGGCTCAATACCGACGCTTGGATCAAGATCAAACGGTCGAAATGAAATCGAGTGACGTCGTGACCACCAAGCGGTCTTTGGCGCCTTGTTTTCCAGCGATCTGCGTCGTCTGGGAAGGCCCGCGCCGCGCGGCGCAATCTACGTCATTCATTCAACTTCCAACGGCTAGGATTGTATCCAATTCACGCGGCGCAAGAGGCGACGTGGCTGCCCCGGTGCGCAACACGTGGGCGAATCTAGGCCATCCGCTACTAGATCCAACGGCTAAAATTTACACGGCTTAAGCACACATGGGCGATCCTAGCTACGGGCACGTGGCACTATCCTAGCCATTAATCCACAGATCTACGGCCATAATTTGCTAATGAGGTTTACTGTTACCATGCTTACGTGGCGAATTCCAGAATGCTGGATCTAAATCCAACGATCCGCATCTAATTTAGTTAAATCGTAATAAGGCTACGTGGACTAACCTCAATCGTTCGATGCAGATTTGACGGTCGAGGTAGCTCGTGACTTCAGGCGTTGGCGCAGCGAGGAATTGTTGCCGGAGATGAAGAAGAAGACCCAAGCGACAGCGTTCCAGTGCGGCTCCGGTGATGTGAAGTAGCTCCACGGGTGCGGCGCATCACAGGGAGTACTCCGGCAGTCACAGCAGCGGCGGAGGGTCACTGGAGAGGGCACAAAGCATGGCGGAGAGTCTCGAAACTACGGCGAAGTCGTGCGACTCAACGGCGGCGAGAGAGACGGTGTGGGTTAGGGCTACGGGTGCGCACGGCAAAGAGCTTTCCGGCAAGATACCGTACGGGCTTTATAGCCTCGACGTGCATGCCCAAACGTCGCTTTAATGCGGCGGTTTCTCGCTGGAACGGCGACGGCTGTAACGTTCAGAAGATGAAACGAAGCGACGTGGCCTCATCTCGTGCGTACATACGGCAATCCAACGGTGCGAGCGACGAACCGACACGGGCGAATCACAACCGTCGGATCAAGATCGCGCGGTGGAAAAACGGCGACGCTACGGTTTTAAGCGGCGCGCCTGATAATAAGTGGGCCCATTCTTTATTCATTGGATTTTCAACGATTTTCGAATAAAATTAATTCCCGATATTCATTTAAATTGTTTGAAGCACTTAAAAATTAGAAAAAATCTATAAAAATTCTAGAAAATATTTTAAAATATTTTGAACTCAAATAAAATATTTCCAATTATATTTTATTAAAACTTTTCATTATTAAATTAATTTCCAATGAAAACTAATTTCGAATTTCAATTAAATTCAAATAAATTCCAGAAATTCTTAGAAATTCAAAATAAACTACAAAATTTAAAAATAGTCAAATTTTAGGATGTTACAAACCTCCCCCTAATGAAATCTCGACCCGAGATTGAGGTTTGATAGAAAAGAGTTTGGGAAACTCCTTCTTCAAATCTTCCTCGCGCTCCCATGTTGCCTCGCTTTCTGAATGATTGCTCCACTGAACTCTGCTGAGGCGGGTTGACTTGTTCCTGGTTTCACGATCCATGGTATCCAAAATCTTCACTGGATATTCCTTATAAGTTAAATCTTCTTGCAACTCAATGGCTTCTATTGGTGCTTGTTCCTTTGGTACTCGCGGACATTTCTTCAGTTGCGATACATGGAATACATCGTGTACCCTTGCTAAAGACTGCGGCAGTTCGAGCTGATATGCAACTTCTCCTTTGCGGCTCAGAATCTTGAATGGACCCACATACCTCGGGGCAAGATTTCCTTTAGCATGGAACTTTTTAACTCCTTTTAATGGCGTGACCTTGAGATAAACATAGTCTTCTGGCTCAAAGCTCAAATCACGGCGTCGGTTATCTGCGTAACTCTTTTGCCTGGATTGTGCAGTCTTCAACCTTTCTCGAATCAGAGTAATCTTCTCTTCTGCATCTAAAAGTACGTCTGGTCCAAAAACATGACGTTCTCCCGTTTCATTCTAGTTCAAAGGTGTTCGACACGGTCGACCATACAAAGCTTCAAAAGGCGACATTTTCAAACTGGCTTGATAGCTATTATTGTAACTGAACTCAGCATATGGTAAGCATTTATCCCACGATGTGGTGTATGACAAAGCACAAGCTCTTAGCATATCTTCGAGTATCTGGTTAACCCTTTCAGTCTGACCATCTGTCTGCGGATGGTATGCTGTACTAAAATTCAGACGGGTGCCCATAGCTGTATGCAATTTATCCCAAAATCTTGAGGTAAATTGAGTACCTCTATCCGATACTATCTTCTTAGGAACACCGTGCAAACACACAATTATCGACATATATAACTCTGCTAACTTGTCTCCCGAATAAGTTGTCTTTACGGGTATGAAATGTGCAACTTTTGTTAACCGATCCACTATGACCCATATGGAGTCATATCCACCTTGAGTTCTTGGCAAACCGGTGATAAAATCCATCCCGATTTCCTCCCATTTCCATTCCGGTATCTTTAGTGGTTGTAGCAGTCTGGCTAGTCTCTGATGCATTGCTTTTACTCTTTGGCACACATCACATAATGCTACGTGCTCAGCTACTTCTTTCTTCATGTTTGTACCAAAATCTTTCTTTTAGATCCTAATACATCTTAGCACTACTGGGTGAATGGAGTATTTGGAATCATGTGCTTCTTCAATATCAAGCTGCTTCAATTCGGTTTATAAATACACATATTACATTCTTTATCCACAAGGTACCTGCTCATCTACTCTGAAATCCTTGGCTAGCTCTTCGTCCATCTTGGATTTGATTCTATTAATCTTCTCATTATCCTTCTGACCTTCCCTGATCTACTCTTCTAGGGTCGGCTTAACCTCCAAGGTAGCTAGGAAACCTTCCGGTACAACTTCCAACCTTAGCTTCTGCATTTCCTGGCATAAGTCAGACTGATCTTCTGCTATCATTAAATTCAAGCTATAGCTTTTCCGACTCAAAGCATCTACTACTACATTTGCTTTTCCTGGATGGTAGTGGATTCCGATGTTATAATCCTTGATTAGTTCTAACCATCTTCTTTGTCTCATGTTAAGGTCCGATTGAGTGAATATATACTTTAGACTTTTGTGGTCGGTGTATATTTCACATCGATTTCCAATGAGATAGTGACGCCATATCTTAAGGGCGTGCACTACAGCAGCTAGCTCTAAATCATGAGTCGGGTAATTCTGCTCATGTGGCCTTAACTGCCTTGATGCATAAGCTACTACTTCACCATTCTGCATTAGTACACATCCGAGTCCCTGACGCGAAGTATCACAATATATATCAAAATTATCCTTGGTATTCGGCAACACCAATAGGGGTGGGCATTTTTAAACCGAAACCGAATTCAGAACGAATTAACGATTATTTGGTTTATTAGGTTTTTGTTCGATTCGGTTTTTGTTTTGATATAATTAGGTTTTGGTGTTAGGTTCGCTTTTAAGCTTTCAAAAACCGAAATAACCGAATAACCAAATAAGCGCATGTACAATACTACTTTTATAATATTCTTCCTAAAGCCACTAAATAATTCTCATGTTATAATGCATTTATGCATATGTTTAGTATATTCATATGTTCTATTATGCTTATATTGTAATGACATATGAATATTAGCGTGGGTTTATTCATACTACTGTGTTGCAATATGAGAAAGACTAAATCTAATCTACCTAGTGTTATTCATATTTTGGTTAGCAAAAAACCGATTAACTAAACCGAAATATTTGGTTAATTAGGTTTAGTTTTTTAATCGAGAATTCGGTTTCAGGTTTTCAAAAACCGAATTATTTTAAAACCGAAAAACCGAACCGATTAAACCGAAAAATCCGAATGCCCACCCCTAAACACCAAGACAGGTGCCGAAGTTAAACGCTCTTTCATTTCTTGAAAACTCTTTTCACATTCAGGTGTCCACAAGAACTTTTTCTCCTTCTTCAACAATTGCGTAAGAGGCCTCGCAATTGATGAAAAGCCTTCAATGAAACGGCGGTAATATCCTGCCATTCCAAGAAAACTTCTGATCTAGGTAACCGACTTTGATTGCTCCCAATGTAGTACTGCCTCCACTTTCTTCGGATCAACAGCTACCCCTTCAGTAGTCATTACATGACCCAAAAATTCTACCTTCTTTTTCCAGAAGTCGCATTTACTAAATTTTGCATACAATTGATTCTCTTAACTTTTCCAAAACTATTCTTAAATGTCCGGCATGCTCTTCTTCCGACTTGGAGTAAACTAAAATGTCATCGATGAACACAACGACGAACTTATCCAAATATTCCATGAACACTTTGTTCATCATATTCGTGAAATAGGCTGGGGCATTAGTCAATCCGAAGGACATGACCGTGAATTCATAATGCCCATACCTTGACGAAAAAGCCGTCTTTAGTATATCTTCATTCCGAATCTTTAATTGATGATATCCGGATCGAAGATCTATTTTGGAGAATACTCCTGCTCCTCTTAACTGATCAAAAAGGTCATCTATTCTAGGCAAAGGATATTTGTTCTTTATCGTCACATCATTGAGTGCACAATAGTCTATACACATTCTAAAACTCCCATCTTTTTTCTTTACAAACAACACTGGTGCTCCCCATGGTGATGAGCTAGGTCTTATGAACCCCTTCTCCAATAATTCCTCAATTTGCTTCTTCATTTCCACCAATTCCTCGGTAGACATCCTATAGGGTCTCTTGGCTATTGGAGCTGTTCCAGTTACTAACTCAATTACGAACTCTATATCCCGGTCTGGTGGCATTCCGGGTAGATCCTCTGGAAATACATCCGAGTATTCATTAACTACCGGAACATCCTTCATTTCAACAGCTTTCGCACTGTTAACTATTAATTGACTATCCTGAACAGTAACTGCTTGAATTTCCACCTTCTTGCTGTTTGGGCTCTCAACTGTTACTACTCTCTGACCACAATCTAGCACTGCCTTGTGCTTGTATAACCAATCCATTCCCAAGATATATAACATATATGGTCTGAGTGTCCAGTATTATTAAGTTCGCTAGGAACTCTATTCCATTTATTAATAGTTTCACCCCAGAACATCCTACTTTAGCTCGGAGTTCTGATCCAGGGGTTTGGACTATTAACGTATTCTTAAGTTTATCCACATCCATTTCATTTTGCACGACAAAAACATGAGATATGAATGAATGAGAAGCTCCTGAATCAAATAGAATAGTAGCTGGTACTGAGTTAACTAGGAACTTACCCAGTACTACGTCTGTGGCGTTCTGAACTTCATCCGCCATGATATGGTTAACTCTTCCTCGTACAGCCGACTGAGGTGCCGCTCCAGCTTGAGCAGGAACTCGGCTTCCTCCTTGAGCTGGTGTTCTTGCAGGCGTATTACCCAAGTTAAAGCGAACAGGGGTAACTCCTCCTTTCTTGGGACAGACATTGGCGAAATGCCCATTTCATTGCAGTTGTAGCAACGTCTCCCTGCCATTGATGAATTTCCTGCAGCTGGGCTGATGATTCTTGCTGGTGTCTGCGGATTCAGACCAGTAGATCGTTGTGCAGTCAGTGGTGCTCTTGCGCTGCTTCCTGGCTAAAACCTAGTGAACTGTTGAGGTACCACCCTCGGTCTCTACTGACCCTGGCGTCCTCCTTGCTCTGCCAAGCGATGCTTGCAGTTGTCATCTAGCTCTTTACGCTTGTCTTCAAGAATGAGCGCCTTGTTAACCAGCTCTTGAAAATCCGGAAATGTGTGGGTGATCAATCCCACTTGAAGTCCAGAGCTGAGTCCCTTCATGAATCGGGACTGCCTAGCCTTGTCCGTGGCTACGTCTTCTGGTGCATAACGTGCCAATTGGGTAAACTTGTTAAGGTAATTAGCCACAGATTGGCCTCCCTGCTTCAAGGATCGAAACTCCTCTTTCTTAAGTTTCATCATCCCTTCCGGCACATGGTACTGGCGGAAGGCTATGGTAAACTCATCCCAGGTAATCTCCTGAGGATGCTCATGGGATGCACAATAGTTCTCCCACCATTCCACGGCTGTCCCCTCCAATTGATGAGAAGCGTACAGGACTCTCTCATTGCCTACACATTGAGATATGTGTAGCTTCCTCTCGATCGTGCGCAACCAATCATCGGCTTCAATGGGATTGACATTCCCAGAGAAGGTTGGGGGTCTAGTTCTCATGAAATCGAGATAGCCTAGGTGATGTCCGTGGTGTCTGACTTGGTTGTTGTTGTTCGCTGCAACTTGATTACAGAATCTACGCATTTGTTGCATCATCGTGCTGCATGAGTTAGTCAGGCGATCAAAAAGCCCTAAGTTTCCTATATCCACAGTGGTCTTTGGTTGAGGATTCTGCATTGCCTTGGCTTCCATCCTCTTGTGATCCGCTTCCTCTTGCTCCATGGTTTCCACAGTATTCACCATCTGAAGAACAAAAGGACTTAAGAAAAGAGGAATAGAGTGGACAAGTATACAAGAATCTTATGTGGGGAGAAAATTTGACTCGAACATAAGCACACCATTTTATTTAATATCATAGGGATATGGCCGCTCACAAGTGCCTACAGGCATTGCGGCACATACCTAGCATGCATCAAGCAACCATAAAAATTGTTCAACAGAAGGAACCATAATAACTCATAAAAGTTCAACCATCCAACCATTCTAAAGACAGAATCAAGAAACTGACTCAATAAACTGGACTCAATACATGAGTCGACTCTGGCAAAGACTAAAACTCTCTCTCTAGTCGTCGAGCCATCCAAGCTGCGGTTCTCCAGGCGGATACTGCGATGGGTGCGGCGGGATAGGAGCAAACTGGTCCTGGTGCCCCACAACTGGCGGAACAAAAGAGCCCACCGACTCGGCTGGCTCCGGGGCTGCCTGCACGGTTGCTGGCGGCTCTGGCACCACCTGCACTAGTGCCTCCTGCACCGGCGCCTCCTGCTCAGGCTCGGGCTCCTCAGGTTCGGAATCGTGTAGCTCTAGCTCCGGCTCTGACTCAGGTCCCTCCAGAGCCTCCTCCAACTCGTGAACTCTCCCGATGTAGTGAGCCAGGACCTCACTAGCCTCCAGTAGTTGATTCTTGACCTCCGTGATCTTGTCACGGGCCCTCTGCAGCTCCTGGATGGTCTCGTCCAGGGACTCCTCCTGAGAAATCACGAACCTCACCAGGTGAGCGATCGTGGCGTCGTCCTCCTCGATCGGATCCCAGTCGAAGCGATTTGTCCCGACGTGGGTGGTGATGGAAGACAGTGCCCACGAGCTCAGCGGAGTAGGTGCGGGCGATCTACCGCATCACTAGTCGCGCGGCCTCCTGGATGCTGGCCTCGAACGTAGATCTCCTAGCAGTGATGTGAACCGGACGACCTGCTCTTCCCCTGTCTCTAGCATAGACAGTGACCTTCACGTCCCAAGCGACGTCCAGTCCTGCCCGAACCACCGAGGTTCCCCGATAGATAGGTCTATCAAAGCCCTCAAGCAACTGCAGCAAATGCCACAGCTCAGCAGCAAAACCCCCGGTACGATCTTCAAAAGTGTGGATCCTCCTCATCTGCCAAGATACACCTCATTAGAACTAGATTTTTAAAATCACAAAGTAATAACAGAAAATTGCAGCATAGGTGTGAATTAAGAAGAAAAAGATTGGTCAAGATTTCATTCATAATCTTGTGAAATTTTAACCATTAGAAAATAGACTTATCTTAATCGGCCAGTCTACCTAGGGTCAAGTCTTACATTCAGTATGCTCTGATACCACCTCTGTCGTGCCCCGAATTTACAAATCTAGACACTCCGTGTATTTGGCACTAGTCCAGGATCGCGCTAGTGCACACAGACTAAACATGGTATAATATCACATCATACACAGCGGAATATTAAATAAGTACTACAAACATGTATATAAACGAGTTGTGTGACCTTATGGTCCCTTACAATAATCTGCCACACAGGGCTTACAATAATCAGAGTATTAAAGTTCGACAGCGGAATAGTAAATAACATCGTAGCGATCCATCTTCATCACAGGCGCTCTGACTGAGGCTTGCTTCCCTAGTTCTCCGGCCCTTCGACGAACTCCTCTTCATAAGCAGGCGTACTCTCTTCTTCTGGTAAGTTTGTTCGCAAGGGTGAGTACACACCGTACTCAACAAGTCATGCACAGAATGCAGATCTATTTACTACATGCATGGATTATTACAAAGGAAAGGCTTTACTATTTATTTTGCTTTTGCATCAATATTTTAAGCTACTATTTATTTAGATTGAAAGCATCAAAATCATATAACCATTATATTTCTCAATTTTTTTTCCACATTGTTTTGGACACACAGTCCCTAATCAACATTCATCTTTTACTTTGACACACAGCCATCCACCCCATTTTATTTTCAAACACTACCCCTTGACTGTAAGCCCCGAGCATTGTCCAGTACCGTGGACTCGGCTATTCAAACAGTTTTGACACTCTGCAAAGGTTGTACACTTTACCCACAAGATACAGTCGCACACCACAAAGGTGATTAACCGTAACAAAGCTTTTCAGAGACTTCTATCTTAGCCTAAGAACCTCTTCGTGTTGCCTTCACTATCAATTCCCTCACTCAGAGCCGAAGTATAGGACCGACGAACACCGTTGGATAGGGTACCAAGCCAAAGCAGAGCATGCTCCCGTCTGATTACCCAGTGTAATCGCCACCCCGAGTATCAAAGGTAAGACATCGAGAACCCTACTAAGCTAGGTCTTCCCATTCAGACATGTGGTTGTACGAGAGACTAAGGTCAAAGGTTTGCGAGGTAAGGTCCTTAACTGACCAAGGCAAGACTTTCTTCTCTCAATTTGGCACACAGCCCTCACCACACTCAAAACCCACCAATTGCCACACAGGCCCACCTGGCACGAAGCCTCAGTCCACTTGCCCCCGTCTAAATCAAATTCCCTCCCAGGTTATTCAACGGTGCAACACATGCCCGTAAACATCTTTCATGTAGAACCACACATGTCTCTACATTCCAACATCATTACAAGCATCATTCCACCTTTTATAAAAAAAACATTCGCTATTTCTTTAGTCAATGTTGCTTTTGTATTCAAAAAGATGATTCATGTTGTTAGCATGGCTAAGCAACTATTCACGGTCTAGCCTCCCATGTTGGCACCATATTATCATCCAACTAATAATACCTAACTTAGGTTATCAAAGGAATCATGGCATTCAAATAATAATAACAAGGTACACACAATAGATTTATTTTACAAAGAGCAAACTCAACTCTAAAAATTCCACAAAATTCACCAATAAATAGATCTTAGTTTTACAAATTTTTAGAAATTGAAATCACTCAAATCGGAGTTAAAACGCAAAAGTTATAGCCATTTGAAGATTGAAATTAAATCAAAAAGAATAAATCAAATTTCCTTATTTATTTTTATACGGAAATCCGAGAATTAAGACGTCAGCATGGCTAATAATGACATCAGCACCGAAAACATTTTCAACCAAATATATTTATTTATTTATTTTTTCTAAATTATTTATGATGTCAGCATGACGTCACTGCTGACGTCATCAACCACTGTGCCAGCACTGACAACTGGGCCCCACTGATGACGTGGCATGATCCGATCACAACATGTGGCACAATCTCGTTGCGACACATGGTGATGAACTATCAACTGAGAACTCGATTTAATATCAGCCGTCCGATCAAAAATAAATGGGCGAGATCTAAACGGCATTTCGGTTTTTGTCTAACACGTGGTTTAATCAGAACCGTGCGATAAAATCGACGGCCATGATTGTACCGACACTTCGGCTCGCCTGACCGGGTCAACGCACGTCAAGATTCGTGTTGAAGTCACGTGGCTCAATACCGACGCTTGGATCAAGATCAAACGGTTGAAATGAAATCGAGTGACGTCGACACCAAGCGGTCTTTGGCGCCTCGTTTTCAGCGATCTGCGTCGTCTCGGGGCGGCGGCGCGACGCAATCTACGTCGTTCATTCAAATTCCAACGGCTAGGATTGAATCCAATTCACGCGGCACAAGAGGCGATGTGGCTGCCCCGGTGCGCAACACGTGGGCGAATCTAGGCCATCCCTACTAGATCCAATGGCTAAAATTTACGCAGCTTAAGCACACGTGGGCGATCCCAGCTACGGGCACGTGGCACTATCCTAGCCATTAATCCACAGATCTACAGCCATAATTTGCTAATGAGGTTTACTGTTACCATGCTTACGTGGCGATTTCCAGAACGCTGGATCTAAATCCATCGATCCGCATCTAATTTAGTTAAATCGTAATAAGACTACGTGGACTAACCTCAATCGTTCGATGCAGATCTGACGGTCGAGGTAGCTCGTGACTTCGGGCATTGGTGCGGTGAGGAAGTGTTGCCGGAGATGAAGAAAGACCCAGCGGCGGCGTTCGGTCGGCTCGGTGATGTGAAGTAGCTTCACGGGTGCGACGCGTCACAGGGAGTACTCCGGTGGTCACAGCAGCGGCGGAGGGTCACCGGAGAGGGCGCAAAGCACGGTGGAGAGTCTCGAAACTACGATGAAGTCGTGCGGCTCAACGGCGACGAGAGAGACGGTGTGGGTTAGGGCTACGGGTGCGCACGGCGAAGAGTTTTTCGGCAAGACACCGTACGGGCTTTATAGCCTCGACGTGCATGCCCAAATGTCGCTTTAATGCGATGGTTTCTCGCCGGAATGACGGCGGCAGCGGTAACGTTCGAAAGATGAAACGAAGCGACGTGGCCTCATCTCATGCGTACACGCGGCAATCCAATGGCGCGGGCGACGAACCGACACAGGTGAATCACAACCGTCGGATCAAGATTGCACGGTGGAAAAATGGCGACGCTAGGGTTTCGGCCGGCGCGCACAGTATTGGGCCGGGCCCATTACTATTCATTGGATTTTCCAATGATTTTTGAATAAAATTAATTCCCGATATTCATTTAAATTGTTTGAAGCACTTAAAATATCAGAACAATTCTATAAAAATTCCAGAAAATATTTTAAAACATTTTGAACTCAAATAAAATATTTCCAGTTATATTTTATTAAAACTTTTCATTATTAAATTAATTTCCAATGAAAACTAATTTCCGAATTTCAATTAAATTCAAATAAATTCTAGAAATTCTTAAAATTCAAAATAAATTACAAAATTTAAAAATAGCCAAATTTTAGGATGTTACACATTGTGGGTCTATCTAACCCATATTCTTCATCTTGAGTTCACAATGTATTGATGATATCTCTATATCCCATGATCTATGAAACATGATCATCGATCAATACATGTGTTGATCTATTCATCATTGTCCTATATGATGATAGCCGATCAGAGATACTTATAGAATTATATCAATAAGTAGAGAGTTTCATAAGCAAGTCACATACTTGCTGATCAATATAATGATATACATTCATTGGACCAATAATCATATTATTATTCATAAACATAATCATGTTACAATCATCCATATGACTGCCTCAAGGGCATAACACTAACAGGCACAACGATGCAAACATTTGTGCTACTACTGTCAAGAGGAAGGTCATTTTGTTAAGCAATGCCCACAAAGAGAACAAGTATTTCCTATAGCTGTGGTCATACCAGAAGTTACCTCGATCCAGCACGAAATGCCAAGAGTGAGATGTAAAGTTGCAAGAGAAGTTTGCCAGAGAACCAGTTGAAGAAAAGGTATATAAGTAAAGACATTATCCCAGTCAACAAATGCTCAAAGAAGAAAGTTTGCCTTAAATTCTATTATATCTGCCACAAGCCTGAGCATTTTGCCATCAAGTGCCCTCAAAAGAAAGCAATCGCGTGGGTTCAAGTCAATTCCAACTCCCTCCCTATTGAAGCCCCAGTGCTGATGCTAAATCAAGGATGTCAGGAGCAATGATTTTACTTGGTGCAATGTTGTAACCCTACTTGTAAAGTAAAGAGATTAGTGATGAATTCCATGTAAAGGTTTCCATGTTGAAAGAAATAAAGTAAAAATGGTTGATATGCTGATATATAGAGGTTTGGAATGAAAGCAATAATGTAAAATGATGGGTCAGATGTGTCCCTGAGTATTTGCCTGTGTTAATGTTTCATCTAAAAATGTTGCATGTGCAATGGTGGCTAGTTCAACGGTATTCAACATGAAGTTTGTCAGCCAGAAGATTTGTTATTGTCAGAAAGTACTCAGTTGTGCTCAATCTAACCTAGGATGTTTGAAAGTTTAGTTGCTTAATGAGGGAGTATGTTCGGATACTCAGACCATTGATGTTATTCCTGGAATTAATTGGATACTCAAATATAAGGCTATTTTTGGTGAAAAGTTATATCAGTTTAAAAACCTGCATATGAAAAAAATATGGTTTCAAGTGACTGCAGTTTGTGTTATTCAGCTGATGGTTAATAGTGTGGAAGTTGCCAGTTTAGAAGATGTGCTGGTTGTCAAAGAATACCTTGACGTATTTTCTGAGGATTTCCCTAGTATGCCATCAGATCAAGAGATTTTGGTCATATCTTTTGGATTGACCAATGTTCCTGCATATTTTATAAACATGATGAATAAGGTGTTCATGGATTATCTAGACAAGTTTATTGTTGTCTTCATGGATGACATTCTTGTGTCCTCCAAGATGAGACAAGAGTGTGCAAAACGTTTGAGATTGGTTTTGGAAAAGCTGCAAGAGCAACAGTTGTGTACTAAGTTCAGTAAGTGTAATTTTGGAGGGAGAAGGTTGAATTCCTTGGCCGTGTAATGACTGCTAAAGGAATTGATGTTGATCCAAGCAAGGTAGAAAGTGTGTTACATTGGAAGCAACCAAAGTTTATTACTCAGATTCGTAGTTTTCTAGGAATGGTAGGATATTATTGTTGGTTCATAAAAGGGTTTTCAACAATTGCTAGATCTCTTCCGCAATTGTTGAAAAAGAAGAAGTTTGCGTAGACGCTAGAGTGCGAAAAGGGTTTTCTAGAGTTGAAGAAGCAGTTAATATCAACACTTGTGTTAGTATTACCAGATGTGCAGAGCAGTTTTGACATATATTGTGACGCTTCAAGATAAAGCCTTGGGTGTGTGTTGATGCAGAGTGGTAAGGTTGTTGCCTATGCATTAAGGCAGTTGAGGCTGCATGAGAAGAATTATCCAATGCATGGTCTACAGTTGGCTACCATAGTGCATACTTTGAAAATATGGTGTCACAATCTCATCAAAAATAGATTTGAGATATATACGAACCATAAGAGTCTAAAGTATATATTTACTCAGTCGGATTTTAACATGAGGCAAAGAAGATGGCTGGAATTGATCAAAGATTATAATGTGGGAATCCATTATCATCCTGGTAAGGCCAATGTGGTAGCAGACACTTTGAGTCGTAAGAGCCATAGTGCAAATATGTTGATAATAAGTGAACAACTAGAGTTGTGCAATGAGTTTCAGAAGCTGAAATTGGAAGTCGTTCCACAAGGTTTCGTATTTGCTTTGGAAATGAAGCCAACATTTGAAAATCAAATCAAAGAGGGTCAAAGGATGACGAGAAAATCAGCAGAATCAAGTTCAAGAAGGATGAAGGCTTAGCTGAGGGTTTCACTATGGATGACCAAGGTACTGTGTGGTTCAAAGGTCGAATTTGTGTACAAACCAAGATAGAGCTTAAACAGTTGATTCTTGAGGAAGCTCGTGATTCTAAGTACTCAATTCATCCGAGAAGAGCTAAGATGTATCAATATTTTATGGAGAGATTTTGTTGGCCTAATATGAAGCTTGAAGTAGTTGGGTATGTTTTTCTATGTGGTGTGTGTCAGAGAGTAAGGCAATGCATCAAAGACCTATTGGTTGCTATAGTTGTCAAAGATTTTTGAATGGTAGTAACAAGCAAACTGATAATAAAATCCATAGTGCTCAAAATTTACCTAAGACTTAGAGAGGATATGATTCCATTTGGGTCATCATAGATCATTTGACCAAGGTCGTTCACTTCATTCCAGTGAAGACAACCTTTTCCGAAGATTGCTTGGCACAACTGTATATGTCGAGGATTGTGTGTTTGCATGGTGTGCCCAAGAAGATTGTGTCAGACAGAGGTACCCAATTTACCTCGATATTTTGGAGTAAGTTGTATGAAGTTATGGGAACTCGCCTAAATTTCAATATAGTGTATTATCTGTAGACAGATGGTCAGACTGAGAGAGTTAATCAGATTTTGGAAGATATGTTAACCGCTTGTGCATTAACTTATGCTACATCATGGGATAAGTATTTGTTGTATGTAGAATTCAGCTATAACAACGGTTATCTACCTAGTTGCAATGTCACCATTTGAGGTTTTATATGGTCATGCCTATTGTACCCTGTTGAATTGGAATAAGACGAGAGAGCGTTTGGTGTTTGGGTCTGATATTTTCAAGGAAGCCGAATAGCAAGTTGCTATGATCAGAGAGGGGTTGAAAGTATCATGGTCAAGGCAAAAGAGCTACGCCAATAATCATCGTCATGATTTGAACATTTTGAGCCGGATTATTTCGTGTATCTTAAAGGAGTCAAAAGGTTGCACACCAAAGGAAAGCTTGCACCAAGATATGTTTGCCCGTTCAAGATCTTGAACCGTCGAGGAGAGGTTACTTATCAGTTGGAATTCCCGCAGTTGTGGCAGGAGTGCATAATGTGTTTCATGTGTCACAGCTTAAGAGATGTCTCAGAATACCAACAGAGCAAATGCCTTTAGTGGCAAGTGAACTGCAAGAGGATCTAACCTATAAGGAGCAACCAATCAAGATTTTGGATGTGGTGAAACGCAAGACCAAGAGCAAGTTAATTCACTTTTGCAAGTTCAATGGAGCAATCTTTTAGAGAGTAAAGCTACCTAGGAGCATGAAGAGGATTTGAAGTCAGAATTCCCTAACCTATTCCTTAGTTAGCCTTAAATCTGGGTCAAGATTCTGTTTAGGGGAGAGGTTTGTAACATGCCAAAATGTTTCATTATTATTATTTTATTGTTATTTGTGTATTTTATGATTTTTTTGGATTTATTGGATTTTTTCTAGATTTTATTTGGAATTATTTCAAATTAATTATATTGTCTTTTGTGAAAACTAGCTAAATATAGATAACATTAATATAAAGTTTGGCTAAATATATTTTTATCGAGTTCAAAATGTCTCAAAGTATTTGTAAAAATTTTCTTGGATTTTTCTTGGTATTTTATTGCTTGAAATAAATCAAACCAATTTATGTAATTATTTGAAAAGAAAAATGCAGGAAAAATAGTTTAAATAGTATCGGGCCAGAGCCCAATAATGTGCGTGAGCGGCCTAGTACTGTGCGGCTCGATCCGCTCCACGTCGTCAGCCCATTTGGCCCGTATTCTAGATGCCACCATTGGATCACTAATGGATGACTATTATCAATCCACGATAGTGACAACGTTTCGACTGTTGGATTGGGAACGCACAGATGTGACTTGAAGATGAGGTTTCCTGTTAAGGCTAGTGCTAGTGACTATCAGATATGGATCAAATGACAGAGATCGAGGCGTACCAGTTATCGGATTCCTTCGAATCTTGACCATTGGAAAGTATGCGTATGCGGCTTGGATTAGATCTAGCCGATGAGATCCGAACCGTTGATCGGGACATGTGTTTGGTTCATGTGCTTCATCTCTGTCGTGTCCGATCTGGACTCCACCACCATGAAGGACTCGGAGTTCTCTGCCATGTAGGGCACGGACGCCTAGTTTATTTAAAGCATGGGTGGTCTCCTAAGGTTCTGCATCAACCACCGCACCTTTTGATCGGAGCACTTCCACAAGAGCCACCGTAGAACACCCCTAGGAGCTCACCTTAGTTGCTTGTGTGTTGTCATTTGGTTTTCTCGACATTGCACCGTCGTCGAGTTGTTTTCCTCCACGCTGGTATCGGATCCAAGGACATCGCTTTGAGACACGTCAGAACCGTGAGCTTGCATTGTCGTTTGGTCACCAAAACGTCGTGCAGGTGGTCTTCTTCCTCGTCTTCGGTGAAGCTTTGTCGACCTACACCACCGAGCTCCATCATAAAGTTTTGACCGTCCGATTCGCCAAGAGCCGTTGGATCTTCAATGCGTGGACCGCTCATGTTCCACCACATGCCCATGAACTCAGGTGCAGATCTAGCCTTTCAACCTCATCCCATGGTCCGGATCGCACCATCGCTGTGGCCAGTCAGGGGTAGCCGTGTGGCAGCTTGCCGAAGGGACATGAACCGGGTCCACGGTGGACCAGATCCAAACCGTGGATCGGGTCTATGGACCGAGGTGATGTGGTGGCAAATGACTGGTTCGAGTAGTAGTGACATCATGCTGATGCAATGAAGCAAATTTTCAGTTTAAAAATAATTCGGGTTATTAATTGATTTTCAATTTTCTGATTTTTGGAATTTTTCAATCTTCTCCGAGCATGTTCTCCCTCATACGAGCTCCGATTGATATGATTCAGATTTCTAAAAATTTGTAAAATTGAGATCTATCTAAAGGTAAATTTTATTTAATTTTTGGAGTTTATTTGCTCTTTGTTTTGGTATTTATTTGCTTTTCACTTTCAATTTGCGTAAACGTTGAAATGTGCGATGCACCTGAAGAAGATCCATTAACTCAAGACCAAGGTTCAGAGCAAGAATAAGAGCTTCTCTAAGGCAAGTTGAGCATAACCTCTGCAAAGTGCAAATATATTCGAATAGCTATGCTCACAGTATTGAGCATAGCTTAGGAATTACAGTGAAGGGTTAGATTTTTATAAAATAAAAATTTGGGATGGATGGCAGGTTGCCATAGAAGGTTTGAATCCTGACTTAGGATGGGATAATTTTGTTCACATGAGAAATGTTGAATCTATCTATTACTATTATTTGTTTTACTATCTTTTCAATTGATTTATTGTACTTGTTCATAAATGCTGCTTTATTGCCAAATAGCCATGATAGCCATTCCTTTGGAATAAGCCTTGCATATAGCTATGTTAGGATTGCATTTTGTGCACAACTTGTTGAATTCTTTAAGTACTCACCACTACACCATGGCATACTTTTGGCCACTGTGAATTGTTGGCAAAAGGCTAATATTGGCGACATATAATCTGTGGGCAATAATCAGACCTTCTACTGTCACCTCACCTGTCGGCAATTATATAATAGAGCAACATGTTATGTGTCGGCATTTTTATTTTGACTGATAATGTGTCGGCAAAAAATAGTAGACAGTTTATCTATCGGCGTAGCCTAGTTAAATTACTGGTAATCAGTCGGCGAATGGTTGTGTACTGGCTAGCGAAAAGAAAGGACCAGCGAATTGCAATTGGCGCGCGTCGGCCACAGTGAACGCGGGAGTCTAAAGTTTCAGCCGCGCCAGTCTTATCTCTTGCGGACTCCCTTCAGATGACCTAGAAAAGAAAAATACCCCAAACCTAGAAAGAAAAATCCCCAATTCTCACCACCGCCGCCCCTGCGCTCTCGAAGCCGCGTCGACCCCGGTAGCGACCTGCGCTCTCGAAGCCGTCGACCCCGATCGCCACGACCACTGCGCTTCGGTCGAAGTCGAGCCCGGCCGCCGCCCTGCGGTCGTCGCCTCGTCTTGCCCCCACCGCCGAAGCCGCATGTGTTTCTTATTAGTGCTGGTTCTGCGTGTGTTTGATAAGCGCCGGCGAAACCAATCAAGGTTAGATTTTTTACTGCGTGTGTTTTTTACTTGTACAAACTCTAGGTTTTTTATCCTGCTTAATCTGGCGAAACCAATCATGTGCTTCATGTCTGACTACGGTTCATTGAGCGAGAATGGCGCGTGTGTTTCTTATTAGCTACCGGTTTTGCGTGTGTTTGATAGTTACCGCGAAACCAATCAAGGTTAGATTTTTTACTGCGTGTGTTTTTACTGTACAAACTCTAGATTTTTTATCCCCTTTTAATCTGTGAAACCAATCATGTGCTTCATGTACGGACTACGGTTCATTGAAGCGAGAATGGCGGCGTGTGTTTCTTATTAGTCTTTGGTTCTGCGTGTGTTTGATAGCGCCGGCGAAACCAATCAAGGTTAGATTTTTTACTGCGTGTGTTTTTACTGTACAAACTCTAGATTTTTTATCCTGCTTTTAATCGATGAAACCAATCATGTACAAACTCTAGATTTTTAATCACCTTGCTATAGCCGATAGGAACTTGGTATTCTAGATATGGTCGTTGGTTAGTTGGCTATCGACCGGTCATTTCAATGTAGAGGTGAGGGTGAGGCCTGTTCAATCTAATCGAAGCGGCAACAATTTGCCTAGCCTCACCCTCACGCCAAAGAAGAAACAAGCGGCAACAATTTGCCTGCCTAGCCTCACCCTCACGCTGCATCAATCTAATTTGCTATTCATATGGCATCAATATGTTTTAGTAGTTTTTGGTATGAGCTCCTCCTCGTGCAATACCGATATGTTTTATTTGCTAATTGATGAATCATTACGTTCGACGAGAATGTCTAATAGCATCTGAGAGAAAATAATTGAGAAAAATTTGATAGTTTTTGGTTTAAACTACCCAATTTTGACTAAATATTATTGTGTTTGAATAGCGTGATTAGCTAGAGGTACACATTTGAAATGATTTACGTCCTTGCTTGACGATAAATGATTAGCCAAAATGATTAAGCGTACCTAATATATACAATGATGTGTTTATCCTTTTCCCCTTTCTAATTCGCTTCACCTAACACAGATTTATATGTAGGCTTATAAGCCAAATAAGACTATCGTTCATTGTCGATTTGCTATTCATATGGCACCAAATCAAGCTTTGTCATGTGCCTTCTAGATGCTCTACGTGTGAGCGAATCTGCTGCGTGTTGCCCTCTGCGATCGATATCGCTAGCGAAACCAATCAAGGATAGTAATGCTGGTTCTGCTGCATGTGTTTCTTATTGATTTCATGATTAGTCTTGATTAGATCGATTTCCATAAAGAGGTGGTGTTGATAAGTAATGAGTAAAAGGGAAATGAACTTAGCTAACTAGGAACCATCGATCCTCCAAACATACTTGGTCGAACCATAGTAACTTCTTAAATGGGACGTTTTGACAAGGAGCACGAACACGAACTCTTCATCATCGTCCATCCACCATTGTCCTCTGGAATTCAGCTTTGTTTGTCATAGCCGTCGCCACCGGTACCACAAGCTTGATAGTTACGTATCTAGAATAAAACATATAGGGATTGGTTATACTAAGTGGCATATGGGCACACTTTAGGTATTTGAGCTGGTAAGGCCGATTGCAAAAAAAACTCAATTTGCGAGAATGCCGACGATATCGTCAACAATCTGAGAGCAATACCACAAAAAAACCCGCTCCCTTACAAATGATTTGATATAAGAAAAGTAAGGAAAGGAATGTAACATGTAACATGAATAGTCTTGAAATAAATATTGCATGTAACATGAATAGTCTTGAAATAAATATTAAGTGTAACATTAGAATCCTTTGGTACCACTACATTTTTTTGTGAATAGTGCAATTCTCGTATACATAATCTGCTCATGAAATCAACAGAAAGATTGCATGTGTAGACTCTGTATATATTGTGTTTTTCTGTCTACACGTTAATTTAGCTAAAGCATATAGTTTAGGAGAATCTGAAAATAATATGCATATTAAAGCATTGATGCAATGTCACCTGCATTCTAACTACATTAATTGATGAAGCTTCTCATTTCAATCGGTAGGTAAATCTGGTGACAAACCTTAATGGTTGTGCTTTCAGGTTACCGGTGTTAATTTCGGAGAGGGGAGGACCAAGGGTTGAAGGATCAACATTTTACTGGACAACATTCTCATCTTCATCGGATAGCTAGTGATTGGTATGTTTGTTTTCTTATGGTCTTTGGTTCCAATTCAGAAGTAATCTATGTGCTATAAATTCAGTTTGTTGTTTGAATGTGCATAAATGAGACATGTCTGAGGTTTTGTGTTGCTATCTAGGTGTGTTTGCTCATATATTTCAATATTTAGACTCAAGTTCTGTCAAAGTGCATCATGGATAAAAATTGGATGGATATGCCTAGGCATACTGATGAATATATAAAAGGAGTTGACAATTTTTTGGAGTTTGCTTTTCGTAATTCAGCTAAAGGAGTTGACAATTGTAAGTGATGGAGATATTTGACTGCATTTCACTTGCTGTAGAATAACATGATGTATATTATATGGAGTACCTAGTAGCATGGCATTCAGCTGGCAGAACTGTGGACTGAGTAAACAAGAATTGGACAGCAGTAGCAGGAAAACAGCTGACTCACAAACTAATATCTCTTTTGGTTTCAGATTCATTAATTCCAGATGATATGTTGATTGTTTATTCTTTTGAATAAGGACAATTAAGTCCTAATTTCCTCGATAGTCATACAGGAATGGGTTAGGCTAATTCTCGGTTAGAATTATTGAATGTGTGACCGTTTGCCCTTGGAATAAGAAATTAGAATCGATTTTCTACATATCTAAGCTTGCGGTAGGCAAAGTAAAGTGACACTCTAATCCTTATCGATCCATAGTCCTCAAATGGGTAATATTCATTATAAGAGTCAACAGTAGAGTCGGGTTCTTAACTCTAGCACATTTGGCGATAGCTTCTCGTCCATTAGGCAATAGAAAGAGCAACGATGTCAAGAGATTCCATTGAGGGCAATTGTCAAGGATGGCCGTTAGTCCCAAGAACGAGTATTTCTACATGAAAAGAGAGTGGTGGTTATAGCTAGAACTAGTAATCATGAGCTCAACTTTGGTAATGCCAACTACCCCAACCAAGCCTTGTCTTCTCATCCTATTCCTTACTTTCCAGTGCAAATCTTTTTACGCTTCATGCATTTACCTATCTTTTGACTATTTCTCTCTTCTTGAACAATCCTTTCCAAACTAGGCGACTATTTCGTGGCTTACCGGTTCTGATTCTCTATTCTCTTCATGCTTTGCAATTATTCTAATATCTTCATTTTCTATAGAATGCACTTAAAGATGCGATCGAGAGATCATCTGAACTAATAGAGAAGAGTATAGAGGAAGGTGATGCTTATTTCCATGTTTGTGGGCCCGAGAAGAATGGATATGTTCGTGTTATTGGCTTGGGACCAACACCTGCTGAGTTGGACATGCATGGGGCCAAAAAATGCACGTCAACAAGGCTTCAAATGGAAATTGAAGCACGTCGACAATCTGATAAGAAAGTGGAAGCTATACAAATCCAGTTGGAAAATATGAAACAACTACTTGAAAAGTTACTCCAAAGAAGAACAAAATACTTCGGCCTCCAAATGGATCTAATAATTCCCCAAGTGGTAATTGGTCATTCCTTTCTGTTATAACTTTATTTTTAATGTAGTAATTGTTCCATAGTTGTTCTTTTTTATTAGAACCTGCGGAGTCGACCTAGTCTTGTGGAAGAACCAGAGAACCATGATGATGATAATGATGATAATGTGTCACAAGCTGAGGATGAAATACACTTAAGTGATGATGAAAATATGCTCATGAATAGGCATACCGTTGTCTTTCCAGATGAACCACATGATGAAGAGGTAATTGCTAAACCCACAATATATAGTTTACCTTATGTCTAACATACTTGCTACCTTGTGCTGAAACTCTTATGCTTTAGGGTGGAAGAGATGTGATACTATATAATGTTGTGAGGCCCTATAATCTTCCTGTGGCTAAGGGAACTGTTCAAACAACAAACCCATCATCTATTGTGGGGGGTACTCCTCTTGGCATTCAATATTGTGAGGTAGTTGTCAATCATGTTTTCATGAGGGATGCCATACTACCTCGCCCATATGGAGCCTTACAGTCCATTGGAGATGCTCGTGGGAGATGCATCGGCGTGGCCACATGATGAGTAATACCTTAGCTTACATCCATATGACTAAGAAATTTATGGTCTATCATCTACAATAACTTACCAATTTGTTATAGATCAAGGATGACAAGAAGTCTTCAAGGCAATCAAAAGATCCAAGTCCTGGTATAATTGCTAACTTGCCAGTCCTTCTCTTTGATTATTTCACCTTTTATAAAATTTAAATTCTTCTCTTTGATAGGTACTTAAATACCAAAAGATGTTTTAACTGTTTGGGAGTTGTAATCTTTTGCGCTGAAGTGCCCATGTGATCATAGGTATGAGCTGGATTTAAAATGTTCACTTTGATGACTTAATTTTCAGTGCGGTTTTAATTTTGGTGCAACCATGCCTAATTGCCTATACTTTATTTCCGTATGACTGCAATGCAAAATTGTTTTTTAACAAAATTCCCTAAAAGATGCTTCTACTACTTCCAAATTAGCGACTGGGAAGCCATAGAACATTTATAGGATATATGCCAAATGCACCGAGACAAAATTAAGTTTCACTGGTGACATTGGAGGTAGTAATAGAATACTACTACTTGCTACTAGTGTCCATTCAGTAGTTGGTGCTAAATTGCTACACTTATCGTGCATATTCAGAGGTTAGATGATTGGAGTTAATAGGACAGCTCGGTGAGAGGGGCCTGACGCTCGACTTCTCAAGTGGACAGAATTTACACACTGTCCTCCAAACTGCAAGCCTACATGCAAAATCCGTTTGATTTGGTACTACTAAGTACTAACTGAATTCATTATCACACTAGTTTCATGCTTTTATCTTGAAGTGTCCCAATCGCATTCATCTTCTCATAATCTCTGGGTTTTCCCAAATAAAAAACTGCTCATTGCACGAAACTAAGGAGTGTATCTTGTCTAGAACATAAGCTGGACAGATTCTAAAAAATCTGACATGCGCATGTGTTCACCATTTGTGTGGTAAAGTTTAGGTTGTTATTTCATAGTGTGATTTGGGCATCCGATGTTTTTAGTAATTGGGTATCATGATTGCAAGCCCGCAGAAGTAAAGTAACACTGCCGAACTGATGCGTTTAATCAGAAGTTCATGTTCTGGTTGTTCTAAAGAGTCCAAATATATATAGCTGAAATACGATTTGATTATCTGCAGTTTGATTTATCAGGATCAAACGAGACATACTTGTGTGTGTATATATATATATTCATTAGTTAATCTATGAAGTTGCCAGGATCATCCACTGTATGTGCCAAGTACATGGCATAATTGAGGCCTTTTGTTGCACGTGTTGCTGCGTGCAACGTCATGGGCGCACTACTCAGCCGAGAGGATCAATCCACGTATGGCTGTATCATACTTTCTTTTTGTGTGACCATTTTTTACCTTTTGCGTCATGCTAATTCGACCCATTATCGCTGCTTTTGTGCGCTCATATGGAAAAAAAAAAACAAAAGCGTTAAACCGACAATAGAAAAATGTACCGCCAATGTGATGATAGAAGGTCATCTTTCTTTCCAACTAAAGAGCATGGAATGATTTGCAGCAACTTACAAACTTCTTAACTGTCGTGTTACAGCACATTCACATATTTATAATTGTATATACCAAAGTGTGCAGACTCCAAAGTTCAATAGTAAATCAAAGACCGGTGTTTCAAGTGGTATATAGTAGTAGCAAATTTGCACTGTCATCAAAGGTTCTAGAATGTAGAAACATAGTGACATCCATTTCAGGATGTATGAATGGGAATATAGTATTTCTTTTCTATGAATGGGAATATAGTATTTCTTTTCTGGAATGTGTCGATGAACTGGTGATCCTAACTGTCAGATTGAACACGTATCACTTTGTCAATAAAATCTTGACTATATTAACTGACGGATGGTAACCTGCAGTTGGTCTGTGGTGTTAGTGTGGTTGGGTGATGCCAATGTTAACACTTTGTATCTGCATCTAGGCATCACGTGGGTCTGTGTCTGTCAGAACTTGTTGTTAGTTCTGAATCATACATATTCATGTTATTTGTTCATGTGGTTGAGTGCACTAAACCTGCTTTTGCCATTAGTCATTGTTTTAAAAATTGCTAGCAGAAACTCATATTACAGTTCTATATAATGTAGTAAAGAGGAGAAAAAGAAAGAAGAGAAAAACAAGAAAGAAGACAAAAAAAGACATGTGTATCTGGTTCCTCTGTTTCACAGTCCAGCATTCACTGGGATGAAGCAAACTTTTTTTTCCATGTGTTCTAAACCATCTCGTCTGTTGAATCTTTATGAGTTTTAACGTCTTGTTTTGTATGGATAAGAATGGCCCGAGTTCTGATTCTAGTTTGTTTTTGGGTTTATGTTCCAATAATAAATCTTCCCTCTAGTCCAGCATTCTGTTGTTTTTGCTGATTATTCCTTTTCTTCATCATGGCAGGTACACAATTACAAGGTGATAAGTTTCTGGAGTATAGTAGTAACTTTTGTGTAGTTGGAGGTGCTACAAGTTTTTGGAGTGGCAACCTTTTGTGCAGCAAGAAGTAGTGCTGTTTATGGTTACAAATGTTAACTAGTAGCTAGAGAAGTGTATGCATCCTCTCTTTTAGTGAAAAATGTATGCCCTTATTTACTAGGCTGAGACTTAGCTCATTACCTCTCACTGACTGTTACTTATTTTGGACGGGCATGTATGCAACTTAACTAATTATTTGAAGGATCTATGTTTATCAAACCCTGTGGTGGAGATATATGCGTTGCATTATTTACATGTTGAAGTGACTATTTGAACTGTGATTGTGTATGTATATGGTTATATATGTGAGTGGCACTATTTGCATGTACAAGTGTGTATGTCAATTCAATGGTGGATAATTAATGTGGAATTGGTTCTGTATATATTGCATATTTAATTAATTTGTATGTCGTGTGCTGGCACCTTTGCCGACACAAAACTTGTGTAGAAAACTAGCTTCGGTCTGAGGGGAAAATTGATTAGCCAACACGTAAAGTGTCGGCAATTTAGATTTACTGTCGGCAATGCCCTTACTGTCGGCAACACATTAACTGTCGGCAATGATTGAAACTGTCGGCAAAACTTAGATCTTTGCCGACACTTTATTTGTCGGCAAAAGTGTTAACTGTCGGCAATGCCCCTGCTGTCGGCAAAACATTAACTGTCGGCAAAGATTGAAACTGTCGGCAAAACATAGATCTTTGCCGACACTTTATCTGTCGGCAAAAGTTTTATCTGTCGGCAAAGCCTAAGCCATCGCTTCTCACCGCTATCGTTTATGTCTTGTCGTGAAACCTTTGCCAACAGCTTTTGTGTCGGGAAGGTGTCTTTTCTTCGACTATACCATGCGTTGGTAAAAGTGTGCCATGGTGTAGTGCACCCTTGCCACCACCAACGTCTCCAGTCAAGTAATTTACACAAGCTTTGGAGCAATGCCATGAAGAGACGAATGTTTAGGGTGCGAGCCTTGTCGATTGCCTATGGTATCTTGAGGGGTTTATCTATGCCTTTATTCCACTGCAATCTAATTTTTTGTTCAGCCTTGTGAGGCATAGTTATGTAAGTTGACCATAAATTCATATAACTAGTAATATTTAATATATGACATATTTTATCTTATTTTTATTGTGTATGATTATGATATTTTTCTGATGTTGAGCCTATGTGCACTAGCGTGATCCTGGACTAGTACAGTATACACAAAGAGTCCAGATTTGCATATTCGGGTCCCGACATCGATGCAACGCCTGCTAGAAGTCTAAGTGAAGTGAACTCATAACTCTAAAAAAAATAAGCCCCATAATCACCCAGAACAAAACAAAAGAAAGGGAAACTGGAAGAAACTATATAATACGTAATATATATGCCAGGTCCCCCTCACAATAAGCTGTAAGGGCACACAACTCCAAGCTCACTCCTTAGGGCAACAGACCTAGAGCTGTTCAAAGGCATGGTAAACATGTTGGTTAACTGGTGGTCACTCTCCACAAATCGAAGCTCTATATCTCCCTTCTCTACATGGTCTCTAAGGAAGTGATATCTAACATGAATGTGCTTGGTCCTGAAGTATTGCGCTGGGTTCTTAGCAATTCAGATAGTAGAAGTGTTATCACAAAAAAGTGTAACACTCTCTATATCTAACCCAAAATCCCACAAGGTCGATCTCATCCAGAGCACCTAGCTACAGCAACATACTCGGCCTCAACGGTAGACTGTGCAACTCCGGACTACTTTCTAGATGACCAAGAAATAAGAGAAGTGCCAATGAATTGACAATTGCCAAAAGTACTCTTCCTATCTATCTTACAATCAACAAAGTCTGCATCAAAAAAGACTCTAAGGGATAGACAAGAGGAGAAGAGTACCAGATACCACAATTAATGGTAGCCCGAAGGTACCTGAAGATGTGCTTCACCGCCTGGCGGTGAGACACACGAGAAGCCTAAAATCGTGCACACATACACATAGAAAAGTGTATGTCTGGCTTGAGGAGGTGAGATACAAGAGGGAGCCAATCATGCTCCGGAACTCCTTATGATCAGCAGGTTCACCATCCTCGTCTAGCTCGAGAACAGCAGTGGTGGCCATAGGAGTCATCACAGGCTTCCCATCAGACATATGAAACCACCTCAGGAGGTCCCGAGTGTACTTACCTTGGTTCAGGACAGTACCCTTCCGAGTCAGCTTTGGAAGCCGAGGAAGTAGCTCAACTCACCCATCATACTCATCTCAAACTATGTGCTTATCACATCTGAAAACTGAGATATAAGAGAATGCGAAGAGCCACAAAAGATGATATAATCCATATAAATCTGGACGAGGAGGAAATGAGAATCCTAGTGTCTGATGAACAGAGTCTTGTCTACTGCACCCATTTTGAAACTATGACTGAGAAGATAGGACTTAAACCTCTCATACCATACTCTTGGGGCTTGCTTAAGTCCATACAGAGCTTTGGAAAGCTTAACATGGTTTGAATATTTGGGATTCTCGAATCGTGGAGGTTGCTTTACATAATCCTCTTCCTCAATATAGCCATTAAGGAATGCACTCTTGACATCCGTTTGATAAAGTTTGAAGCCCTTAGATGCTAAAAATGCAAGCAGGATCCGAATAGCCTCTAGTCTAGCTATAGTGGCAAAGGTCTCCTCAAAGTCAAGACTCTCAACCAGAGTGAAGCCCAGTGCAACTAGCCTAGCCTTGTTTCTAATGATAACCCCATCCTCACTCTGCTTATTTTTGAACACTCACTTAGTCCCAATGATAGTATAACCAGATGGAGGCTCAACAAGCTACTACACCATGTTGCTCTTGAAGTTCTCAAGTTCCTCATACATAGCATTAATACATGATTTATCGGATAATGCATGAGAAACATCCTTCGGCTCAAAAGAAGCAACAAAGGCTAAGTGAAGGTAAAAACTAGACAAGCCTGATTTTGAGTGAGTGACCCGCTCAAATAGATCACCAATAATCTGATCAGGAGGATAAATTTTATAAAGATAGCGGGGAGGTCCAGCAACAGAAGTCGCCTCTACCTCTTGAACAGAAGAGGTAGGAATAGAGCCACTAGCTGAAGGAGAGTCGGAAGGCACGACTGGTCTCCTTGAGGTGCAGAAATGGAGATGGGAGGCACTTCACGTGTAGAGGGGACTGGATTAGGTGGAACACCATCATCTCCATCATCCTCTATGAAGATGGTCTCAGAGGGATAAGAAGAGCCTAAAATATCGGGTCTATCTCCTAGGCTAGCCACATCAAAGGTCACGTCATAGGACTCTATGATCCTATTTGCATCACAACTCTAGACCCTATAGCTATGAGAAGAAGTTGAGTAACCTAGAAAATACCAATAGAAGCATGAGACTCAAACTTATCTAGGTTACCAGACTTCAAGATAAAACACTTGCAATCAAATACATGAAAGTGAGAAACATTGGGCTTTCGCCCATACCTCAACTCATAAGAAGTGTGGTGCAAATGTTCTCTCAAGAAAACATGATTAGAAACATAGCAAGCAGTAGCTATAGTCTCAAATTAAAACTTCCTAAGAGTATTGTACTTGTCTAGCATCGTCCTAGCCATCTCAATTAGGGTCCTATTCTTCTTTTCCACTATGCTATTTTGCTGAGAGATGTAGGGAGAGGAGAACTAATACTCTAACCCAAACTCTACATAGAAATTCTCAAAGTAGGAGTTCTTGAACTCTGTGCCATTATCACTGTGTATAGCTCGTAAGGCACCCGGAAGCTCAAAAGATAGCCTACTGACCAAACCCCTGGAATGACAAAAAGTCTCATCCTTTGAAGCCATGAAAAACACCCAAGAATACCTCGAAAAATCATCGACGATGACAAGAATATACCTCTTCCCACCAGCTGATTGCACTCTTGCTAGACCAATAGTGTCCACATGTAAAAGCTATTCTGGTGAATCAGTCATCACAACAGTGGCTGAGGGATGAGAAGCAGCAACATCTTGCTATGTCAGCAAGGAGAGTAAACTAAGTCTTTGACCATTTTGAGTTTTGGCAATCCACGAATGAGATCGTGGTTGCTAACTATGGTCAAATAATCAAATCGATGTGACCCAATCTCCTATTCTAGAAGGAGAGATCACGAGACTTTGAAGCAATCAAACACCGAAAAGAGTCTATAAAAGAAGCAGAAAAACTACCATGAAAGATTCTCCTGAATCTAGAAATCTGGCAAACTAGTCCTCCGGAAGAATCGAGAATTCTACAGGTATCGCTCTTAAAACTTATCTCAAAAGAGTCATCAATAAGCTGAGAAATAGGAAGCAAATTGAATTGTAGCTTACTTACTAAGGCAAAGTCTTTTAGAATGAAATTCTCATTAATGCAGACAGTACCTTTACCAATGACTCTACCTGACGAAGCATCCCCAAAAGTGATCATCTCATCACCGGGGGCTCAGACTAGGGAAGAGAACCAAAGAGAGTCTCCGATCATATGGTGAGAACAACCAAAGTCAACAATCCAAACATATCCCTTCCCCCATCCAACGAACTTGATCAAGCCAAAAGAATCCAATATTGAACCACATGATGCCTCAGAGTACTAGTCACAGAAGAAGAAGACCGAACTCTAGTGTCTCTCTAACGCTCAACTCTCACACGATTAGAAATACAATTAGTAGAAAATTTGGGAGCTGGAACAAGGTTGGTCCACCATCGAGCAAAGGCCGAACCATCCCAGTGAGGCTGTCCAAATCTCCTACTAGGAATCACCTCACGCCGCTGATATCTATCTCGATGGAAAAAATGAGGAATATCAAGAGGACGACGGTAAGACTGACCACGAGTAGTGTAACATCACAAATTTTACTTTTTCTTCATTTATTGTACTTTATCCTTTTATTTGAATTTTTTGAGATTTTATTTAATTCCTTTTGCATTTATTACAATAGGTCATTTGTTATCTTTTATTTATTCTATGCAAATTATTATTGATCTTTTGCTAAAAATATTTTATTTGGGTTCTAGAGGTCTTAAAGTATTTTATGGAATTTTGTTGGATTTTTCTGGATTTTCTTGCTATTTATTTTTGCTTTATATATTTTCCTAATTTGTTTTTATTCAAAAATGAATTGAAAATCACATAAATAGTAATTGGGCCAAAACCCAATTGGTCCGGCCCATTTTAGAGCGCAGCCTAGCCCACCGCTGAAACCTAATCGCTTCGCGCCTCAGTAGCTCAATCTAGATTGGACACTCGTCATTGCGCCGCGTCGCTGCATGCTCAAGAGCCGTTGATTTGTCGTCGTTCGGACGCACAAGATGCTACCATTTCATCCTAACCGAATCCTCACTGGACTTCACCACCGCCACAACCTCCTCTGCGTTTCTCGCAACGAACACGGACGCTTAGGGTACTATTTAATGCGCCGTTGCCCGCATTGAAGTCCCCGCAAGCCTTTGCACCTTTTGGTCAATTCTCGCACACCGAGGCACCCTTATCTGCTTATGCGAGCTCACTGTAGTCCCTAAGCCGTTCTGCCACTTGTTCCGTCGCCGTCCGTTCATCTCAGCCATCGCTAAGGTCACCGAGGTGTTGCTTGCGTTGAGCCGAGTCAAACGCACTGTTTCCCATCGCTGGAACTGCTCTGGAATGCCGCCGCTAAAGTCTTCATCCCTAGCTCTGGTGAACCTAATCCGCCGTGCCATCACCGTCACTTCAAGCTTGGTTAGCCATCGGATCTCCAGTCAACGCCCCCGATCAAGCCACGCCGCCGCATCTACAGTAAACAACTCCTTCACCCCTCGATGTTAGATTTTGATTATACGGTGTAGATTGCATCATATCATATCATGTAAGCACAGATCTTAGCCGTTGGACCGTGTGTGTAGGGTCAGGATTCCGCCGCGTGTCGGTTTCGTGTGCTGTTATGTTAGTAGCTGTCCGCCATTCGATCCGGATCTAGCGCGTCAGATCGCTCCATGTGTCACGCCGTTGCGACCGTTGGATCAGATTTGGTGGGCCAGATTGCAGACACACGTCGAGTCCGTAGTAAACCAGAGCCTCATCGCATCAATTAATCTCAGCCGTTCGTTTTGAATCAGACGGACGAGATCGTGCTAAGTCTCTACCAATAGCGCCATGCCGCATGTCACTTTCCGATTGGTCCAACTGTGCAGATGACGTCAGTGCTTGCGTCAGTCGGTGCATGAGCATAGTGCGGTCGGTCCACCATGGACTAGTGTCACCGTGGACCGAGTCCATGCGCGTGACGTGCATCAGCCTCTAGTTGCGACGCGTGTCATCACGTGATTGGGCCACGTGTCTAGCTGACGTCATAATTAATTTTCAGTAGAAAAATATTTTGGTCGAAATTAAATTCTATGTTGATGTCATCATTGGTCGTGCTAACATCATAAATACGAATTTCCCGTGTAAAAATAATTTGGATAAATCGAAATTTCTGATTTTAGTGATTTTTCATTTATTTTAATCTTTGAATGGCTATATCTTTTACATCCAAACTTCGACTAAGGTAATTGAAGTCTCTAAAAATTTTTAAAATCATGCTATATTTATTGGTGAATTTTATTTAATTTTTGGAGTTGATTTTGGTCTCTATTTTGTGTATTTATTATTTTCTCTCTCGTTACGCATTGACGTTAAGTTGCCTGATGAGTTTGTCGTCGAGGAGCCAGCGCTTGATCAAGTTATAGAGCAGGATTTAGAACTCTTTGAAGGTATGTTGTGCTTGATCATGTTGAATCTATGCTTAAAATATTATGTTGTTTCAATGTATTGCGTGATATTTTAATTATCAATTGTTTTCGATATGTTGGGAGTAGCTAATTGTCGGTGTTCGTATAACCGGCAAGTAAATTTGTAAGTTATAGGGGCCGCGCGCTCCCTCTCCTTGAATGGTTAGACTACGTGAGTCCAGGATGTATACTGGATCGGGCTGAATGTCCCTACGTCCAGTTCGTGGTGGTGGATTGTATTGCTCGCGGTGCAGCAGGCTACACGGGATTACAAGTGAAAGCTAAGGACAAGCCCTTAGTGTTCGTTCGAGTAGAGGGGCTCGGGAGTGTTTATCTGGGTCGGATCGGATCGAATGCAGAATGGCCGACCGGGGTGGAATGGGACGCGGATGAGGATTGAAATGAGTCGAATGCCCCTTCCATGAGGGCCCTGCCTCCCTTTATATAGGCGGAGGGGGCAGGTTACACGGGAATTGAGAAAAAGAGATAGGGGTATGCTACGCCCGGGGGTCCTCGTCTTCGATCTTGATGACTGACAGGTCCCTGTTTATCCCATGCTGGGTTAGTAGACACAACGAACAGCGTTCCGTTGGGAAGGCGCGCACCTGCCCCATGCGTCCGTCAGACAGGGACGGCGTGAAGGGACGAGCGCCTGATTCTGGCAGCCCCTCTACCGCCTTGGGAAGGAGCCACCTGCCCCAGCATGGCCGTCGTGTCCGTGGGGCAGGCGACCAGATTGTGGCTGACTACCGACGTGGCGGAGATCGCTGAGTTGCAGCTCGTTGGGGCCCCGGCCTAAGGCCAGTTGGAGCCTGCGGGGGCGTCGGACCCGGGTCTCAGTCGGAGCCTGCGGGGGCGTCGACCCCGGGTCCGGGTCGGAGTCTCGGGGGCGTCGGATCCGAGGCCAAGTCGGAGTATTCTCGGTGGCCTTGGCCAAGGCTGGGGATCCTTCGTGACCCGATGAGGCCTTCGATTAGAACGCAGCCCATGACGGCCCAATCGGTGTTCCATCGATAACCCCGTCCGTGAGGGGCGGAGGCTTTGGTAATACTCCCTCCAGTGCCCCGTATCGTAACCCTGCCACCATGTCCGTACGACTGAGAGAAAAATGATCTTGAAATAGATGTATACCTTGACGTGGGGTATCCCCTGGTATGAGTATTCGTCACTAATCGTCCACTCAAATTACATCCACCTTGTCATGCTATATGTCATATCTCATTTGTCACCCTAGAATGGTTTAATATTAATTGGTAGCTATAATTGCAAATGTGGGTAGTTAGAACGCAAGTAGTATGCTTAGCCATGCAATGAGCCATCATTTTATGTACAAATGATTAATCTTGCTTAATGATTATAGAACCTATGTTTTAACTTGTGTGTCGGGCGTTGTCACACAATGTTTGTATTGTTGATGGCATGTGGTGCATGGTTGTGAGACCCCGTTCGGATGAACAGGAACCTCCATGTGATTACTGTGCTATTCCCTGGATCAGTAGCTAGCACTCACATGTTTACAACAATTGGAAATCACAACCATACAATATAATAATTAAGCGGAAACGATTATTGCATAAATATTACAACTCAGAGATTAAAGCAGCAAAAGAAGCAATGTCTCGTAGTTTGCCCATCCATTCCCGAGCAGTAACCCACTGCATAAACTTCTAAGAAAACACGCCAAGAAAATCCGTAACTGCGACGAAAGGAGACTCGAAGCTCAGATTCTCATCCACCTACATAATAATTAAGCAAGGGTGAGTACTTTACGACAAAGAAGACTTGAGCAAATCCTACAATACATGCAGCCATTTCAAAGGAGGCTACTACAGTTAATTTGCATAAAGCGAAATTTAATTGTAAAAGCAGTTATTTGCAAACGGAATTTGTAAGAGCATTTAATTGATAACAAATAAGTAAAGCATAATAACACTCACGATCCTCCATGACGTGAGCGGCGAATCATCAATTCACGAAATCCAACAATGTCACCCTTTGACATAAAATACGATTGTTTAAATAGTTTCAAACCGAAACTCCAGCTTTGAAAATACCAAAATCTAACATTGGAATGACTTCACCAAGTGCCCTTGACCGCGGGCGCGGCTAATTAATTAGATTTAAACTCTGCAGAGGTGTACAACTTTACCCACAAGGAATGATCCACCTTTTTGCAAGATCACACACGCCTCCAATAGGACATTGTGTCTGCCAGGCGATCATACACAGCTGTTCATTACCTGGACAAGGCTTTACACCAGCCCGGGACGTTAACCCTCGCCCTGAAAACAGAGACACTCACCCAAGCCGTGGATCCACATTTATCACACCCAACACCACGTCTCTGTCCATGGCAAGGCGTACACCGTTGCACCGGCCAGGCGATTACCCATACGAACTGCATGGTAGCCCCTCACAAGCAATCCGTATCGGAAATGCCTCCGCTATCTCCCGCCTACCAATGAGCAAAGCCATGTCCAAATAAGTTAATAGGCTATGGCCGTCCCATACCGGACCTCGTGGTTGCACGGAAATCTTGGATCAATAGCGTCCCATTGCTCGGTCCTTAAACTGACACGAGCGACACTTCACCCTACACTACGTGCAATTCCTGTCGCACAAACGGCTATTGCCAATAATCGCCCGCATCAAAGCATAGTTTTATTTTGGGTTTTTAATCAAGGTACCCGCAACCAACAGTGCCATTTTCAAGGTTTTCAGGAAACAAATATTGATTTGATCATGTACATTGCTGATTCTAAAGCATGGCTAAGCATGAATAATATGAACGCATATTCCCATGATGACATTAAGTAATGCCTATCCTCAAACTATGGTTATCAAGGTTCACATATCCATAATTATCAAAGGAGATTCATGAGACAACAGGTATAACTACCAAATCCACAAAATAGCAATTTACAAAAAGTAATCGCATGCATAAAACAATTTGATGCACAAAAGGAATATAAAGTACTGGGATCAATATGGTCAAAGGATACTTGCCTTGCTTAATTGTCGTTTACGACGAAGACGAGGATTGCGGTTGACGACGACGACGGAATTAGAGGCGTCGAGTTCTACACGTCGATCAACGGAAAATACAGCAAAAAAAACTAACTTCAATAAGGGCAAAAAGAAAATTGATAGAAAGACAAATAAAACTCTTCACAAGGAACAGGGATTGCTCTTTATGAATTTGTTAGTCTTATTTTACGAATTCAAGATGCAAAGATTGATTAGATTAATAGAATTAAGCATTAGTTGCGATTTCAATTGAATTTACTATTCACAATAAGAGTTCTGACAATCTTATTATTTACAGGTTTTACTCTATTAGGATTCAGACTCAAAGCAAGGTAAATTAAGGATATTTTCTTAGATTATGGTAGATTATAACCTAAAGATTGTTTCTAAGCTATTCTTCACTAAATTCAGATTTAGATGAGCTACTATGCGAGTTAATGAATAGACCTAACTGATCATGTCGGACTATGAATGGATTTGCTCCTTATCGCTAATTGATTTCGCTTAGAATTTGTTTTACTCGAGTTACATCTAGTGATTTAGGATGATTTAGGTTACTTAGACTATTTTCAAGATATTTGAGAAGGTTCTGGTGATAAAAATAACTTAACTACGGATTCCTTCATTATTACCTAAAGTTTTTTCCTCCGCATTAAGGCCTAAAGCAATGTGATAACTTAGGGTTATTTGGCTATTAAGATTAATATGCAAAACATGACGAAGTATGGTCATTTCTTCATAATGAGATGATTTATACTTTGTATAATAATCCTAAGCTATTTTCATAAATTTTAGACTTTTGGACAAGACTATAAACTTCTCGCTAAAATGGTTCATGCTTCACTTAAAGACTACTATTCAAAATCGGCAAGAAAGGGGAAATGATATATTAACGATTAAGAGTTTTAAACTATTTGGATTTGTATGTAAAACATGATGGAATATGGTTCTTTTTACAGAATATGGTAGTATAAACTTTGTACAATGTTACTAAACTGATTTTACCGATTTTAGTATTTGGATGAGTTACTTTATCTATTGTTGAAATAGCCTAAATGATCATTTTTGAAACCTTAAATCGGCCAAGTTTCATTTGAAGTTTGTGACTACATTATATGTGATCCTTTACTCATTTTTCAGTTATTAGCAGGTAACAATCCTAGAAATGTTTCAAAGCTGATTTTACATTATTTTGCTTTTAACTGCAATAGGTTTCTCTAATTACTTATTGTTTTAATTACTATTTTCTTCTATTAAGAACATGCAAATTAAATCTTACCTTGTATATTTTTACACACATGGGTCCTTCTTGTTTTAGGAACCTAATATGAATTACTTTATCATTTTGTGAGCCATTATACTATTATTTTGTTAATAGCCATAACAAGGTTCATTAAAGATGGCAAAGCAATTATATTAAACTTAGTCCTAAGATTAAATATTTTTGCATGATTAGGTTTATTACAATCCCAGAAGCATATAATCATTTCTTATATGATTTTATAAGTTGTATTTTTCACATGAGCAATATTGTCCATAATAGTGTGTTCACCTCATTCTTGATTTCAATAATTGTTCTATGATTCCAAAAATTGAATATATATATTTTTTGTATATTTGAACACATTCTAATCCTAGCATCACATTAATATTGATTTCATCATTTCATTACTTATTATTCACAAATTCTCATCAAAATCATATTAGCATTATAACCACAGCTTAATATAAATGATTCTTCTGTAGGTCAAGAATTAAATGTTTTTACATATTTATATTCTTCTTGATTTTTGACGAATATACAGATTTATTTTGCTGGAATTAAATCAATACTTCACAAGATATTCAGAGATCAATTATTAGCTAGTTGAAAATAGCTAGGAAATTAGAAATACGCTTTTCCAAAGAGGAAGCGCCATTGACTCACTCATCTTCTACCTCGGATGAATCGCCGCCCCTGCACAGAGAAAGAAAACAGGGATTTGCTAGGGCTGGCCGGGCGACTCTGGCGATGATCCGGCGAGGCCGAGGACATCAGAGGAAGAGCACGCCCAAAGATCTCGGCGGTGGTGTTGATTCACCGGAAGAGTTTTGGGCAGCCAAGGCCGAGCTCAAGTCTTGCGGAAATGGCGTCTCGAGGAAGAAGAAGACAAGGCCATTAGAGGTGAAATCGGTGGCGAATTAAGCATGAGGGGAGGCTAGGTGTTCCATCCCTAAGGTTTACAGGATGAGAAGCTCGGAGCTCACCACAGCTGCCTTAGTTGAAGAAGAAGAGGCGACGGTGGTGGCGCAATCTCGCATGAAGGGACCAATGTTCTTGAGGATTTTAATCAGCAGCAGTATGAGGATGCTTGGCTCGGAGGAATTTGGAATTGCTTGACTCTCTTGCTCACATTTCCCTCGCTTGAGCAATAGAGCACACGACCATGGCGGAAATGGGATGGGTTTCCTGCCCCTGGCTTGAGGAGAAGGAAGGAGAGGTGAGGGGAATGAGGAAGAAACTCATTGCGGTCACTGAGGTGCACTTTATAGCCAAAGAAGGTAGAGGATGAGCCAGCCTGGCTGAGTTGGTCTCAGTTGCGAGGTTCACCAGAGGCGACAAAGGAAGAACAGGGGCGGTATGGCTCGAGAGACCTCGTGGCAGTGATCGCGGCTTGCGATGAGGTGAGGATGACGCCGGAGACACGACAATTCGAAGGAGGGATGCACTGAATCGAAGCTGGTCAAGCTGCACTGGCTACGGGAGTTTCTCGCTCGGTCGCAAGCACATGGGAGGAAGAAGATGACGAATGGGGTCAGGGGTCCACCGGCAGTGAAGGGAGATGACCAAAAGAGATAGTCTCCGATTTTATTGAGCTACTAATTGGGAGTAGGAATTTGTCAAACTTTTTTACCAGGGTCTTTGAATAGATTTTGATGGCTGGTCAAATTTTGAGGTAAAGATAAGTTACCGAAAAATTTATAAAATTCTGAAAACAGTGACTGCTCCTAATTACTTGTTTCGGGTTTTGATTTTTGGTTGAGACCAATTTAGGTCTACTATTTTTGAAATTTTGTTGTTCTAAATTATTTGGTCTCAGAATTCTTCTGAAAAATTTTCAGCTCAAAATATGGTTCCATTATTTTATGAAAATTCTGACATTGGAATTTCTAGATTTTCAGAGTTTCAGTTTTTGAATTTGGAAAAATATTAAATTATATTATTAATTTATGACATTTTAACCAAAGGTATAAATTGCATTGAGGTTTTCATGATAAAATTTTCAGCTCCATATTAGATTTATAATTATTTTATAAATCCTAACAATGCATTGTTTTGATTTAAAAGTTGACTCTTTATTTATTCCTTCATTTCTCCATATATGGAATATCATTTTATGGCTAAAATGATTTAATTATATGCTCGGGGTTCTCATGGCAAATTTTCTAAATTTTTACTTTTTGCTTCTTGGCTTTTTTCTCTTTTTCATTCTTTATTTCTCATTTGTTTACTTTTTCTTGCAACACAAAATCCAAGAACTCCAAATAAAAATCAATAACGCCAAGAAAACTCAGAAAGAGTAATATTCAATTTCAAAATATTGATTTTTATTTTATTAAAGTTTTGGGATGTTACAGATCTACCCCCCTTACAGAAATCTCGACCCCGAGATTTGGCGGGTCTAAGGGAAAAGTATTTCTGAGAGAAATCGGGAAACTTCTTCTTGAGTCGGTCTTCTCGTTTTCCGAATTGCTTCTTCTTCAGGATGAGTGCTCCGCTGAATCTTGATCATCTTGTGGAATCTATTACGAGTATGACGTTCAGCTTCTCTTAAATGTATATTTATTTTATTTATTTATTTTTCTGTCGGATGCTCCCGATAAGTTAAATCAGGTTGTAGATCGATTTCATCTAGCTGGGTGAGCTCAGAAGGAAGATGAAAACATTTCCTTAATTGCGATACATAGAAGACATTATAAACATTGGATAGCTGAGTTTGCAATTCTAATTTATATGTTGTTTTTTTTTCATCTTCAACGATACGATATGGTTTAATATATCGTGGCACTAGGTTATCTCGAATTTAGGAACGGTAAATACCACGAACTTTGCAAATCTTGTGGATGAGATAGATTTGGGAATTCTTTATCGGAGGTGACTTTGTCGTTTTTGTTGATACGTCGTCTTCATTGCAATTGCTTCACTGAACCTTCGTCTTGCGATTCCAAGCTGACGTGCGAAGAAATAGAGAAGAATCCTATTTGAGTTTCAGTAAAGGCATTTAAAGATATTAATACTTTCTACATATTTCTTTTGGTTGAATAATTAGGATCGTTTATAAGGATAATTCAATTTAGAGAGTGGTCTGCGATATATTTGGAATTCTTGAGGCGAAGGAAAAGTTGCATTGTCATTCGATTCGGTTGGGAAAAATCGAATGCTTTAATACCAAGGAAGGCATTTGATTACAATGATTGACTTGTATAATTCGACAATAGTTGATGAAATGAGCTGAGTATAAATGTCATTTCAAATTGACTTTAAATTAAAACAAGGCAGGGGTAATTCAAGCATTTGGTTGGGGTAGAAGAACTAGTGTTTATTCGATGACTTGATTCATTTGATCACTTTGGTAGACAAAAGGTTTTGATTTTCTTTGGATTTAACAACTAGGAAGGAATAAATGTACAGGATCAAAAGATTAATTGCAGGGATTGAATACGCAAGGAATATACTCAATACCATATTAAAAGTCGATTACAACCATATAAGGAATATGTTTACATTTGGAGTCTGACGTCAAGGCAGGGGTGAACATGAGCACTTAATGTCTTCTAGGTCTCCAAAATAGTTTAGAGACTACTAATATTTTTCTTGACAAGGGGAAGGGGAACTTTTCTTGGATTGATGTTGGTGAGGTGTCCAAATTCTTCTCAATTGATACAAGTGACATTATCCGTTTTATTCGAAACAACAAAAAGGGTGTTTACCAATATTATAGAACAGGTAATTAGGAAGTGACTAGGATCAAAGAGTAGATCATGGAACTAAACTTGAATCCTGGTAGAGTTCAATTACATAAGTATTGTACCTAGTACTACATATGGCAGATCATAAGCTTCTTTTCGCGAATTAGCATTGTAGGTAAATGCCATGAATGACTGGATTGACATTTTGGGTTGGATTAATATACATCTAAGGAATTGTTTGTCTTTAAATTCTTAAGGTCACCTTTGAGATTGTTGCATAGCTGCTCGGGGTTGAGAATGATATGGAGTTTGCTTCTAGCTTTAGGCAACAGTTGGCATAATACTTATGTTTGTCATAGCAAGGCAATTAATATTGACTTTTTGATTTTGAGTATCGGACAGTGGTTTATTAGTATTACTGGAGGGATGAGCAGATGATGATTGAGATTAAGAATAGAGTTGAGTAGAATTCTTCTAAGGACAAGTCTTCTTGCTCAGACGTCTCTTATCTATCAGATTCGGATTTTTTTTTGAATGAACTGTTTTAGATTTTTTTTTCTCCTACTCTTGTAGTTATAAACTCGACTGGCGGAACTTTTGGTATAGTTATGACCGTAGAATTTATTTGTTCAACTTGTGGATATTGTTTAGCAACACGGTTCTTTTGGTGACAGTTGAAGCATTTACGCTTTTCTTGTGGTGTTTTGTTAAGTACTATGGTATGCTTATTATTATTTTGTGAATTTCAATTTGTTGCTTTTTAGAACATTCTTTAGCCTAATAACTTTCTTTACCAGGCAAGAAACATGCCGTTGGCGATTGCCATTTACTACTTTTTTTTAGTGAAGGTAGTTAGGATCAAGTGTTGTTTCTTTAATTTCTTAAGTGATATTTTCTGTACCACTGATTTTTTTTAATAACCCAAATCCTAAGCAACCAGGGGTTGGAATTTCATTTGTTGAGGCTGAGCTGTAGTGGTGATTAATGAATCAAGTGGGCACTGCGATGGGCAATGATCTCGACCTTCGCAAAGGCAACAAATGATATTATTTATAGGATGTTTTTCAGGGGAATAATTTCCTTCACGGCTAAAGCAATTGATTGCACTTACATCAGTAGTATGACCCTTTTTTTCCATAGCGAGTGCAAACACGATCTTCAGATCGACTGGGTTGACAACATTTCAAAGAACAATGTGTAGGATCAAATAAGGTATAGAAGTATGTTTCTAGCTTAAACCATTTTCTTTTCCAGCAAGAATACGCTAATGTTGGAAATATTTTGTGCGGGTTGTTAGAATAGAAGGATGCGATTCGGTGATCTTGTTCCATTATGATGAGCAAAGGCAACAAATGGGCAATCAATGTAATGTTGATGCTTGGCTTTGGCCAAGACACGTTGTTGGTTGTTTGTCGTCATGGAGCGTAAAAGTATGTGTATGATGCTTTTATTCGATTACAGAAGCATTAGTGCCAAGGTTGGAGATTTTGGCATTCATTTTTCTTAGTTAGGTTCTTGCAACGTAGATAAGGTGCGTTAACAATTTGTACCGAGAATTGTTAGCAAGAACAAATCAGTGTAAGAAGAGGCACATAATATGTTAAAACGTTCGAGATGAATAAAAGGATGCATCTTAACCAGAATTGTTTAGAGAGAGCCAAAGGTTGACTTCAAGGGGAGTATTCAAATACAATTGCTATTTGAATAACTCAATGAATATTAATGAGATTAGTGGCAATTAAATCTCATTCAAGGCTGATCTTGTAAAACATAAATATGAAGTGAAAGTTCACATTGAGTAAGGCAAAGAACAATTCAAAGAATGAGTCAAGGTCGGTCATAAAGCTAAAGATTTTATTACTCATTACTTTCAATAGTTGTATTAATGAATTATGTCGCAGGCATCCTGCAACAATATTTATTAGAGTAAAGTCATTTAAACAGAATTCTATTGGATTAGAGGCGTTTTACGACCGCGTTTGACAAGATGTTGGAATCGGAGAAGAATGGTTAGATAAGGGTTATCTATATTACGAAGTACTACTTGATTCTTTCCAATTAACTCTAGTTGTGGTTTCTATGCAGATTATGAAATTTTTGGTTTGGTTTATAGGGCAACATTTCGTTCTTTAAAATCTTCTTGATTAAAATTTTCTTATTAAGCAGGGTTAACACATCGCAAATTTCAACCTAGTGGTTTAACATTTACGAGAGCAACCCGAAGCAATAGAAAAGATCTACAACAAAATTTCAATAACACAGAAATACTATACATATATTTAACTTAGTACATAGGAAGGGCATCTATGATTTTTCTTCTACTGGTGGTACCACACGTATTTCTGCATAAAAAAATTTTACTACATAGCTAGAATAATGTGTAGCTCGTATAATACTATCTTTTATTGTAGGTTATTCGGTGACGAGTCTTCTTTTATCTTTGCACCACTGGCTGTGTTAGTCTTCCGAGGCTTCGGTGAAGTCGGAGAAGTTGCGATGCTTGTTACTTCTATTTTCTTGAAGTTGCTGATGCAGACATCACGACGATGTTGACTTGTTATCGAAATTATTTTCAAAAAGACTTGTTGGTGTTTTTCATTTCGCAAAAGATCAGGAGAGAAATACTTCTAGAAAGAGTAACTTAGGAGTAGAGAAAGAAAATTCTACACAGGAGGAAATGAGTATACAGATAAGAGGATTAATTTCTATGGATGGGAAAAGAGTATATGTATAACTGATGCTAATCTTTTATATTTCTTTTAGAAAAGTAAGGTTCCCAATTTTCCTAGTTTCCACTCTTAACATCCATTCAATGTTTATATTCAGAAGCATAGAACATTTCTAGTTTAGGCTCATTTTTATGGTACATAATTTAGGCAAAGCCATGAGGCAGGTTTTTGAGGCATGTTTAGAAATTATTGTTGGGGCATTAAGTTTTGACCAGCCTAAAGTGATTTAAGTTAGTTTGGTATTACTAATGTGGTAAGATCTTAACTTGGTTTATATATGCATGGTGTGATCTCAAGCAAGGCTAAGAGTAGTAGTAGAGACTGTACTACTAATCCCGATGAGGTTAAATTTTAAGAAGGATTAATAACCAAGGTGGTTACATAGGTGAGAAGCTGTACAGAAAGTAGATAAGTTCATAAAAAGTCTACGGAGGGAAGATACAGACTATGTTATGATTTCTTATTTATCCTATAGGTTGAGATTTCGTTATTCGTACATGAGGACAATTTATTGTGAAACTTCAACCTAAAGGTTAAGTCTACACATATAAATCAGTCCTGACATTCAGAATAATAACAAATTTCAAGTGGCAAGACATAACAACAACATATATTGCTCTATATAACTAGAGCAGAATAATACGCTACGCGTAAGGGTTCTCATCTTAAGTTTGATCCTAACGTATTCTAATCTTCTGCCTTTTACTGTTGGGCGACATCGGCTCTTGACAAAGTAGGATCTTCAAGTTGTACTTGCTTTTGTCGAGGTTAGCGGCATGCATGTTTCCTTGAGACGGTTGTTATGACAAAGTAGGCTTCTTTGGTAGGCATGAAGAATGGCGTGACAAGTCTCGCACATCTTCGTGAGCAATACTAAAGATGAACCATGAGCAGAGATTTGTTTTTTGAGATAAGGGAATTTGTTTACAAATCAAAATGATGGTAGGGTAAGAGTAGAATCTTAAGAATGAGAAAAGAATAGCAAGGTCTACATTTTGCAAATCTGACAACTTTTGAAAATAAGCTTTTGAATTTGCTTATTCTAATGCTAACGACCATTCTATCTAAGGTTTATCCTACGGTCAAGATAGCTCGATACCAAAGTCAGGAGACCCGTTCGATGAACAGAACCTCCATGTGATTACTGTGCTATTCCTCGGATCAAGAGCTAGCACTCACATGTTTACAACAATTGGAAATCACAACCATACAATATAATAATTAAGCGAAACGATTATTACATAAATATTACAACTCGTAGATTAAAGCAAAGAAAAGAAGCAATGTCTCGTAGTTTGCCCATCCATTCCTCAAGCAGTAACCGACTGCATAAACTTGACGTAAAACACGCCAAGAAAATCCGTAACTGCGACGAAAGGAGACTCGAAGCTTCAGATTCTCATCCACCTACATAATAATTAAGCAAGGGTGAGTACTTTACGACTAACAAGACTTGAGCAAATCCTACAATACATGCGAGCCATTTCAAAGGAGGCTACTACGCTTAATTTGCATAAAGCGAAATTTAATTGTAAAACAAAGTTATTTGCAAACGGAATTTGTAAGAGCATTTAATTGATAACAAATAAGTAAAGCATAATAACACTCACAGTCCTCCATGACGTGAGCGGCGAATCATCAATTCACGAATCCAACAATGTCACCTTTGACATAAAAATACGATTGTTTAAATAGTTTCAAACCGAAACTCCGTTTTGAAAAATACCAAAATCTAACATTGGAATGACTTCACCAAGTGCCCTTGATCATGGCGCGCTAATTAATTAGATTTAAACTCTGCAGAGGTGTACAACTTTACCCACAAGGAATGATCCACCTTTTGCAAGATCACACATGCCTCCAATAGGACATTGTGTGCGCCAGCGATCATACACAATGCTCATTACCGGACAAGGCTTTACACCAGCCGGACGTTAACCTCGCCCAAAACAGAGACACTCACCCAAGCCGTGGATCCACATTTATCACACCCAACACCACGCTCGTCCATGGCAAGGCGTACCGTTAACCGCCAAAGCGATTACCCATACGAACGCATGGTAGCCCTCACAAGCAATCCAGACGAAATGCCTCCGCTATCTCCGCCTACCAATGAGCAAAGCCATGTCCAAATAAGTTATAGGCTATGGCCGTCCCATACCGGACCTCGTGGTTGCACGGAAATCTTGGATCAATAGCGCCCCATTGCTCGGTCCTTAAACCGACACGAGCGACACTTCACCCTACACTACGTGCAATTCTGTCGCACAAACGGCTATTGCCAATAATCGCCGCATCAAAGCATAGTTTTATTTTGGGTTTTAATCAAGGTACCCGCAACCAACAAAGGCCATTTTCAAGGTTTTCGTGAAACAAATATTGATTTGATCATGTACATTGTCGATTCTAAAGCATGGCTAAGCATGAATAATATGAACGATATTCCCATGATGACATTAAGTAATGCCTATCCTCAAACTATGGTTATCAAGGTTCACATATCCATAATTATCAAAGGAGATTCATGAGACAACAGGTATAACTACCAAATCCACAAAATAGCAATTTACATAAAGTAATCGCATGCATAAAACAATTTGATGCACAAAAGGAATATAAAGTATCGATCAATATGGTCAAAGGATACTTGTTTTGCTTAATTGTCGCTATTTACGAAAGACGAGGATTGCGGTTGGCGGCGGCAATGGAATTAGAGGCGCCGAGTTCTACGCCGATCAACGGAAAATACAAACAAAAAACTAACTTCAATAAGGGCAAAAGAAAATTGATAGAAAGACAAATAAAACTCTTCACAAGGAACAGGATTGCTCTTTATGAATTTGTTAGTCTTATTTTACGAATTCAAGATGCAAAGATTGATTAGATTAATAGAATTAAGCATTAGTTGCGATTTCAATTGAATTTACTATTCACAATAAGAGTTCTGACAATCTTATTATTTACAGGTTTTACTCTATTAGGATTCAGACTCAAAGCAAGGTAAATTAAGGATATTTTCTTAGATTATGGTAGATTATAACCTAAAGATTGTTTCTAAGCTATTCTTCACTAAATTCAGATTTAGATGAGCTACTATGCGAGTTAATGAATAGACCTAACTGATCATGTCGGACTATGAATGGATTTGCTCCTTATCGCTAATTGATTTCGCTTAGAATTTGTTTTACTCAAGTTACATCTAGTGATTTAGGATGATTTAGGTTACTTAGACTATTTTCAAGATATTTGAGAAGGTTCTGGTGATAAAAATAACTTAACTACGGATTCCTTCATTATTACCTAAAGTTTATTCCTCCGCATTAAGGCCTAAAGCAATGTGATAACTTAGGGTTATTTGGCTATTAAGATTAATATGCAAAACATGACGAAGTATGGTCATTTCTTCATAATGAGATGATTTATACTTTGTATAATAATCCTAAGCTATTTTCATAAATTTTAGACTTTTGGACAAGACTATAAACTTCTCGCTAAAATGGTTCATGCTTCACTTAAAGACTACTATTCAAAATCGGCAAGAAAGGGGAAATGATATATTAACGATTAAGAGTTTTAAACTATTTGGATTTGTATGTAAAACATGATGGAATATGGTTCTTTTTACAGAATATGGTAGTATAAACTTTGTACAATGTTACTAAACCGATTTTACCGATTTTAGTATTTGGATGAGTTACTTTATCTATTGTTGAAATAGCCTAAATGATCATTTTTGAAACCTTAAATCGGCCAAGTTTCATTTGAAGTTTGTGACTACATTATATGTGATCCTTTACTCATTTTTCAGTTATTAGCGGTAACAATCCTAGAAATGTTTCAAAGCTGATTTTACATTATTTTGCTTTTAACGCAATAGGTTTCTCTAATTACTTATTGTTTTAATTACTATTTTCTTCTATTAAGAACATGCAAATTAAATCTTACCTTGTATATTTTTACACACATGGGTCCTTCTTGTTTTAGGAACCTAATATGAATTACTTTATCATTTTGTGAGCCATTATACTATTATTTTGTTAATAGCCATAACAAGGTTCATTAAAGATGGCAAAGCAATTATATTAAACTTAGTCCTAAGATTAAATATTTTTGCATGATTAGGTTTATTACAATCCCGAAGCATATAATCATTTCTTATATGATTTTATAAGTTGTATTTTTCACATGAGCAATATTGTCCATAATAGTGTGTTCACCTCATTCTTGATTTCAATAATTGTTCTATGATTCCAAAAATTGAATATATATATTTTTTGTATATTTGAACACATTCTAATCCTAGCATCACATTAATATTGATTTCATCATTTCATTACTTATTATTCACAAATTCTCATTAAAATCATATTAGCATTATAACCACAAACTTAATATAAATGATTCTTCCAGAGGTCAAGAATTAAATGTTTTACATATTTATATTCTTCTTGATTTTTGACTAATATACAGATTTATTTTGCTGGAATTAAATCAATACTTCACAAGATATTCAGAGATCAATTATTAGCTAGTTGAAAATAGCTAGGAAATTAGAAATACGCTTTTCGGTGAGGAGGAAGCCTCATGACTCACTCATCTTCTACCTCAGTGATCAATCGCCGCCCCAGCGCAGAGAAAGAAAACAGGGATCTGCTAGGGCTGGCGGCGACTCTCTGGCGACGATCCGTGAGGCCGAGGACACCAGAGGAAGAGCACGCCCAAAGATCTCGACGGTGGTGTTGATTCACCGGAAGAGTTTAGAGCAAATGCCCGAGCTCCAAGTGCGCGGAAATGGCGTCTCGAGGAAGAAGAAGACAAGGCCATTAGAGGTGAAATCGGTGGCGAATTAAGCATGAGGGGTGGCTAGGTGTTCCATCCCTAAGGTTTACCTGGGAGGAGAAGCTCGGGGAGCTCACCACTGCCTTAGTTGAAGAAGAAGAGGCGCACGTGGTGGCGCAATCTCGCATGAAGGGACTGAATGTTCTTGAGGATTTTAATCAGCGGTGTATGAGGATGCTTCGACTCGGAGGAATTTGGAATTGCTTGACTCTCTTGCTCACATTTCCCCTCGCTTGAGCAAAGAGAGCACACGACCATGGCGAAATGGGATGGGTTTCTGCGCTGGCTTGAGGAGAAGGAAGGAGAGGTGAGGGAATGAGGAAGAAACTCATTGCGGTCACCGAGGTGCACTTTATAGCCAAAGAAGGTAGAGGATGAGCGGCCTGGCTGAGTTGGTCTCGATTAAGAGGTTCACCAGAGGCGACAAAGGAAGAACAGGCGGTATGGCTCGAGAGACCTCGTGGCGTTGATCGCGCTTGCGATGAGGTGAGGATGACGCCGGAGACACGACAATTCGAAGGAGGGATGCACTGAATCGAAGCTGGTCAAGCTGCACTGGCTGGGAGTTTCTCGCTCGATGCAAGCACAGGGAGGAAGAAGATGACGAATGGGGTCGGGGTCCACCTAAGAAGTGAAGGAGATGACCAAAAGAGATAGTCTCCGATTTTATTGAGCTGCTAATTGGGAGTAGGAATTTGTCAAACTTTTTGACCAGGGTCTTTGAATAGATTTTGATGGCTGGTAAAATTTTGAGGTAAAGATAAGTTACCGAAAAATTTATAAAATTCTGAAAACAGTGACTGCTCCTAATTACTTGTTTCGGGTTTTGATTTTTGGTTGAGATCAATTGAGGTCTACTATTTTTGAAATTTTGTTGTTCTAAATTATTTGGTCTCATAATGCTTCTGTAAAATTTTCAGCTCAAAATATGGTTCCATTAGTTTATGAAAATTCTGACATTGGAATTTCTAGATTTTCGAGTTTCAGTTTTTGAATTTGGAAAAATCTTAAATTATATTATTAATTTATGACATTTTAACCAAAGGTATAAATTGCATTGAGGTTTTCATGATAAAATTTTCAGCTCCAGATTAGATTTATAATTATTTTATAAATCCTAACAATGCATTGTTTTGATTTAAAAGTTGACTCTTTATTTATTCCTTCATTTCTCCATATATGGAATATCATTTTATGGCTAAAATGATTTAATTATATGCTCGGGGTTCTCATGGCAAATTTTCTAAATTTTTACTTTTTGCTTCTTGGCTTTTTTCTCTTTTTCATTCTTTATTTCTCATTTGTTTACTTTTTCTTGCAACACAAAATCCAAGAACTCCAAATAAAAATCAATAACGCCAAGAAAACTCAGAAAGAGTAATATTCAATTTCAAAATATTGATTTTTATTTTATTAAAGTTTTGGGATGTTACAATGGTACATCAACTAGGGTGGTAAAATGATTTAGACTAAGGCAAGTGGCATGTATTTGTGGTGGACCAGTATGGCACGTGGGCGGTCACATTGCTTTTTTATGACACTTGTGTTTTATGGTTATGATAATTTTTGGTTAGTCTTGCCTTGGTCAATTAAGGACTTAACCCTGCAAGAATTTGAGCTGAGTCATTCATACAACCACAAGTCTGGTATGGGATAGATCTAGATGATTAATTTGTTGAGTCCAAATTTTGGTACTATTATGGTGGTGTGAGGCCCGGGTAGTGGTAACTAGTCCTCATATGGGTTGGCTCACATGGCGCAAGAGGGGGGCCCTGGATGTGGTAACCAGTCCCACCAGTATTGAAACCTTAGCAAATAGTATTGGGTTTAGATATGCATTGGAAAGGCTTTGTTATGAGCACTTGTCTTTGTGGTATATGATTGTATCTTGTGGGTAAAGTGTATAACCTCTGCAGAGTATGAAACCTATTCGAATAGCAGTGCTCGATATTGAGTATTGCTCGGTGATTACAGTGAAGGGTTAGATTTTGTCAAAACAAATGTGGGAATGGGATGTTGAAATGAGGAAATAGGTTGTGCATTGGTTATCGAAAACAAATGCAAAAGTTATTATTGTTATTATTTATTTACTATCTTTTCAATCTATTTATACTATTCTTTCAGAAATGCTGTTTATGCAAAGTAACCTTGTAGCCTATCCTTTGTACTAAGCCATGCATATAGTATATAGGCTTGCATTCTATGCACGGCTTGTTGAGTGCTTTATGTACTCACCCCTTACAATAAAACACCATCAGTTGGAGAAGAAGCAACGCCGGCATTTGAGGAGGAGTTCCACGACAAGGCGAACAACTAGGGTGCGAACATTGTTAGTTACCTGTGGCAGTTGAAGGGTTTTCTATGCTTTTGATTATTTTCGCTGCTATTCATTTACTTTCTGCTTAGCCCTACGTGGCACATTCATGTAAGGTGGACCATAAGGTTGTGTAACAGTTATACTTAACTTGATGAAATCTTTATTATTTTATCGCTAAGTATGATTGTGATATTCATCTATGTTGAGCCTGTATGCACTAGCGTGATCCTAGACTAGTGCGGAATACACAGAGGGCCAAATTTGTATATTTGGGTCCCGACAAGTAGATCCTGTACTAAAACTCGAATGAACAGCATGAAAACCAAGTCATAGACGTTGCCCAAAAATAGGCAACTCTTTAACCTGTCTAGTAGTAGTGTGTGCCTTAAGAGCACCTAGAGTCTGGGGATGACCTTGAATACCCCTAAGAGCAACAACACACTCACACCTTGAGATCTTAGCTCATCTGAAGCAGAAAGTCTGCCAAATGTCCATCCTTCTAACAGAAGGTGCATGTATACTTCACCTTGATGGAGGCAGAAGTAGAAGAAGTAGCAACCTTACGGTTAGAAGTCTCATAGACAACCATATCAGACCTAAACATAGTAGTGCTCACCCTGGGAGGATATGCTCTAGCTTGCTCTAAGTAATCAAATCCTAGACCTGATTAAATCGGCTAATTTTGGATTGGTCTAGAATGAGATTGATGCCATAATCGTCCCTACTTTGGACGATTTAACTCCAGAGCAGTGCAAGGAAATTGAAGATCGGAAAGCTGCCTTAGAGGAGTTGATGTTGGGTTGTTATCAGAAAACCCGACGAGGGGTCACACAGAAGATGGCGCTTCCAACACTGAACCCCTTCGGCGAGGCTGACGCCGCATCAAATTCGGTAAGCCGATACATCCCGGCTCAAGCCGAATTATCCGTTATGATTGAGCAATCTGTGCATCATGCATTAATCAATCAATCATCGGCTTTGGTCACGACCTTAAAACCGATGATAGAGAATAGCGTAAAGACGATCGCACAGTAGTTGGCGACATCTGGAGGATTGCTGGATCCGTTGCAGCCACTCCCAACATATCCTGTATATTCTGTGGCACCAAACGCCAACACGATCAAAGCGTCGGTGCCTACACCCTCACTAATGCCGACCCAACCCACCGTGTTGGCACCAACGAATCCTCGCCCAAACCCAGTTAATCATTACCATGCATACACTGATGCTGCAAAGACCCTGGTGCTCCATCGGCCAATAACATCAATTGGGCTGATTAGATTTCCATGGTCTTGAGGGATCAGTTTGGCTTACAGCCCAAAGGGAAAACAATCGGCTATAGAAAGCCATACCCAGATTATATTGACCGCATGCCATATCCCCATAACTTTAGGATTTCCGATTTTGCAAAGTTTTCAGGAGATGATTCGGTCACCACTTTAGAACATGTTGGACAGTTTATCGCACAGTGTGGTGAAGCGGCTCAATCCGATGGGTTGAAAATTAGACTTTTTCCCTTGTCTTTTTCAGGGACTGCTTTTACTTGGTTCACCAATCTGCCTCCAAATTCGGTCTATTTTTGGAACGATTTAGAAAGCCGATTTTATGAATACTTTTTCTCTGACAGTCTACAATTAAGGATTTTGGATCTAAGTGCTGTTCGGCAAAAATTTGGCGAGTCGGCTTCTCATTATATTAGAAGGTTTAGAGAAGTACGAAATCGATGCTTTAGTGTAGTATTACCTGATAACCAACTAGCCAATTTAGCATTTCAAGGACTAATTCCCCCACTCAAGGAAAAACTTGCTGGTCAAGAATTTACTGACCTAAGCCGATATTTGAGTAAAGAATTCAAAGATAAAATTAGGATAAATGGCAAGGATAAAGCCAAGGTGAACATGGTTGATTGCAGTTTGAGTGAAAATTCTGAGGATGAAGCAGATGTAAATATAGCCGAATGGATAAAAGGTTCCAAGAAACCGCTTATCTGTTCGTGGCTTAAGTCGACGAGGAGTAAATCAGAAGTTAAGTACGCTTTCGACGTGTCAAAGTGTGACCGTATATTCGACATGCTATTGCAAGAGAGATTGATACGATTGCCAGAGGGACATACCATACCGTCGGCCGACGAAATCAAAAAACGACGATACTGTAAGTGGCATCATTCTTTTTCCCATAACACTAATGATTGTAATATCTTTCGGCAACAGATACAAGCAGCCATTGAAGATGGTTGGCTCAAGTTTGCAGAAGAGCCGGCCATGGAAGTGGATGTCAACCTTTTCCCGATAAACATGGTGCAATGCTCAAGCAAAGGGAAGGAGATTGTCGACGAAAGGCCTAAAGCAATGTGGTAAGTCGACATAGAGTCTAGCTCAAAAGGGGAAACATTGAAGATAACAATTGGCTCACTTCAAATTGAAGCTGACCAAGATGGAAGAAACTCAAGGACAGTGAAACCAAAAGGAGAATTACAAGTCAGGCGATGGTACAAAGCCGAGTGGTCTCCACCTCGAAAACCAGCATTCAAGCCTAAACCAACTTTCACACAATTGCTTGAGAAATATGAGAGGATAAGCCATCGGCAAAAGCAGCAATCCCGACTGCTAAGCAGCCCGTATCGGCCAAACCGCATGTTTCGGCCAGAAGGTTCTTATCGGCCAAATAACGGGTTTCAACCGAATAATCTGTATCGGCCAGATAACGTAGAAAAAGCTCACCAGAGGTGTCCTTTTTGGCAATTCTGTTGGGAGAGGGGTATAGCATTACTATCTTCAAGGTCATGCCCCATGGAGCATTACCCACAGAGAGATTGGCCAAGGCGGTCGGTGAAAGAGCGTCTATTCAGGCCAGTACTAGATCGAAATGAGTCAGGGCATAAAAAGCCAATAAAAGAGAGGCTAGGTGCACTAAACCAAGACAAGAAAGAAGAATCTACTGAAAACTTGGTTGGTAAAATCCATAAGCCGCTTGGGCCTAAGCTCGATGGTGCCCGACAGACTTAGCCGATCACAACGCAGAGCGACTTCAAAGGTCTAAGGACGCAAGAGATAAGGGAGGCCAAGAAGAAAAACAGAGAGATGAGGCATTCGATGAGTTACGGCGATGAAATTTGCTAAGAAGGAATGGAGGAGAAAAAACAAACCGATGACGAATCATATTCCTTAGATGATTTGCTGTCACCAGGATACGCAACGATACTCCTCCCATGGATATCAACATGGTTTTCACTCTTCCAGCTGAGTTCAGAATTAAAACTGAATCAGCTAAAGATACGTTTGATCAACTGTGCTTAGGTGCACAGGATGATGTGTTCGAAAAGCCACAAGATCCTCATCGGCATTTAAAGCCATTGTACTTAAAAGGCTTTATCAACGGAAAGCCGATATCCAGGATGCTTGTAGATGGAGGGGCCACTGTGAATTTGATGCCACTCACTACTTGCAAGAAGTTGGGTAAAACCGACGAAGACTTGATCAAAACGAACATGGTGTTAAATGACTTCACAGATGACCCTATTGAAGCAAAAGGGGTGATGGTCACAGAGCTAACCGTCGGCAGCAAAACTTTGTCGATCGCATTTTTTGTGATTGAAGCGAAAGGAAATTACAGTGTGCTTCTCGGGCTAGATTGGATACATGCCAATTGCTGTATACCTTCAACCATGCACCAACTTCTCGTAAAGTGGAACGGAGATGACGTCGAAGTTGTATCAGCCGACACATCGGCTCACATCGCGATGGCTAGTTCAGATGCGAATTGGCCAGACGAAGAGGCAGAATGCATATCGGGCAAAGCATTAGATGATTGCGATTTTATATGCGTTGATAAGTCAGGATTTATGCCGATCAGTGTCAAACCAGGCACGTTCGATCAGGCGAATGAAGTCTTAAGAAGATGGAGTCAAAAATGATTCAAATCCTACAAGACAAGGTAAAGGGCTATCGGCACACGGTAAATTCGTGTGAAGCCATTGAAGATTTCCAGAGTGAAAAATTGGGTCAAGGCTTCACTTCTGCCGATATGCTTGAAGAAGTCGATATAAGAGAAGGCGATAGAAAAAGGCCAACTTTTATAAATGCAAAGCTAAGCTTAGAATACAAAAATAAGTTGGTCAAAATACTTAAGAATTATAGGGATTATTTCGCCTGGGAATATTATGAGATGTCTGGGTTAAGCCGACAGCTAGTGGAGCATCGGCTGCCTATAAAGCCGAGATATCGGCCATATAAACAATCTCCTCGGCGATTCAATCCGGAGTTGTACAATGTGATAAAGGAGGAAATTGAAAGGTTGTTGGAGGCCAAATTCATAAGGCCTTGCCGATACGCTGAATGGGTATCCAACATTGTTCCTGTCATGAAGAAGAACGGTAAGCTGCGGGTATGTGTAGATTTCAGAGATTTAAATAAAGCTACGCCAAAAGATGAATACCCCATGCCCATAGTCGATATGCTCATCGACGCTGCGTCAGGTAATAAGATTATCAGTTTTCTTGATGGGAACGCTGGGTACAACCAGATATTCATGGCTGAAGCCGATGTCCCCAAAGCGCCTTCGATGCCCCGAGCAATAGGTTTGTATGAATGGGCGAGAATGACATTCGCTTGAAAAATGCGGGTGCCACTTATCAGCGCGCCATGAACTTGATTTTTCATAATCTAATCGGCCATATTGTTGAGATATACATTGATGATGTGGTAGTGAGGTCTAAGGATGATTGGCAGCATTTGGCCGATTTAGAAAGGGTGTTCCGGAACATAAGGGCTCATGGGTTGAAATGAACCCCTTGAAGTGTGCATTTGGTGTGTCAGCTGGCCAATTCCTTGGTTTTATGGTTCATCAGAGAGGTATCGAAGTTAACCAGACGAGGGTCAGGGCTATAGTAAACACAAAACCACCAACATGCAAGAATGAATTATAGAAGCTGATCGGTAAGATCAATTACTTAAGATGATTTATTTCAAATCTGTCCGATAGGATTCAAGCTTTTACGCCATTACTAAAATTAAAGGATAATGAGAATTTCATATGGGGAGCCGATCAACAAAAGGCTTTTGATGACATAAAACAAGATTTGCATCGCCACCACCCTAGCCGCACTACGTAGGATTCCATTCAAGTTGTAATGATCGGTGAAAATGAGACCATCGGGGCGGTGTTGGCACAAGAAGTCGATGGTAAAGAGTGAGTAATATTTTACTTAAGCCGACGACTCTTGGATGCTGAAACCAGGTACCCTTCAGTAGAAAAGTTATGTTTGTCATTATATTTTGCTTGCACAAAATTGAGACACTATGTGTTGGCATCAACCTGCATAGTAGTATGTCGGACTGACGTCGTTAAATACATGTTATCTGCTCCGATCTTAAGAGGGCGACTTGGAAAATGGGCTTACGCTTTGTCTAAGTTCGACCTGCAGTTTGAATCAGCCAAAGCTATTAAAGGACAAGCAATAGCCGATTTCATTACAGGACATGATACCATGGCAGGAATGGTTGGGGTAGCCCCCTGGCAGTTATATTTTGATGGGTCAGTCTACCAGGAAGGAAGTGGAATAGGCATCATGCTGATATCACCAAAATGGTATAGCACTGAATTCGCGTATCGGCTCAATGGCCGATGCTCCAATAATCAAGCTGAGTATGAGGCATTGCTCAAATGACTTAGATTGTTAGAAGGTATCGGAGTAAGTGATGTGGAAGCATATGGTGATTCATTGTTAATCGTTCAACAGGTTAAAGGGGAATTCCGATGCAATGATGAAGTATTATTCAAGTATCTAGAACATTGCTTTAGTACTATCAATACGTTCACTTCATTTTCTATCAGTCATGTGCCCCGAGAGATGAACAACAGAGCCAATATGTTGGCTCAAGCAGCATCAGGCTACAAAGAATACAACCGATGTGAAGTATTGGACTCAATTGATAAGACAGTCTTGTGTATTGACAATGTCGATTGGAGATCAAAAATAAAAGCGTATTTGATGAACCCATCCAGACCTACTGAACGCAAAATTCGGCAACAAGCGTTAAAGTACGTTATGGTGGGAGACGAGCTATATTGTCAGACAATGGAAGGTTTGCTATTGAAATGTTTAGGCAACGAAGAAGCAAAAGTAGCTATGGGTGAAGTTCACGAAGGAATTTGCGGCACACATCAATCGGCTCACAAAATGAAGTGGATCCTGAGGCGAACTGGATATTTCTGGCCGACAATGTTAGAAAATTGTTTCAGGTATTACAAAGGGTGTCAAGATTGTCAGAAGTTTGGAAATGTGCAGCTTGCGCCAGCATCGGCTTTACACCCGATTATTAAGCCGTGGCCGTTTAGAGGTTGGGGGATAGATGTAATCGGCCAAATATTCCCAGCTTCAAGCAAATACCATAAGTTCATCCTTGCAGCTACAGATTATTTTTCAAAGTGGGTAGAAGCCGTTCCGCTTAAGAAAGTTACCAGCACGGAAGCTATCGGCTTTGTCAATGAGTACATTATTCATCGATTCGGTATCCCTCAGACCATTACAACCGATCAAGGAACTGTGTTTATGTCTAATGAGTTTAAAAGCTTTGCAGAAAGTTTGGGCATTAGATTGCTCAACTCGTCGCCCTATTACGCTTAGGCTAATGGACAAGCCGAGTCATCTAACAAATCCTTAATCAAGCTGATTAAAAGAAAAATCGATGAAAGGCCTCGAAATTGGCATACTACACTATCAGAATCCCTATGGGCTTATCGGCTAGCGTTCCATGGATCAACTAAACTGTCACCATATCAGTTAGTATATGGAAAAGAGGCTGTATTACCTGTAGAGATAAATATTGAGTCCATGCGAGTACCAAGGTAGAATAATCTGTCGGCCAATGAGTACAAAGATTTGATGCTATGCAATTTGGATGACTTGGTGGAATTAAGGCTGATTACTTTAAATTGGCTTGAAAAGAATAAAGAAAAAGTTGCAAGGGCCTATAATAAGAAAATTGTGCCTAAGTCTTTCGGTGAAGCTGATTTAGTTTGGAAAACAATATTGCCGATTGGTTCTAAGGACAATCGGTTTGGTAAGTGGTCTCCAACATGGGAAGGGCCTTATAAAATAAATCGGCTTGTTGGCGGAAATGCATACATACTTGAAACACTCGAAGGAGCCATGTTACCAAAGGCAATTAATGGAAAGTATTTAAAGAGATATCAACCTAGCATTTGGATCGGCACATGAACAGTTAAAGAGGCACAACAGTAAAATAAATCGGTTAAACAGCCGATTAAGAGTATATAAAAACATAGCAAAAAGGATTGTTTGAGACCAGTTACATCACTCGCCACATTACAGGCATTACAGGCCAGACCCAGGGATTCTAGCTCCTAAAGCCGATAGTGCCGCGGCTGCCTTGGCCAGTGTTTCCGTGACCCCGTAGATGATGTTTTCATCAGCCTTAGTAGTACTGGGCACTGGAACGATCTTGGCCGATTGATCCGTTACCTTCGCCACAGCCAAGCCAATGTCATTCTTCTGGTTTTTCAGAGAAGTAGTTGTTGCGGTCACAAAGACGAGGTTATCGGCAATTTCTTCTTCTACTTTTGCCAATTCCTCCTGAAGACGCTTCTTCGTCGACTCTAATTTTTGCGCAGAAGACTTGGCTGCCTTAAGGGATGAAGAGTCTTCGTCATATTTCCTCTTCTTAGCTTTCGCCTCCGCCACCAACTCATCCAGTAGGCGCCGATCGGCTGCTTGGGCTTCTCGCTGAGCAATCCTGATTTTTGCTGCTTCCACTTCTGCCCTTCTTTCATCTATATGGCAGACGTTCAGAATGGCTTTCATGGTTCGGGTGGGAGGTCGGCTTCAACGACAGCCATCGTATCCCGGATAGGCTGTGCATTGGCCAGGATGTCTGCCTCCGGTTGAGAAATTGCGGTAAGGAGCCGATTCAGTTTCTCCTGCATATTTGGGCCCAACTGAACGACTGTGGTCGATGCCTTCTGTGAGACATCAATGATGTTGTGAATATCGGCCACATAGTCATCACAGGTAATTGCTTCCGGGTCATCCAGTTCATCCAAGGAAAAGCCGAGCAGGTTAGCAGGGTCAGTTGACTCTTCCAACACAAAGTCTGGAAGTCGGTTGAGGCGCAGAGGGACAAGAAGTCAGGCAGAGGAGGTATCGGAGGATCGGCAACAGAGCACCTCGAAGGTCGCCTAACACGCCGGCTTGAGTCGATGCTGTTGGCTAAGAACGAAAGATGTATTAGGGTTAAGTAACGCCTCGGCATATGGGTATAGTATAGTAGAAAAGATTTACCTCGGTGAAAGCCAATGCAAGAGGGGAACTCTCAGCGCTCTTTTCCTTGCATTTTTGTCGTCAGGCTGGAGCTTTAGACTTGGGTTTCTTTGTCAGATTACAAGATGGGATGTCAAAATGAGAGTTAGCAATAGAAAAGTAAAAAGCAACGATCGGCTAACAGTACTTACTTGAAGGACGGCCTTTTTCGAGCTCCGACAGAGATGGGCTCTGTATGCGGAGATTGCCAGAGGAATAGCCAGTTAAACCAGTAGTTTGATTTGGTCTTTTTCCTTTGGACCCACCAGCCGATGGCCCTGCAACAGTCTTGTTGCCTGCAGCAGTATCCTGCAGAGAAAAATAAAGTGTTTTAATGGTTGAGAGTTGAAACAAAATTCGTAGGCGAAAAGGATCTTTTTTGAAACAAGCCGATACCTCTACAGCTACGGATGAGTTAGTATAACCCGATGAGCTGTAAGAATCTGAACTATCTTCACAAGAGCTGCTGCTGCTAGAGGCTATCGTTGGCTCATGGAAATCTGGTAGGAACTTCTCTATGATAGCCGACGGTGTGCGGTCCAGGTAGAGAGCTTCTGATATGGGTGCCCACCAAGCAGAGAAATGTCCAGCTCGATGAGAATTTAGAAAAAAGCGTGGCAAACTGAGAACTTGGAATTCGTCGGCTAGCTCTAAAACTATTTCTGCTGCTGTTCCATTTGTCACCCGAGATCTGGGATGAACGCGATCAAAGAGTGGCAAGGAAGGTATCACCTGGCCAAAACCCAATTGACGGGCGTACACCGAGGGATGATAAAACTCATACGACGGCTGAAATGTCCTGTTGCGGGAATTTAAGCCGACGTGCAAAATGCAGGGAGAGATGAAAATCCGATACAATTCTAAAGTTGATTCTGACATCAAGGAGCTGTCGGCATCCAAACAAAGAAACGAGGGTCATTGAAAGTCAGCTTCATTAGTGTAACGGAAGAAGTCTTGTTGGCTGAAAACTATGCTATCCAAATTGAGAAAAAACGACAAGTACTTCTTGAAATCGGCTGGGGTGATTTTGGTATCGCCACTAGAGCACATCACCAGTCTCTCTTCGTGTGATCGACTGGCTCTGTACTGCAGAGTAGTGCCTTCAGGGTAATCCTGGCGGGGAAAGGTCAAGTCTTCCAAGGGTTCGGAGATAAGTGATCGGCTGAATATGTTATAAAGCCAGAGCTGAACGAACCACAGCGGACCACCTATGTTGCCAACGATCAACTGAGTGAAAACAGAAAAAAGCTGACTTCTGATAACATGCATCATCTGGTAGACAGCTCCAAGAAGCATCTTGCCAAGCGCAAGCCGACGAACTTCAACCAGTTGCTCTGCCACATATTGGTATACCTGGGTTGGTCCAAGAGAAGCTCCACAAAACAAAAATCTCTCTAGCCAGAGATTAAGGAAGGCCACATGTTCTTCAGCCGATACTAATCCATTCACTTTGTTGTTATGCTGAATGTACTTTGTCCATCCTTCGCCCTTGGATCGGATTAGCTTATACTGGGGCTTGCCACTGAAAGCCGATAATTGCTCGCCATTAGGCCTGAGGCAACACAACTCTGTTACATCTAGGAGTGTTGGGCCGATGGGGCCAGTTCGGAAAAGAAAGGCGTTGAAGGTGATTGACCAGAAATAACAGGCCGTGGCCACCAAGGGCTCGTTGGCTTCTAGGTTTGCTAAACTTAAGGGAAGGCACTCGGCTATACCCATTCTTTCCCATTCCTCTTGTTTCTGAGCCGACACTCTGATGTACCATCTTCTCCATCCTTTAAGTGCTGTCGGCCATGCTCTAAAACTTTTACCCTATTCTGTTATATTGTAACCTTGAGCCGATAGGGGAAGCCTAGGGATTTCTTTGTTTATTACGGTGTTAGCAGTCGAATTTCCTACTGGCCCTAGGTAGTACTGATCTTCACTTTCAGGGATTGGGATTAGTACTTGAGAAAGGTCCATTCAGCTGATTGGTGGTTTGCCTGAGCTAGAGCGAAGGTGCAAGGAAGTTGATCGAAGGGTGAAAGCCGATTGCAGATGGCTAGAGCGCAGGGAAGCGTGAAAATGACCATGGGGGTCCCGCGTATATATAGCACGGTGAAAAGTGAAAAGTGGCGGAAAATGAATCCGAGGCGACACGAGTCATTAAACCGCACTAAGATTTTTACGGCGCAATTAAAACAGCGGTTACTGGAGTAGTTCTTTAACTAACAAGCAAGAAGCCGATGGATGAAGAAGCTGATGGATTTTTGAAATATAACAAGTTATCTTCCAAAAATAGGGGCATATGTTTGCACCAGTTTTTGGAAACTACGACAAGAATCGGCAGAAAAGCACGAGTTTGGATAAAGCACGAAGCACCTTTGGAAAGTTTGGATAGCGTACGGATGATATTTGGAAGCAGAGTCCAATTAGGAAACTATAACCGATTCGAATTATGTTGTCGTATTGGATCCGGACTCGGATCGGCTGATGGGTATATAAAGCGCGCTAGGGCTACTTGAAGAGGGGATCCACAATCAAATCACATCTGCTAGTTTTTCTCGTTTTCCCTTTAGCTTTCAGCTTTGTAATCTTTTTTGTAAGTCGACATCGATCAATAAAGTTGCGAATCGCCGATTGTTGATCGTCTTCGATTTCTCCAGGTCTGATTTATTCTGTCTTGTTGTGCATCGCCTTTTCAGAATCAATCTGACTTTACCCTCGGATTAGTCTTAATCGACTAGTCTATTTACCCCTTTAATCGGCTTCTGGCTGATCTCTGCTTTAGCCGATTCGCCTCTAGGATCGGTTTGATTGAATTTCACACTTTTTCCTTATCGATTGTAGGGTCAAATCGATTGGCATGCTTTGCACTTTGAACCCGACATTCGTTTGTTGTGTTGCAAGTCAGAAATCCTTCCTCACGTTTTCGGCGTCAACAGATCGTTTCTATCCTTTGCTCAATTGTCACGAAAGATAAGTTAAGTTCTTCACAGAGACGGAGGAGAACAACCAGATGCGAGGCCCGAGGACTGTTGTCCCGTATTTTCTCTGACTTCAATTGTACAATTCTAGAAGTCACTGTTTTAATCTATAAGTGTTAAGATGAACCAGAAGTGTTTATCGTTGTAGGTTCAGATCACAAATTTGATGTGCTTTGTAATATGAGCACAACTATTGCTTGACCAAAATATGAGTGCGACATTGTAAATCAGTCATGATTTATGACAGATTTGGACACTTGCACATCAAGTTTGATTGAATCACACGAACAATTGGGTGCGTAGAGGTCATATTATAGTGCCACAAGTTTCTTGTCTTATTACACAAAAAATGGAAGGAAATATTATGAGTTATGAAAATCTAGTTTTTTTTGCACATAATTATCTCATTTTCAGATCTGGAGACAACCTCATAGCCAAACACTTTTTTGATAGCAATAGATTCTTAGTGGAGAAGATCCACATAAGAAGGTAGATCTAGAGCTGTAAAATTTGGAATTAGAGTCATGCCAAACAGTCACTTAGGCCCCGTTTGGTACGGTTCCAGATTCTAGTAGAAATGGAAACGGTTTTGGATTCTTGGTAGAAACGTTTCAGGTAGAATCAGAATCCGGAGGAACGGGTTGCTAGCCGATTCGACCACGGCGTGTAAAAATCAGAAACGATTCGCTTTGAAACATTCCGAGTCTTATTCCGTTTGGTTGGATTTATTTCAGATTCTAGGAGAAACAGTCCGGTTCCAAGTTGCCAAACGGGGCCTTAGTATTACCTGTGCCGCGATAAATCCAAATAACGACGGTGGACAACTTGGTATGAAAGAGGGCACCTACTCAGAGCATACGCACCATGATACAGATGTAGGCATGAAAACGGATATCCGAATTTCTGAACAAATTCGACATTTTTAAATAGATATATAACGATTTTGGTTTTCATTTTTAACACTTTAGCAAGCTCATTATAAAAAATAAGATTATAAAATTAGATAAAAAATTACGCATTATTTGCTTCCCATAAATAAAAAGGTGAAAAATATCCGAATCCGTATCCGATTGATATCCTAATTTTGTTTCTATCATTTAAATAAATATATAATGAATTTGAGGTTCATTTTTATGAATTTGAATAAGCTCAACACCACAAACAAGAATATGAATTCGATAGAAAATTCTATATCCTATTTGTTTCTCATTGAAGAACAAAGACAAAAAAATTGATATCCGAATTGCTATCCGTTTTCATCCCTATACAGATGGGACGATATACAGTTCGTTATTAAGTGTTGCAGCCTAGACATCCACGAGGGACCAAACACTACAAAAGTTCGAGGGAAGGTTACGTTGGTGAGATGATATGGCTCTCCAGGAGAGTGAAGCTTTCCTCTATCTAACCTGCCTAAGATCCAAACGTGGCAACAACAACGCTAAACCAAAAATCCAAAATTATTATGAAACACATAACAGCATCACTATACTTAAACCATACAGCAGCAAACCCCGCCTCAACCTTCAACAACAAAATCAGAAGCACAACGTTCTAAGAAAGACTACTAATAATACCATAAGAGATGAGTATGCTACTAAAATAAAGATTACTAATAATACCATAAGAGATGAGTATGCTACTAAAATTTCTCTGTCACTGTTATCTGGCAAAAAGCGAAACAGGAAGCGAAAAATAGGTACCAGAGTATATTAAAAAAAAAAGAGAGAGAGTCTCTGGGTCTGTTTGGTAGGGATTCAACCACGAATCTGGTGAAGCTGAAAATTCTAAATTCACTAGATTCGTGAAGCTGAAACTATAAGTACATTAAAGGTGTTTAGATAAATTATCCTATTTACATTTTAGACTAAAAATATAAACTTAATTCACTTTATTTTAACATATAAATTTTAGATTTCAGATAAAACTAAAATATAGAGTTTTACCAAACATACCCTCGGATAACTACTACAGCGTTGAGATTTGAGACCGAGACGGAACGGAGAACGGCACCACCAACACAGAGCCCCACCAAACAGCTGCTAGTAGCAACCTCGCACCACCACCCCCACCTCCGTCGCAGCAGCAAGCGACCGCCGCCGCTGCCGCTGCCGCGGCGTGGCACTCGAGCCCCCCTCCCGCGGCAAGCAAAGCACCCCACGACAGTACGCCTCTGCAGTTCGCGTTTTGCGGCGGTAGCAGCGCGGGGAGCTCGGCTGGAGATCGCTTCCTGCACCCCTGCCTCGTCTCGTCCTACGCGCCCGGGATAGAGAGCGCGCGTGCGCTTAGCAAAGGTAAGAGCTCCCTGACTCCGTCTCAATCCGCCCCGCCTCGATCCGCCCCCACGCGCGCCGCGGCCGGCAATGGCGGGGCCCCTCGCCCAGCGCCCAATGGCGGGGCGCCACTCTTCGGCGGGGTTTAATGTTTGTGATTTGGGAGACGAGGAGTTCGAATTTGGGGGCAAAACCCTAGCTTTTTGGTCGGAATTGGGGTGGTCCTGATTGGATCAGAGGGGCGAGCTGGGGATATTGTTTGAGCTCTGCACTGTCGCGTTGGCGAAGGTTTGGTCATTGAGTGGAGGTTCGATGCGGGTTCGTTGTTTGGTGGATGTTTCCTTGCTTTGTGCTGGGAGACGTGCTTGGGAACTTTGAATTTGGTGCGGAACCCTAGCTTTCTTTACCTTTCGGATTAAGGTGCTGTGGATTGGATCAGATGAGTTTTGGGTCCGTCTGAGTTGGATATATAGTTTGAATTTTGAATTATGCGCTGTCCAAAATTCGGTTGCTTGGGGGAGCTTGCCATTTGGGTTCTCTGTTTGGTGGATTTTTTGTGTTTGCAGATGACATCGGAAGTTTGATTTGATGAATTCGGTGCAAAGCCCCCCATCTTACCATTTGTTCGAATTAGGAGCAACTGGATTGGATTGGAAAAGCTTGAGGCGTCTTGTTTTGTGATTTTCCATTATGTTTATGTAGGCATAAGCTTATCTAATCTTGCTCTGATGGCAGGTGGACCCATGTTTTAATTTGCAGACTCTGGACTGGAATGATCTTGATTACACTGTAGTCGGTCTCATTGACATGAAGAAAATTAGTTGACAAGCTTGAATTTTGCGCAGTGTGCATAAAGGCAGCATGGTCAGATCAGGGAAACTTTTGTTTGTGTTATCCTATTTGAGGTTTAGTTTGGTAGTTACAGTCTAGTTTGTAGTTGACCTGGGCATATCATTTTAGGGCAACTAGTAATGCAATTTTGTTTGTATGTGGTTGATTCTTTGCATGGTTTTGAGCCCACTGATCACTGCTGCACAAAATTATGTGTAAAGTGCCTTTTGCCCGGTAGTTTTCATAATTTTGTCTGGTTTGGTTGTTTCAAGCTCTTCTTTTGTAGTTTTGTGATGAATTTTCTTTATTGTTTTCGTTTTGTCAAAAACATCATCTTTCAAATAAATGGAAACTTCCGATTTTCTAAGGATGCGCTTGATGAATGTTGCTGTTCAAATTGAAAATTGATTTTAAAATTTACCATTATCATGGCTTGTTTGAGTCCCAGACATGCCAATACCATAGGGTTTTATCACATTTTGTTGGTTTATTAGGTGTTCTGTATCTTACCTATTGGCTATAGCCAATGGCCAATGAAAGATTTCAAGCTCCTGTACAATTTGCTGAAGCAGCTTTAGATGTTGCAACACTTACACAAACCAGCAAGACTCCCAAACATATTGCTGGAGTTACAGAGTTTATTTTATTTTAGGAAATAAAATTTTCTGACACAGTAGTGACACAATTTGCTAAACATACATTCAGTTTGCAAGGCTTTGCATCTATCAAATGCCCATGAGTCTGTGAAAAAATAGTATGTGGAGGCCAACACATTTTTGACTAATTGACTAGTCCATTTTACTATTATATTAGATCAATGTTTATGTTTTTAATATGTGCGTTTAGAAATATTTATCATTGATGATGTGTATATCCAGGTCGCACAGGGACTTTTGTTTCTTTCTTTGGTGTAATGGGTAGGAGTTAACACAGTGGTTACTTTCATTGGTGTTTGTGAACGTTATGGCAGCTTGTATTGGATTGGAGGACATTGTATCTTTAGTATTTTGTCACTTGGAGATAATTATATTTCTACACTGTTTTGATTGTTGTTGGATAATTGCATGTACTATTGATGTTTTCTTTCATGCTTTTGTTGTTACTTTACTCTTATACTTGTTATATTCCTAAATCAGATATTTGTTCATTGCAGTAATTTTCTGCAGCTGGGCTGTATACTAAAAGAGGTCAGATTGGAGGAAGGTTACAATATATACTGGATTTTCACTTGGGGTTGTACTTTCACTTTCATTTGTATGTTCATGGCATCTCTTTCCTGAGAGATGCCATCCTCTACGCCACCATCAGTGCCACCAGCACCAAGCGTGCAACCAATACTATCATCAGTAGTAGGACAGAGTGCACGTCTCGACCTTCGTGAGATCAAGTCCAAGATTGTTAAGAGGATTGGGCCAGAGCGAGCGAAGAAATACTTTCAGCATCTGGAAAGGTTCTTATCATCAAAGTTGAGCAAGAATGAGTTTGATAAGCTCTGTCTCGTTGCACTTGGCCATGAGAACCTCCCATTGCACAACCACCTCATCCGTTGTATCCTCCATAATGCCTGTCAAGCAATTGGACCACCATCAATTAATGCATCTAAGCTGATTGGCGATGTCAATAGTTTAGAACATACGCTGGTTCCTCCCGTTTGGAACAATGGTGATGCTTTGAACAAGCATGTTAAAGACAATAGACCATTGAGCAGAAGGGAAAATGCGTTAAACCAGCAGTCATCACTGAATCATGGTGAGACTATTATTAGGGAGAATGGTGCCCCATATTTGAGTGATCTGAAGAGACATACAAAGGTTCGACAAAGTGAGCATGCAGAACCAATAACAAAACGATCATGTGTGCAAAAGGCACCATTGAATTTTCATGACTCCCCACAGAGCAATGGTCCTTATGCTATAGCTACTAGAGGAAACATAGGAGAAGAAATTATACACCATGCCCATCAGCTGCAAGCTCCAATTGGGATTCATTTTGGCCCTGCTAGATTTGGTGGGACTCAAAAACCTTCAGCCCTTTCTTCTGTTTCTTCAAATGATAGCTCTGTTAGCTGCTATGAACTTAGTGAGCTGTGTGATACTTTGTCACTAAGAAAGAGGATGGAGAAAATGGTGGAAGCAGAAGGGTTGGAAGGGGTCTCAATAGAGTGCGCTAATTTGTTGAATAATGGAGTTGATGTTTTCTTGAAGCAGTTGATTGGATCTTGTGTCAAGCTAGTTGGAGCAAGATCTCAACATCGCAAACTAACCTATGTAGCATTGAAGCAGCAGTTGTGCCGTAAGCTAATAAATGGTGTTTCACTGCAAAATCATGTGCATGGACAGGGTGGTATTATACCTCCAGGAACTAACTCGATCTCAATGCAAGACTTAAGGGCAGTGTCAGAGCTAAACCCTCATCTGCTTGGGGTTAATGTGTCAATGCTACTTAAAAAGATTAATTCATATGACTAATTGGATGGAGCAAGTTGGATTTTTGTCGTCTCAAGATTGTACTGACTTGATGGTGTGTCTCGCTTCATGATTATAGTATTTAATTCATATGACTAATTGGATGGAGCAAGTTGGAATTTTGTCCTCTCAAGATTGTACGGACTTAATGGTGTGTCTTGCTTCATGGCTATTGTATCCAGGTCATGGCTTACTGATGGGTGGTGGAAAAGGCTGGTGAACTTTGAACGGTATGCTGATAATACTGTATCTCATCTTCAGGGCAACCTTCCAAAATGAGCAAAGATCTGCTTATCTAGTGGAGGCCGTAGAGTAGAACTCATCCATTGTGTTCACCTAAGCACCAGTAAGGAGGCATAAGTGCTTCACAGAGAATTGTGGTCCAGGACTCCAAACAAATTGAGGGCCATAACACAGAATTGCTCTGTAAGTGTATCGCACTAACATATGCTATTTAATTGTTACAATTCTAGAATAGATAGAACAGTAGCTGATGATTTATTCACAATCAGTTTTGTTTAAGTGTTATTAGGAATAGAAACTATTTATCAGGAATATCTGGAAAATAATGTGATGTTCTTGTCTGAGGATATTCCTTTTCTTTGGAACTGGTGGAAACTATGTTAAGGAGTAAACTGACAGTAGTTTTTCCAAGTATCAAGACACAAAAGTTGTACGATCAACGGTGAATACACAGTTTTGTTAGATCCCTGTTATGGTCCTGCTTTCATGAAGGGTAAACACCGCCGAGACGAAGGCCGGGCGGCATCAGCGTGGTTGGGGAGGGAGGCTTTCTTGCTTGAATCCAAATGACATGCCATGTGCCTTATATAGGCTGGCTCCTGCTGCTAACAACTCTCCAAACAACTACTAATGATAGTATAAGACTAACAAATATGTACTTCGTGTAACAAATGGACAACCATCCTAATAACTAGATAATGCCTCCTTGTAGCTGGCTGCCTCCACCAGGCCTCATGGGCCCTCTGGCCATGACACTCCAGCCGGCAGGCCAATTTTGCACCTCCTCTTGTGCATGTCATGCTACTGCATGCCTGGGCCGATGGCCCTAACATAGTGCACCAATGGTGCTACTGTGCATCTGTTGCCGCACGACTAGCTGTGGCCCCTCTAGTCCCATACCATAACATATCAATCACCCCTCGTGGCGAGACAACTCGTCCTCGAGGCTCGAGCTTTCATGTGGGTACCACGGTCGAAGACCAGGGAGACCCCATGTTGTCGAGAGACTCTGGTGCTGGTGGAACGTCGCATGGAAGATGGTCCGCAACGCTCCAATAGACAGCAACGAGGAGTGCGGCCCCTTACCGTTGCTTGTCTGTGTAGTTGACACCAACGTCATGGACAAGCAGCGAGGAAGCAACGATGCTTTCCCCGCCGCATGATGCTTTGGTTGTGGAGTGAACCCCTGCACCTGCGAAGGCATGGCGTCAGCCGGCCACATGTAGAAGACAACAGCTGGACAGCTGCTTTCTTCCTTGGCGAGGCCACCATGGGTGCAGCCGTCTGCAGCAAGGTCGAGAGGGGAGGAGCCATGCGCACGCCGAAAGTTGTTGAGCACGATGTAGGTTGCTTCGAACGCGGCCAATGTTAGACAATATCCTATATTACTTTCTACATAGATTACTAGTATTCTGTATTGTTTTATATAGAGATTGCTAGTATCTTAATTTAACTTGTATAGATATTGCCTTGCATAGGTTTTACTTTTCTTTGTACTACTTCTAATTATGAGTTGGTGGCGGTGGTCCGTTCTCTCCCTCCCCTTCCGAGCATACCCACGAAATCGTCATTGTCTCAATCTTCTATATATTGGCGAACGGAGAAAGTTTTAATTCAATTAGTTATGTATGCATGCGTGATCTGCAGCGTACTAGATTTTTATCTCAATTAGCTGATTTTATTTCCAAATACTATATGGCCAATTCTTTTTTCATATATTGTACGCATATAGTTTCTGAGTTACCATGTGCATCTTTTCCATTAAATATTTACTTGCATGTGTAGATAAGATCATCTTTTCTTTTTATCTAATCACATATGGACTTGATTTCGATCGGCTAGCAGCATGCATATGGCCATGTATGATGTGACTAGATAAGTTAGTTATCTCTATCTATACTAATTGTAATTAGGAGTTAATAGTGGTATGTCCGTTTTCCACCCTAACCCCGACACGTGTGCGCACCCGCATGGCCGAGTGGGAAGCGGGCAATGGTCATCCTAGTAGATTGGATTGTATCATCCCGTCGCGGGAGGTAAATAAATATGTATGACTCATTTATTGCTTTCTTTTCTCTCATTGATCTAGCATTCGAATCGGTGGCGATTACTCGTGGTGCTTTTCGAAATGGATTGATTGATTCCCTTTCAAAGGAAGCAGAGTTCTGATTCATGGAGTTGGGTCTCTTCTCGCCTCTTTTCTTTTTATTGCCTTTCGTTATTCGATGATTTCTTAATCTGGATTTCATAGATTTCTCCTCGATTGCTGAATATATATAACCTCACCGCTTCTTACCTCTCTTGCAGATGTGTTGAGCTTATCCATTGAGTGGAGGTAATGGGTGACCTTCCTAATCTCGTCGATGCGGTGCAGGGTAGGTCGCTGGTGGAGGTAAGATAGGCTAGCGGCACTGTTGGAGCTCACCGCAGTGGATGATGTCAATAGGTTGAGGGAGGCGCTCGCGGGGGATGCGAGGAGGCGGTGGAGCTGGTTGATGGGGTGAGGCTATAGTATGGTCGGAGCAAGGCGTACAAGCTATGCACGCTACTGATGGTGGTAGCCACATACGGATGACGCCTACCTTTTCAACGTTTTTATGCCTATGGGGTAACAAGTGATTGCTCTCTCGGTCGACCGATCGATCTCGAATTATAGCTTACAAATTTACAATCACACATGCTGTGATGTTATTGTTTAAGTTTGTGAAATTAAAAATAATTTTAAGCTTGAGTTTGTAAACAGGTGCTTAGAATTTGTATGCTTTGATGAATTGATTTAAACATTTAACCATTGCACATTCAGAATGAACATTATTATTCAGACAAAGTTAGTGCTTTTTGCAAATAATTTTTTTATCACAAATTGAGTTTCGGTTGCAATGGACGGGCACATGACTAGTATACCCTAATGTACATGTATATATTCCGGTCTATTAGCCTTATGATTAATACAAGTGCTATTTCCTCTGGCCATCTCCTTCCAAGCCGCTTTGCCACCTCTTGGCTCCCTCTGTCGGCCTCCTCCGCGTCGACACCGCTGCACCTCCGCACCACTACTCAGGTTGCGGTAGGCATCGCCGGCCTCCCCAAACTCCCCGTCTGCATCATCTTCGGCATCGTTGTTGTCTCTGGCGTTTACGTCTCGCGCAGTTGGTCGGCTCCGCGCGACGCTGCTCACCGCCTTCGCTTCTTCGTATGGCGTGATTCTTCCTCCGCACCGCCTCCTGCAGCCTTGGCCAATGGCCACCAAGGTGTGGTCGTCGTTGTTGTCTCCCATGGTTGGATAGCTCCTCACGGTATCATCTGCTCCTCTCGTCGCCGGGCTTGATCTTCCCCGCCTCGTGTAGGCCCTCTCCACTGGCGTCGGGCTCCACCACCGAGGCAGTGTCGCTTGGGTCGTTGCTACCGTTGGCGAGCATTCAACTGAGGTAGCCGTCGGGATCGCCCTAGGCCCCTATCTCTCTCTCAGTCGAAACAAAGGGCGACTCTGGCTGCTGAGGCCTCGTTTGTTTCGATTGGCAAAAAAATATCGTCTTCAGGTTCTTGGGCACCGTCTCTGTTCCTCGCTACTTGGTTATCTTTAATAGTCTTAAATATCGAGATTGGGTTTTCCATATGTCTTCACATGGGTGTTCAGCGTCTTTGGGATTTTCTCTCCTGCAAGCTACCTTGTCTACCTCGTCCTGCTCCACCTTCCATGGCTTTTATTCCTAAGGAAGCTGATGATGCTGTTCGACAGAAGGCATTCGATGATTATGCTGATACTGTGGAGTATTTAGACTTAGTTTATTGCCAACAAGATGTGGATTGATGGGTGCTCGTACCTATGTTATTTTGGTTGCTAGCATGTAGGTGCATATTACTAGAAACGTGGTTCCTTTGTCTTTGGCACAGTTAATATGGGTGCATCTTCGCGACTGCTATGAGTGTGCTGGCGATTCTTTGTATCATGCTATTGTGTGCTAGGAGCGGTCGCTGTACCCGAGTGATTCTACTTTGGATGAATTCCATGCACAGCTGTCCTCATTGTGGCATCAGCTTGATTCTCTTGTATCGAAGGTTTGCCGTCCTTGCCAGTGTTGTAAGCGTCAGCACTCATTTGGAGATTTGCCATATCTACAACTTCTTGACATGTCTTCGAGTTGAGTTTGAGCAGATTTGTGCCCAGCTCCTCGGTCACCATCCTTGTGTCCTGATTGGATGCCCTTGCAACTAACTATTCATATTGAGTAGACTTGTCTTTGTAGTGTGGGTCTGCTAGTGTCTCCTTCAGTCTTAGCGGTGCTTCGTACTACATCAGTGGCGCCTACTCTAGTGGCGGCAGCTGGAGGTGGAGGGCTTGGCTACACCCACTATGACAAGAATGGACATATGGAGTAGTTCTGTTACCAGAAGAAGAAAGATTTTGCTCATCGAGGTGGACGCCCTTCTAAGGCACTGAACGCTCGGGCGTCACCCCTTAGCAGACTTTTGTTGGTTCTGATTCCACACAGGAGATTCTCACGCTGCTACGTCGCATAACTACCTCTACATCGATAGGTTCTGCTAGTTTTGCTACTCTGTCTTGTAGTGAGAGACCACCTTCTACATCTTCAAGTATCTCACTATGGATTCTTTACTCTAGTGCTTTTTTCCATATGACATCTGATCTCACAAGTCTTCTTTCTATTAGTCATCTCATAGCACCTATCAATGGTTAGACCGCATATGGTACCTCTCTTTCTGTTGCAGGACAAGATACTTTTTTGTCTTCCTCTTTTCATGTTCTTCCTCTTTCTCATGTTCCCAAACTAATCATGCGGCTCATGTTCGCTGGTTAGCTCATTGATCATGGTTGTTGTGTTATCCTCGATTCTGACTCTTGTTGTGTTTAGGATTACCGCATGGGATTTTTGGTTGGTACTCAGCGTCTCCGGGAGCTTAACTAGCTACGTCTTCATTCTGTTGCCCCTACCAGTTTCTTTGTTTCCTTCGCTGCTTCCATCTCCATTGCATCTTTCACCAGGTTGTTTGCTCGGTGGTATCATTGTTTGGGACATCTATGTGGTTCACGCCTATCTTCTTTAGTTCGTAGTGGCCTTATAGGATCTATGTTTGGTGATGCTTCTTTAGGCTGTGCGGGTGTAAGCTTGAGAAGCAGGTACAACTCCATATCCTTCGAGTGTGTAGTACCATCTCTTTGATATTGTTCATTATGATGTTTGGGTCCAACTAACTTTGTTTGAAAAGGGTTATAGATATTATCCTCCTTATAGTTGATTTTCCTCGCCACACATAGATATATTTTATATTTTCTGGTAGTGAGATTTTATGGTCACTCGTGCGATGAAATGTACTCAAAATCTGTGATTTGGTTACTCATATGAATCAGACTATGTTAACAAAAGTGCATTTCGCTTTTAAATGTACAATGGTACCATTCAGCAATTTGTCAGAATTTCAACCATTTGGTCATATAACTGGATTGCCACAATTTTCATCCAACAGACATTGTCACGTTACATTCACGAGCAACGGAACATTAAGTGAACCATAATCTGAAATATAAAGTAGGTGTTCCAAAATATTCACTACCACAGTTTCCAGGACTTAAACAAAATATAGACCTATTAATTTCCCAGAACTAAATAAAATATATCTATCCTAAGTTTCCTTTACAGAGCTAAACAAGGTATGTTTGTACACAAAATGGGATACTCCATGCCTCCAGGTGAGCTTCCTACTCCCTGGTTGGCATCAGCCTCTTTGCACCGGTATTGCTGCTACCTCCTGCCTTCCTTGCACCGGTCTTTTTGCTCGTAGATGCCTTTTTGCTAACAAAAGGCTACAATTTCAAGGAAAATATGAATGATTTGGCAGTATTAGGAATGAATACATGAATTATCAAAGAAGAAAAGAACTTAGAATGATTGTTTAACTTTTTTGAGTGGCCAGGCTGTGATACCCTGTTCCGTTTGGATGGTTGCCATGTGGCCCATGTAGAGTAGTTGTGTGATTAGTCCCATATTGCTTGTGTAAAATGAGTTGTAGTAACATACAATGCTAGCTTGTTGGACCAAAACTTAGTACCTCTACGTTAATCATTTTATATGAAATGAGAATGAAAGTATAAGCATAGTGCTATGCATGTGGTGGTCAGCCTTAGAGTGGGCTATGTTTGGAGCGAATTTTGAGCCAAGGTATTACAGATGGTATCATAGCATTAACTTTCATTACGTAGGTGCGTACGACATAGGGGCGTGGGTATATGGCTCATCGTGTATGTGCAACAGGGGTACGGGCATATGGCGCATGACACGTGTAGGCCCCCCAGAGTGGCCAGCCACATAATACGGTGTATGCTGACACTAGATGCATGGATGTGTACTAATGGATGGTTGTAGGTATTTTTTAGTTCTTAAGAGGGGTGAATGTAATGTCTGTTAACGTGGTGGCCCATGTGAAGTAGTGATAGGATTAGTCCTATATTGTTTGTCTAAAGTGAATTGTAATAGTATATAATGCTTATTAAACCTAAATATAACACCTTTGGATTAATCCTTTTCAGTGTTCTAAATAGCTACTATAGCTTTTTTGGACAAAAAATGCGAAGCTACGGGCCAATATTCCGCTATAGCTAGCGATAGCCAATACTGTACAATAGGTCATCATAGACGTTTCGTAAACTACATCACAGACAGTTTTGTGAATTATCTGTATCCAAGTGTCAGTGATAACAGTCATTGCAAACGGTTTTCCAACCGTCTGTGAAAAAACTCATAACAGACGGTTCCAAATTAGAATCATCTGTGATGTGATATCATCTCAGATTAAGTGGAACCGTCTGTGATGATGGGCTAATCCCAGATGGTTCTAACGAAGAACCATCTGTGAAGAGGCACATATCACAGATTGTTCCAATTTAAAACCGTCTGTGATGATGTCTTCACCACAGACGATGTCGCAGTGGAACCATCTGTGATTTGTGTCTCTTCATAGATGATTTTTCTTTAGAACCGTTTGTGATGTTGATTTTCTATTTTTTACTAAATTTTAATTTATTGGCTAACCTTAGGAATTGCTAACCATGCCCTCTAAAATAAAACACAGTACACAACATGACCAACATATTATTATGACACAAATTAAAAAAATGTACTTCAATCACATATTACGCAACATACAATGCATCCATTTCATAAATTAACTCAATTCACATATTACAACATATGTACAACGCATCCATTTCAAAAATCAACTCACATATATACTAACCAATTGGATTAAGAAGTATAAATGACAAATTCACAGCATAAGGTTCACAAATTAATCTGAATGCACGGTAAGTAACAGATTCACAACTCATGATCTGTTGAGGCCTGAGTAGCATCTGCCCTTTGGATTTAAGACCTCACACATCAAAAAGGCATAGAGCTATCCTCGAATACCTGGTAGGTCAGCCTATTCCAATGTAGATTCAGCGCATTGCTAAGCCTATCGATGAGAAGAGTAAAGCCTTGCGTGTATATAAATTAATAAGTGGAGACAATTATTGCAAGATTGATAGACCTGTATGATATTGGCCTTTTGAGAACCAATGAGAAGTGCCCTATTGTGGCAAACATAGAATCCACATAAGTTAGTGTCCTTTGGCTGCTGGTGGCACTATCAAAACATAATAGGTTAATTAGTTCCGAATGTATTATTATATACGTGATATTTATCGGTGCGTCAGAAATGTAGACGGTGATTGCATATACTTACATTGTCCAACATCTTTTGAGTGAGGCGTCGAGCTCTTTGAGGTTGTACAGATCGAATAAGTCGGTGAAACCCACCACGAAGACACCATCTAAAGACCGGTGTAAGAAATACTCCTCCTTAAAGCTCACCGAGATACTCGATGTCCGTTGTGCCATCGGCTTGTTGCATGTATCATTCTTGCAATTTAACACAGCTTAATGTAAGCGTCTCCTTGCACTCATCCAGTACGAACAGTTGCCCTAACTCGAACTGCCGCACCAATGGAGCGAATGGGAAGTCACAGACTGACGTGGTCCATTTCAATTTGCCCTTATATCCACCTCCTCTTCTACCAAATTTCGTCTTCATAGGAGACGACTGGGCTCTTATTGCAGTAATGGTCTGCGCGTGATAGGACACGGTAGCTGATTTGGCAGGCTCCTTCGGTGCATCACATGGTTTCGGTAGTGCTGGTAGCTCTGGGATTGCTTGTAGTTTTAGTGCTGCTAGGCAGGCGTCGAAGGAGATGTCCTTTTCGAGCCACTAGATGAATGTGCCAATGGTATCCCCTAGTCAATCAGTTGTTGGCGTCAAACAAATGTGTATTGTGCCAGAGCTGTGGAATTTCATTGAGAACAAAAAAGCCTTTATTACGAAAGTTATGACACCTATGATGGCAAACATAGAAAACCATAAGGTCTCCTTGTCTTGATCTATCAAATAATATTGTTTCTCAATATATACTTGTTGATATTTGTGGTATCATATCTTCTCAATATATTATCACATGAAATTATCCGTAATATTTGTTCATCTTGAATCCAATTACTAAATAGTGTCTTGCTTGTTGGAATCAAAATGTTATCACAGGAATATTCTACTGCACAAGAGTTGGATAGAAAATTTGTCATAAATTGAAAACTCTGTGATCCACATGTTTTTCTTTCTCTCTTAGAAGAATTCCATAATTAGTATTTGTTGCTGAAAATTTTATTCTCTATAGATATTTAAACAATGATATTTACAAGGCATAATCAGTTATAGATTTTATAATTGAATATCTAATCATCCTAAATGCATCGAGATAACAGCTTGTCTGATTAAGATCATCTTAAAATATAAATATTTGTAGCACTTTCATCTCCTTTCTTCTAATGTTGATGGATTCCAAGGCAAAATTCAATTTCATCCATAGTTCATCCGAAATGTTGTCATGCTCTAATTTTTCTTCTACTTCATCCTCATCCCCAAATAAGAATGCCATGGGCAACCTATGTTCCTACCATGGCATTCTCATTCGGGGATGAGGATGAAGTGGAAGATAAATCAGACCATGACAATTTTTAGGACAAATAGTTGATGGAATTGGATTTTTGCCTTGGAAATCATTGACATTAGAATAAGAAGGGAGATGAAAGTGCTACAAATGTTCAAATTTTAAGATGACCTAATCAGATAAGCTATTTCATCGATGTATCTGAGATGTTTGGATATTCAATTATAAATTCTATAACTGGTTGTACCTTGTAAATGTCGTTGCAAAAATATCTAAAGAGGAAAATTTCCAACACCAAATATTAATCATGGAAGTTCTTCCTTGATAGGAAGAAAAACATTTGAATCACAAATGGTTCTTTAAACAAATCATCTGTGATAGCCTATTATCATAGACAATTCTTGGTACAAAATATCGATGATAGCCTATCATTACAGACTGTTTGAACCAAGAACCGTATGTGATAGGTGCTTTACAGAAGGTTCAGAAACTGTCTGTGATATATCATATTATTATTGATGCATGCTTACAAATGATTTATAAAATCATCTGTGATGATGATTTTGAACCATCTATGATGGCATTTTCTATAGTAGTGAGTCGTGCAAGAAAGAAAAAAAGAGGTGGAAGGATCTTGCATTCATGCCATTTTTGTGATCCAATTCTTAGGGCAATGATCCTACTTCCTTTCCCCTTTTCTAGTTCAAGGTTTAGTTCTGGTTGTAGAGTGAATTTTTATAGTAGATGCGTTTTTAGTGCAGCTAATTCTTGGTAATCGCTATACCTTTTGTTGTGAATTTGGGAGCATAGTTAACTAGAAAATTGTAGAAAATTTCATTATCTTTCTAGAGAGTGTTTGATCACATATTTTGTTGGGTGCAACATCCTAAATTGAATCTGAAATTAGGATAATAAGTTGCCAAATTGTTTTTTTGTAACTAATGTGAATTATCAGAATTTTTCTTTCTTTCCTAGAATTTTCTACATTAAAGAAAATGCTTTTTTCATTTTCTCACTAACATGCTAGTCCGGCCTGTCAGTAGCCACTTCCCCTCAACCTGCCTTTACTTGCCATCTTTCTCGAGAAAAGGCATCTTCTTGAAAAATATGTTTCCTCTCTTCCCTGTCACTAGCAAGCTAGCCCACTTGTTAGGCTTCTTCCTCCACGTGACTCTACCTTGGCTACATGCAAAGCTTCCCCCCAAGGTCTATCGTGTCACATCGATTACTTGCAGCTATGCCATCGCATCATCTCGGACATCCTGCACGATGCATCACTATGTTGCCTACAAGCTACTCATGTGCACGAGAAATCAGGGCATCTTGCTAGTGGTCGAGTGGAAGGCAACAAAGGGAATCTCCACCCTGTGCCTACTTAAGCATTGTTGCATTGCCCCTTGGCCTCTTTGTATGCTGCTGAACTCATTTTGGCCAACTGCAATGCTTCTTCACCGAGCTATCTAGAACACGAACGCTACCACCGAGCTCTAGAGCATGTTCTGCCAAGCCCTGCCCTAGCAAAGTTCCATTTCGATTAACTCTAGCATCAACACCTGCATCACCATGTGCCATTCTCCTCCCCTTTCAAAACCTCTCACTTGATTTCATGCTCAACCTAACATTGGATTCAAGTCATCTTCATCCTTGACCAACACTATTTTGATCTCTCTCTCCCTCTTTGGTGAGTCCCGACTTTGATCGTGGTCCTTTTTAGCTTCTTTGTGATGTGGCGAAGATAATACTCCTCTTCTTCTTCACTACCTCTCTCAGGACTAAGGCTGTCACCATGAAGCTCCTTGCCGTTGTCCAGCTATTATGAGCTTCCTCCCTCACCCTTGAGCACATCTTGGAAGTCATGGTGAGCTATTAACCCCTCCGTGCTACTCATTTTAGCCTTGCATGGCCGCTAGCACCTTCCTTGCTATTTCCCTATTCTATGTCACTGCTCTTTGAGCCATCAGCTCACTTTTGGTGACCATTGGTCCTTGTGCCTATGGCTATAGCTTCGCCCAGACCCCAGTAAGCTACTTTGATGAACTGGTCACCCCTGGTCACACTCATTCACTTAGTTCTCTATTGACCTAGGAAGCCTCGCCTCTTTTCACTGTAGCCTCCAGCCATCCCTCCAGCCATCATCACTTCCTAGAGGTTCGCCATGAACCGCTCTAGCCATTCCCGACATTGCCCCACCCTTTCCACCATTGTATCACCTCTAGTAAGCTCGAGAGTGAGCTCAGCCATGGCGCCAGAGCTCTTTCCATGTTGTGTCTCTATTACGTGGCCCTAGTCATTAGAAACGTCATTAACTTTAAGATTAATCTAACTAATTTGGTATTGAACAAATGAGTGTATGACATGTGGTCCTAAGTAGAAATAATGACATATTTCATATTTCAAAGCAGTGTTTAGAAATGAGTTACTAACATGTGGACCCCACCTATCTGTTCTTTTTGGAAAATAATTAACCCTAACATATAGGCCCCACCTATTTGCCTATGTAAAATGAAAATAAAATGCCCTAAAATGAGAAATGTGCCTTCAATTCAGTAGGGAATACACTTTCTCTATTGAGAGGCGTAATCTCTGGAAATACGCCTTCGACGTCACTTGCCCTTTTCATTTTATGGATTTTTTAGCCGATTTAAATTCAAATGCTTATAACTTTCATCAAACTGTAAATTGAATAAAACCAGTTTCTAAATTTTTATAAAATCATGTTCATTTTAAATCTACAAAAATATTTAAATGTGTCTCTGTTTGAATTCATTTGACATTTATTATTACTTTATGATAATGTGCATGTCGACATTGGTGCTCCAGAAACCTTGCTCGTCGACGTTGAACCAAGCAAAGAATTTAATAAGCAAGGCAAACACCTCCTTTCATCATATTAAATCTATTATTTTGCTTAGATTATGTTATCTTACAAATTTATGTATGCATGCGTGCACTTCTTGTAAAATGGCTATATTGTAGGTATCAGTAGAAATTCCTACTTGTTGCATGAAACTTCTCTAATAAATGTGTAAATATCAATGCTGAAATCCATAAGTTAGGGGTAGGCAATAGTTGATGTCAACCTTATGTATACTCGAATATACATGTTTATGCTTTAGCTATGCTTTAGACTTGGGAGAACTAATGGTCGGTTATAACATTTGTTCAGGGATGGAAATTTTTATGTGTTGAGGAGTTACATATATTATTTTGGTACAAAATAAAAAATAAAAACTAAGTTTTGATATGGACAAGTTATTACTATAGCCTGAAGTGTGAGGGATAGACTTGTATGTAGTGTAGCATGACTTCTCGCCCAGGTCAATTAAGGGCCAAACATAGTGTTCTAAATCCAAGGCATTCATGTAACCACAAGTGCTATTATAGGGTGGCTTTAACCTATTAAGTTGTCTCGGACTAGCTTTGCACATTGGAAGTCAGGAGTAGTATAGACATTCTAGGTAGGTTTGTTCACAAAGGTGCCCTCAACGAAGTGTTAGGAATAATGCTTGCCAATACAATGGTATATGCCTTGCTATGTGGTAAATGGTTATGATAGGGATGAATTCTCATTGTTATTATGTATTACATGTATTTAATTTCTACCACCATAGCAAGGCTGAAACATCACCGAGCTAGTGCAAAGTTTGGTCTAGATGATATTATAGTTCTTGTCATGAGCTCTCTACCAGGTGCCAAAGAAGTTTGAGAATAGTGGTATAACGAGAGATGGTCATGTCTTGTCAATAAAATTGTACACCTCTGAAGAGTTAAATCTTTTATAAAAGCCACGCTCATGGCCATGAGTGGATCTCGTATATAGACAACAGTTAGTTTTTTGTTTTTAATAAAAAGGTTTGAATTGGAAAATGGTGGATAGTTATGTTTAAGATGATATGCTAAGTGTGGCAGGGAATGGATCGTTGATCACAATCATAGAGGATTGTGAGTAGCTCATATTTATACCATATACTTGTTATTTACATACTTGTCAATTGCTCTTTAAATTTTGTTTGCAATCTACTTGTTATTATTGACTAAATCTTACTTTATGCAAAAGACATATGGTTTTCATTTGACATAGCCAAACATATACCTATAATTATGATACACTACAAGTCTTGCTGAGTACAAATACACTCACCATTGCTTGTTGATATTTAGAGGAGAAGAAACCAAGATCCTCGATGACTCTTATTTTACCTTAGGTATCAGGGAATATGGCAATGACCTTTTTTTAATCCATATCAGTTACTTGTAGATTTTGGGTTGAGGCATACCACTAGACCTTACTACTTTACTTCATTTTCTTTCCATTTCATTTTATTCAAGCCAATGGCCCACTTTATTGTAAGAGCAATATATCCCATATATACATGATCTATATTTTTAAAGTCTAAGCCATGTGTGTATGGACGTGATGACAATATTATAATATGTGTACTAGCCACTAATCATGGGACTAGTATATTATACACATAAGACACTTGGGTGTTCCATGCCTAGGAGAGGGTCACGACATTGGGTAGGTTAAAACTTACGTTATTCATGAGCTCCATATCCATTGAATCGCCATCACTAGATAGTGTTGTTGTAAGTCATAGATTAAAAATAGAAGATGTCCAAATTAGGTGATGCGCACGGGGGTCGGCCCGATCTTCTGATGAGAACGATACGTCGATTTGGTGTAGTAACGACGCTACCAATCCACGGGATCAGCAACCGAACAATCGTAAAGTCACCACACGTGGTGATCAACCGAGCCAAACACGATCGATCCTTGAACCTGCTAGCAATCGAGAACAAGTAAGAACAAGTTGATAGTAAATGGGTAATCTCACCAACAAGTTGAGGTTCTGTTTCTCGACACGGGTGGTCTAGTCGACACAAGCGAACACGAGGAGGGACGCACAATGGGTCTACCAAAACACAACAAAACCTAAACGCAGAAGAACGGTGGCGGCCATATATATAGCGGTGGCCAGGAGGTGTAGGGCAGCCAAAACAGCGGCGGCCACCAAAACACTAAGATACATGGGCCATAGGCCCAAAAGTGATGTGACGCAGCACCCTGAATTTTTGGCCCGTGACATGGTTCCGCATTTTCCCGTCGTTCTGGAGCGAATTTGGAAGTGGGGCTGGATCCATTGGAAAGCTTATCTCCTAAGCTTTTAAACGGGTGGTCGCATGCTGAAATCGGAGTCCGGGAGCCCAAGTTATGCCCGTTTGAAGTTGGCTTGCTGCTGGATGGCCGAACCGGGCTTGTTGGCATCTTGGGCTTCCATATGGGCCTTCCTTGACGCGTGGGCTGTCCTCGGGATTTGTGCTTGAGGCCCTTATCTATTGATGTGGGCTTGAATAGCTGAGCTTTTGGATTAAGGCCTCTCAGCGACGAAGATGCCGCAGCGTCGATCGTATGTGACGAAGATGGAGCAACTAGTGGTAGTCGTTGGAGCGGCCGGAGAGGAAGGAGAGGCAGCGGTCACACCGGTCGATCCATGCTGGTGATGTCCTCATCATCCTCCTTCTTGAATTGGAGTCGTCCTCGACTCCTTCTCATGATCTGCAAAGGTTAGTGGCAACAGGAGGCAAAGAAACAGATGTCTGCAAAGCAATATCATGTGAGGAAACGGTCTTATCTAAAAGAATTACTTTCTTTAACATTGGTTCAGATTGTTGTATATTGCTAACAAGTTTGTCATCCTCATGTTCTTTACCATTAGTTCTTTTTGCATTAATTTTGGCTAGCTCAGCAGGAGTCATTGGATTCAAAATCAATTTTTTTTCATTAAACAAGAAAGTATATTGATTGGTTCTACCATAGTGAATAGCATCAACATCATATAACTAAGGTCTACCTAACAAAATTGAACATGATTCCATAGGTACGACATCACAATAAACATGATCATGGTATGAACCAATGGAGACAGGAACTCGCACAATTTGTGTTACCTGAACCTTACCACTTGAGTTGAACCATTCCATTGAGTAAGGTTGCCGAAGTGGAGTCATGGTCAAGACAAGCTTCTCGACCATGTGTAGACTTGCGAGGTTGCTACAGTTTCCTCCATCAATGATGACATGTACCGCGCGTTCTTGCACAACAAACTTAGTTTGGAATAAGTTGTTGCATTGAGTTTCATTGGCATGCTCCACTGGTGCACTAAGTAGGCGATGAGACATGAGGCTCATGTAGTTGTCTGTCAATGTAGCACTCAAGTGCACACCATCTTGATCATTCTTGCCTACAGGGTTAGTCGTAGGAATAGCAAAAACATTCTTGTTGTTATATATTGAAATACACTTACTATCCTTCTTCTTGAGTGAGGCAGGCTTCAAATCTTTCTTCAGTGGTGTGTTCTCATTCTTGGTCGAAGGGATAATCCCATGCTCGACCGTCTCACCCATTGATTTCCGCAGGGACTAAAGTCGCTTATGTTTTCGCAAGTATTTCTTTTCTCTTTCTGTCAAGAATGGACAATCCTCAATATCATCCTCGTAACTTGTCTTGCTATGTGAACCTGCCATTGTTAGGGGTAACAAACAGAGAACTCACAAGAGAATTAATTCCTATGAACTACTAATATGTGGACAGTGGAGGATCTCATACGCTCAAGCTCACACCAAGTTCTTACCAGTTCTTACCTTGCAGCTTTTCAAGGTTCAATCGGTGGATGATGGTAATCTGCACTCAGGGGTGACAAAGCGATTGCAAGGTGCTTCTCTTGTGGTTAATAGTAGGTGGAGCTTGGATAGGTATAATATGTAGCAAAGGATATACTATTGTTGGGAAACTCGGGATGCTACGCTAGCACAGAATAAAAATTCTATCGCGACTACCCAGAACACCCTGCAAGTAATTGATCACAGATCGCATTACCTTACGACGCGCAGTGCAGCAGAAGACAAGTCGATGAAGCCAGTTCAATCGATCCGCGCGTCGTGGAAGTAGTTGTACATGCCACGCCTCCTCCTCGCTGGTGCCACAAGGCCTTGCCACTCCATGGCCAAGCCCCACGACCGGATCGTAGGCGGCGTTGAGGTAGACGAAGCGCCAGAAGTCCTCGCGGAAGTTCGCGTCCTCCAGGAGCAGTCCAACTTAAAATGGATGCCCAGGCCACATACGAGCTCCGTTTTGGGTGTTCTACCACTCGTTTGAAAGATAACGAGATAACCTTTCAAATGCATCCAGTCTTGCCTCCAAATTCCTTCTGGATCAATAGGAATCAACAAAACAAAATCACGTCCAGAAACTGTGCGCGAATCTGATTGCGCCTCCTTTCAGGTTCGCTTCAATTAGCGCCGCAGGTGCAACGCCTCTACGGTATCCACACGTACAGGGATTGGAATCCATCCACGCGGGTGTGCTAGCACCACACGCGGGAACCCTTGGGAGAGACGACGGCTAGGGTTTGGTGGAGGGGAAAACCTAGAAGCTCATCATCTCAAAGCCTCCACCACCTCCCTTTATATAGCCCCCCAGTTGGGCCCCTACGCTAGAGGCCCAATAAGGTTTGTAGCCCACGTCTAACGTTGTCCGTCGTTACCAAGCCCACATCATATGTGGCGCATGATATGCTATTGGGCATAATCCCAACAATCTCCCACTTGCACAATAGACAATTATGCAAAGAGTATTCCAACCCCTTTAAGTGTGTGACCCTGTAGGTTCATGTACAAGTCGGAAGTGGACCCGAAAACACCTTTCCAATCCACAGATCAATAGCGGCGCCTAGCAGCACATATTGACCCCCGAATGCACAGAATGATCATATCAGCAGAACCTTGATACATTCAATATATACCGATCCTTTTGCCGCACAATACCAGTCAAGCTCAGGGCAAGATACGTGTCACCCTTGTTGATAGCTCGACCATTTAACTCGTCAATGTGATGGATTTGGGGATTGTGATTAACTCTTTAATCACAGGCATGGCCATGCACTTTCCAATCCATCCACACCGAGGGGCCCAGAGGTATCTCTCCCGTTATCGAGGAGGGGCAAATCCTATCTTGATCGATCAAACCCCTGGCAATATTTCGTGGTATACCCAGTAGTTACCTATAACTACCCAGTTACGGTGTAGCGTTTGATAACCCCAAAGCATACGAGTCCACATGCTGGGAATCCATGACGATCTCAAGTCTAAGGACCATATAGGTGTATCACTCGAGACTACAATCTGATGGCACTTCTAAGATAACAATCTCAGCAGTGTCTCGGAGTGGGTCTGTCCAACTACCCTTGTTCACCAACAAGTGTCCACACCATTGATTTGATATCCCCATATCAATGATCCGGGAACCTGATCATCAACCAATGCATGTGCTAATCTTTGAATCATAATTGTTCAGATTATGATATAAGATCAGGGACCAACTTAGAATAACAACATATAGTAAACGAGTTCCACGAACAAGTCGTACTTGTTGATCAATACCAATGATGTTATTCAAGGAACTGTGATAACATATTATCCATCATAAACATAGAAGTGATACAGTCATCCCCATGACCGGCTAGTTGGCTTATCACTTATGTTTTCTCCACTAGCACTAGAGCGTACCAATTGAATATCCAATATTCAATGCTCATGTGCGCCTTTCATAAAGGTTGTGGTAATATTTGTCTAGGCCTGGAACAGTTCCAGCTTCTCAACCTCCATTAAGTATTGGTTTGAAAACTACTGCGCAATATAACCATTACATGCCGTATTTCCTCACCATCAAAGAACACAATCGTTTTACTTCATAAGTATCTTAGAATGTTCCTTTTCCAAAACATCTAGTGACATTCACTCGGATTTGATTGATATCGGCATATTTGGTGACATTCACCTTAATGCGCTCAGGGTGTGAACCTTAATTTTGGCAATTATCAAGCTCATCAAGTATTAAATTACTGAGTATTGCTATCCAATGTGACATACACGAGAACACATTCTCGGCTGAACCATTTAACATTATGTCAACATAAAGCACTAATCCAATTAGCCTTTTAAATCTATCTCTATAGATTTTTATGCCAAAATTTCCAATCTGTCCCAAAGTCTTCTATGAAGAACAATTTCTTAATTAAGACATGGCAGATTAACGGAATATTATTTCTGATCACCAATATGTCATACATATATAAGATCAAATGTAAATGTGCTCCCACTTGCCCTTGATGAACTAGCAAACACTTTGACTTTACATCAAAAGCAAATATCCAACTCTGAGATGCTTGTTTCATAAACTTGCATACTATAGCATCTTATAGATCATCAAAACCTTGAGGTCGTGTCAAGAACACATTCTCACTTAGGTCTCCACAAAGCAGGGAGAGTCGTTTTGACACCCATCTCGCATATCAAATATGCAACAATAGCTAGCTCGATCCAGATAGCATTAAGCGGATTAATCAAGTTCATAATTTAATCATCACACATAGCTCATCTTTAGATCCCATGGCTTTAAACCATCTTTCAGAGCATAGGCCCATCACACTTCCTCACAAGTCTTAAGCTCACCATAGTCTGACAACAATTGTCATCCCTATCATATAGGTGACTAATGCGGTTTTAGAACATATGTAGGGTCAGTTTATTTTTCATAAAACATACAACAACTTGTACATAATATGAAAATTTAGTAGGAACAGAAACACTTTCTAATGATCACCGAACTACTTCGAGTCACATTGTGCTCCCACTGACTATTTTGGAAAAATATTTTCTCCAAAATCAACCATTCCGAGCAACAAATAATTTGTTCTCGCCCCCTTTAGAATGTACAAACACTTTGCACTTCACAAAGAAATATTTATCTAAGTTGAGAGTGAGTTCATCAGACGTCAGACGTCTTACATGTACTCTACAATTCAAACTTTGATAAAATAGTATGGAACACTTTCCGATCCATATCATATATGGTTCATTCTCTGTGACTTGATGAAACCCCTTTTATGAGCACTATTATTTCTAAAGTATACCAACATATAGATAATGAAAACAATGGCACAACACAAGTGTATCATCAGGATCCAAATACACATCCATTCACTAATGAAGCATGTCAACACAACAAATCAATCAGGCAAATCGAACAACATTTGTTCTATATTTGCGGTTCATAACCTTCTACTCCCAAGATGAAGCTGAACTATTGATTTTGCCTATGCCAGGAGTATAATAACAATTATTTAACTCCGACATTAATCCTGACAGTTGGGCCGTTAAGAGTATGTCAACGTCCAACGAGACAACTTCAACACCCTTGCCACTATTTCAAAATCTTATCTTATAGTGTCAGGGTAACGCCAATCTTCAACTTCACAAGTCTAGGATTGGTACTCCAGATCTCATCAGGACCTTTCCCTTTTCACTAATGACTCGCCCATCGCTCAAGTTGACCAGTCATTTGAACAACCATCAAATGATAAAGCTTTTGAATGCAATATATTAATGACATGCATCATATACATCTCGGTCAGTGATTTCTCCAAACAAAGAATCACATCAATAGCTAACCATTAGCTAAAAGGAAAATCAAATTTCCCATATGCCTAATGTAATCAATCAAATTGACTACATATGGGTTGACCGAATTTTCTTGTGCTAACTTGCAAACAGTGATTTAGGGATCAAATCCCCTATCTCTTGTCTGATCCTCAAACATGCCCTCAAAGTCCACAATCATATTGTAGACACCCATAATCTCATCTTTCTTTCAAAGCTCAGAGTTCATGGCAACAATAATGAGACAACAAACACCAAGAAAACAACTACAGTGTTTCCAATAAACACCGTTTCAATTCAGATTGCATTTAAAGCTAGTTCATCTAGGTACTATTCTTTAGAACAAATATTCCTATCAATAATAAGAGAACAATTCTCAAAATCAATATCAATCACAATGCACTAATAAGAAATTCATATCAAATATATATCTCAAACAGTAAAGCACGAGGTAATCAACAAATATTAAACTATGTTTATGTTGTGTACCCTTCGTTAACAAATTAACAAAAGATACTCCCACTCAAGTCACATTCCCACTAATGACTTGTAGTAGGACAAGATCCATATTCACTAAAGTCCTAGTGAACTTTGGCTCATCGCTAGAACCCAGTGACATAGGTAGGTAACCCTTTTACCGATCACATCGTATGTGACTCTTGTGTGTTGAGTGGCATGCGTCGATGCCCAGCATCAACACCCTTTCCCCGAAGCTCAAAACCATTTTTATAGCTTCATCAAGTAAAACCAACACTATGTTGTGAAGTCCGACTTCACCCTATTGATCGTAAATTAACAAAGACCTTGCTTTGGCGAAACTACCGCTTAACATACAAGACCTTAATAGGTGCAAATTGTTGGAAGGAAAACACTCTTAATTTTTTCGAGAGAAATCTATTCTATCAAGATGAAAGAATAGCAGAGCAGATAAACCATCACAGAAAATACACTATTAACCTGTACGCCAGTATGACCCAAGTGAAGGGATACACGGTATGCTACGCTAGCACAAAATAAAGATCTACCGCATAAAATAGGAACCTTCTCGCAAGAAGAGGATCATAGGTCGTTACCACTAGACGCGCAGTGCAGCGGAAGGAAAGGTCGAAACAGCCAGTTCGACGTAACGCACGTCGATGTAGTGGAAGTAGAAGATCGTCCACGGAGCGATCGTCTCCTCCTCACAAGCCGATCGTCTTCTTGCTGAAGTTGATCGTCCGCGAGCAACATCTCCTCTTTGTCGGACACCACCCCATCTCTTTATATAGCCTCTCGGTGGGCCTCTACATTAGAGTCCGAGTATGGTACAAAACCCACGTCGTACGTGGCCCATGATTATCTCTTGGGTATAAATTCAACACCAAGACGCGGTGATCATTATCACCGTGTGCCCATTCCTGTCCACCAGGCCATCTACTTGATTTTAGTCAAGTATCACAAATTAATATGTAAGCCTTAGTAAGAATCCTCACATGTATCATATACACGAGTGTCAAACTATTCACATACATTTGCATAGAATCAAATTCTACCAAATAATGTGAACTCATAACAATAATGAAAAGCACATAAATAATTTGTGTAGTGGAAACAATTTTTCCATAGTGTATCATATTCACAATTTTCGTGCATGAAAATTCCAACGAGTTACCACATTAACCCGCTCCGGACCAATCAAATTGACCCAATGAATATTCCACTAAGCATGTTAGCCTACTAACAGCTTGGTTTGCAGGGTTTGAACTATGAATCCTATTCACAATCTTACCCGAGAAAGTTCGATTGAATTAATCATATTAATACAATACTGGACTAACAATTAGCCCTTGCTTAGTGGTCTGAAAAATTATCTAGCCATGAATCAAATATTCACTCGGCCACGCCACATCAAGCATGTGGTGCAGACAGATAAATTCTCCTTAACCGAATACAAATATCCAACAAGACCCACGATAGCATATTGTGAGGTATCATAAAGGCTATAATACAAAGAAATCTAATTTCAACTGTGATTAATAGCGCAACTATATAGCCCTCTATGGATCAGAATGAAAAATATACACACAATCAATATTGGTCATAATTTCAATAAAAGATCCATCGAGTTAATCATATTAACCACACATCATGCCCCTGACCAACTCGAGCTCCTTCGAGCAAAAACCGAGTGGTACCGAGTAACGCCGAGTAGTGCTGAGTACCACCGAACAACACCAAGTTATCCAAACAACAATTTGCTCATTACCGAGTGGTCCGGGTAGCACCGAGCAATGCCGAGTGGTTTCCAAAATTACTTTCGGTGACATCCTACAAACTAGACTTTACACGGCGTATCCCAGCTGCGCTGCCCCGAGAACCTTTCCCGGTGGCCAACCCAATATGGTAGCAATAGATCAAATCTACTAAAATCCGAAGTCAGCAGTGTGTTGATCACATCAACAAACAAGACATGATTTCGTTGATATCTATATCAACTCAAATATATTAATGAACTGATTAGAACAACTAATTTAGTAATATATCACATATACTACTTTAGTAATATATCACATATACTACTAATGCATATTTACCGTATGCACATACTATTTTGATCCCATCAACACAACATGCAAGTCCAATCTAATCAAATACACTAATGATATCATGATGACTAAACGCAACATTTGCGCCATAGTCCATCTGATCGACCCAATCTAACTCTCGATTGATCCCATCAATCAAAGTTTTAGATTAATCTCCATTAATCAGTTGGATTCTCCCTAACTAACCGATCCAATCAGCTACAAGAAGAACGGTAGTAGATCGCATCTAGTACCCCGCATATCACATATGTGACCAAAACCGATCTAGATCAAGAACTAAACAGGATGGCTCTGATACCACTGTTGGGAAACTCGGGATGCTACGCTAGCACAGAATAAAAATTCTATCGCGACTACCCAGGACACCCTGCAAGTAATTGATCACAGATCGCATTACCTTACGACGCGCAGTGCAGCAGAAGACAAGTCGATGAAGCCAGTTCAATCGATCCGCGCGTCGTGGAAGTAGTTGTACATGCCACGCCTCCTCCTCGCTGGTGCCACAAGGCCTTGCCACTCCATGGCCAAGCCCCACGACCGGATCGTAGGCGGCGTTGAGGTAGACGAAGCGCCAGAAGTCCTCGCGGAAGTTCGCGTCCTCCAGGAGCAGTCCAACTTAAAATGGATGCCCAGGCCACATACGAGCTCCGTTTTGGGTGTTCTACCACTCGTTTGAAAGATAACGAGATAACCTTTCAAATGCATCCAGTCTTGCCTCCAAATTCCTTCTGGATCAATAGGAATCAACAAAACAAAATCACGTCCAGAAACTGTGCGCGAATCTGATTGCGCCTCCTTTCAGGTTCGCTTCAATTAGCGCCGCAGGTGCAACGCCTCTACGGTATCCACACGTACAGGGATTGGAATCCATCCACGCGGGTGTGCTAGCACCACACGCGGGAACCCTTGGGAGAGACGACGGCTAGGGTTTGGTGGAGGGGAAAACCTAGAAGCTCATCATCTCAAAGCCTCCACCACCTCCCTTTATATAGCCCCAGGTTGGGCCCCTACGCTAGAGGCCCAATAAGGTTTGTAGCCCACGTCTAACGTTGTCCGTCGTTACCAAGCCCACATCATATGTGGCGCATGATATGCTATTGGGCATAATCCCAACAACTATAACCACACTAGCCAAAACAAGTTGAAAGAACGTTCAACGGCGGTACTTTGCTGGTCCTAAGCTAGACCGTACTAGAGACGCGAGCCTGGACACCAATGAAGGCACAGAAACAGCAACCAGAATGACCACAACACACAAGCAAATAGCTAGGGCTTCTTTTTCCACCTTTTAGTGCGGCTCTTTTACATGCACTTGCCTTTTTTTTATTTTTCTTCCTTCTATATCAACATGTGGCACATATGATGAATTACAAGTCAAACTTTTTTCCCGCTGCAAACAGATCTACTATGCAGAAACTTCAAACGCTATTTTTGGCTTTTTATTGGCTTCTAATGCAAAAAGTATAACTGGAAAGTTGTAGATCTTTTCGAGCTGATCAATTTGCATATATGGAACATCTATTTTGGATAAGGGAAGCCAGAGATATTGACCCTGAAATACAGACTGCTCAGAAAATCTAGGACGAAAACAGATTCCAATCCGACGGGATTTTGGGCAAGAAGACGGCGTTTCTGGAAAGTTTCACAATGGACAAAGTTATAGATAATTTCTCAAGCTTTCAGGAAAGTACAAGAACAGCAAAATCCGAGTTCGTATGAGGGAGTTATGACCAAAATACCGAACTAGACAGAGGAGGATCCGAATTGGACGTGACGACGCGATGGAGTTCAACTTGGTGACAAGAACGTGACAAGAACTCGAAACTCTAAAGATCAAAACACTAAGACCAGCAACGACACGACGATGCAACGCAAACTCAACAAGAATTAAACTAGGTTAAGAGGATGCATTGTAAAGGCTTTGTTATAATCATTCGCCTGTGTGGTGTATGGTTGTATCATGTGGGTAAAGTGCATAACCTCTGCAGAGTGTACAAACTATTCGGATAGTCGTGCTCACGATGTTGCTACTTTCCGCTGCATTTGTTTAAAGCTTAAACCCATGTGGTTGAATAATGTAAGTGATCATAAGATCATACACTAGTTATATTAAATAGGTGAAGTCTTATTATTCTTACCGTTGTGTATGATGCGATGCTTACCGATGTTAAGCTGTGTGCACTAGCATTGATCTTGGGACTAGTGTGGTAAAACACAGTGTGTTCGAATTTGTGAATTCGGGTCCCGACAGAGATGGTATCAGAGCATACTGACTATAGGTCTTGGTCCTAGTGAACATGGTGGTATCTTAGAGAGTTCAAAACTATTTTCTAAAGGAAAAACCACAAATTGATTAAGACAACGCTCTCAACTCATCTTATTCTCCGCTCCTTACCTTTGCTGAAATCTACCTCAAATTTTTCGGAGTGGCCGTTTGAAGTTGAAGACTTATCTATTTCTCTTTTAAAATAGATGAGGAGGAGACAGTCATACGTAGATTGCGAGGGTGGCTACGCAACAGAGCTCTGGAGGATACTCCAAGTTCTGGGAGGTTTCGCCAAACCAACATATCAAGGTCGAAGTTGGATCGTCAACGGAGCCACAAGAGGAATGGTATACAAGCTTCTAATCTATGCTAGAAACGGTGAGAAGGCAAGCCAACCTATCAGCATCACGATGAGAAGGGCCACATGGGAGATCGATATCCAGGAGGCATCGCGACTTGCACTACGGAGGATCTGCTACGACTACTACCACGAGCTGGATGAGACGGTGTTCAGACTCCACCCCATGGTTCGAGATGCTTGGCGTTCATACGTCACACGGAAGGAGGATGCTACTGCAGTGCACTTAGCACGATTTGCAGCTGCTCAAGAGGCTCATGTCAGCGACACTGACACAGAATTAAGGATGGTCTATGAAGCGCTCAGAGTTGCGGAGAAGGAACTGCACGAGACCCGAGTAGCTTACGAGGAAAGGATCATGGAGCTCGAGGAGGCATTACAGGGGGGAGGCAGTGCTACATCATCGTCACAGGAGATGAAGTCTGAGTTCGAGGAGCCGGAAGCTTCACCGGTTGCGGGACACCTAGATCAGTTCGCGCTAGCACCAGCTCATCCGCCAGTATACCCACCAGGAAGTTCCCGTGGGGGATGGCTCGAGGAGTGAGAGACTTAGAGTTAAGTATCGAGTCGCGTCATTAGATAGTCCTACCCATTTGTAATAGACGTTAAGGTTGTGCGTTTATTTTGGTTTTTAATGTTTGCTGAGTGTACAGTATGTGTTGCAAAGCTTTTAGGCTTTTGTAAGCAATCATACCAAGTTAATTAATAAAAGTATAAGGTATGGGTTAAATCTATTCTCCCCGCTTAGAAATTCTTGCATCTTATCTGTGCTATCTCTATCTTCCCTAACCCAAGAAACAACCAAGCAGATGGTGAACACTCGTGATAACAATGGAGCTTCAGGATGTGGTCTTTGTAGGAATGACAACCCCAATGAGGGGACACCAACCCAGCCAGCACCGCCAGTAGATATGCAGAACCTAGGGGCTTTCCTAGCAGCACAGACCCAACTTATGCAGACAATGATGCAGCAAATGCAGAATACGACCAATCAAGCTGGAGGGAACAACAACTTACAACAAGGCAATAATGGGCAGCGTTCTCATTCTAAGCTACCAGACTTCATGAGAACACGCCCTCCAACATTTTCAGGCAATGCTAATCCTTTGGAGGCCGATGATTGGTTGAGAACCGTTGAGAGGAAGCTACACATTACGCTTTGTGCAGGCAATGAGAAAGTGTTGTACGCTTCACACCAGCTGGAAGAAACTGCCGCAGAATGGTGGGAGAACTATTGCGTAGCACATGAAACCCCACAGGAGATTACTTGGGAGGAGTTTTCAGCTGCCTTCCGTCAGTATCATGTACCTGAAGGAATGATGGATCTCAAGAAGGAGGAGTTCAGGGCTCTGAAACAAGGAGGTCAATCGGTGGCCGAGTACCTGAATAAGTTTACTCAGTTGGCATGTTATGCACCAGAGGATGTGGCCACGGATAAGGTAGAAAGTCAACAGTCCGCTGTCAAGAAATGTTTCTCTTGCAATGAGCCTGGACATTTCACCAACAAGTGTTCGAAGAAAGGGAATGTTACTCCAGTTCGCTTCAATTTGAGCACTACTCCAGCTACAGCTTTGGTAACAGGAGGTAATCGAGTGCCAGTGCAGTCAGGAACATCACCTCAGACAGCAGCGCGTGGAAGGATCAATCACGTCACGGCAGATGAGGTCCAGAACGCCACGGAAGTTGTGCTGGAAACGATCGACGTCGACGTTGTCGCTGATCCACAAGAAAACGACTCTCTCTTCGTTAACCAAGATCAGGAAGACGGAGATAACTATCCAAGGGCTTGCAATCCACCGTTTGACATTTGTGGTGAAGGCGGTGAAGAGGAGGATCATCCAGACGTCTAGGATTCTATTTTCCCCAGCCTTTGCCTGAGATATTTTGGACTTGCTTCATTAAGTTTATTTGTCAGCTTAGTGTATTCATTGCTATATGACCTACATGGTCAATTTTTGTAATAATGGAACATGTCGGGCAGTACTCGGAATTAAATTTTTACCACGTGGTTATAGTCATATGATCTGTGAGTACTAGCTATTGCCTCAGTTCATTTCATGAACATGACGAATAAAGTATTCATGGAATTGTTATCGACGGTTCATAGAAGGGTTTTCGACAATTGTGAGACCTCTCACGCAATTGTTAAAGAAAGAAAAAAAGTTTGCATGGACGCTAGAGTGCGAGCAAAGTTTTCATGAATTAAAGAAACGGCTAACATCAGCACCTGTGTTAGTATTGCCAGATGCGCAGGGCAGTTTTGACATTTATTGTGATGCCTCAAGGCAGGGTCTTGGTTGTGTGCTGATGCAGAATGGCAAGGTAGTGTCTTATGCATCAAGGCAGTTGAGGCCACATGAAGGAAATTATCCGACGCATGATCTGGAGTTAGCAGCCGTAGTGCATGCCTTAAAGATATGGCGTCATTATCTCATTGGAAATAGATGTGAGATATATACGGATCACAAGAGTTTGAAGTATATATTCACTCAGACGGATCTTAACATGAGATAGAGAAGATGGCTAGAATTGATTAAAGATTATAATATTGGGATTCATTATCATCCTGGAAAAGCCAATGTGGTAGCGGATGCTTTAAGCCATAAAAGCCACTGTGTAAATGTGATAGAAGCCAGCGATCAACCGATGTTGTGTGAAGAATTTCAGAAGTTGAGGCTAAAAATTGTGCCGCAAGGATTTGTAGCTGCCTTGGAAGTAAAGCCGACCCTTGAGGACCAAATTAGGGAAAGGCAAGGTAATGATGAGAAGATCAGCAAGATCAAGTCTAAGAGAGAATAAGGTTTAGCAGAAGATTTCACCATAGATGAGCAGGGAACTCTATGGTTTAAAGGCCGAATTTGTGTGCCAAACGAGAAGGAGCTTAAGCAGTTGATTCTAGAGGAAGCACATGATTCTAAGTATTCCATCCATTTAGGAAGTGCCAAGATGTATCAAGATCTTAAAAAGAGATTTTGGTGGACGAGTATGAAGCGTGAAGTTGCAGAGCATGTCACATTGTGTGATGTGTGCCAGAGGGTAAAAGTGATGCATCAAAAGCTTGCAGGACTTTTGCAGCCATTAAAGGTTCCAGAATGGAAATGGGAAGAGATTGGTATGGATTTTATCACGGGATTGCCCAAGACTCAGCGAGGTTATGATTCGATATGGGTTATCATTGATCGGTTAACTAAAGTTGCTCATTTTATTCCGGTAAAGACAACATATTCAGGAGGTAGATTGGCAGAATTATACATGTCAAGAATTGTATGTTTGCATGGTGTGCCTAAGAAAATTGTCTCGGATCGAGGTACCCAATTTACCTTGAGATTTTGGGATAAACTACATGAAGCAATGGGAACTCGTCTGAATTTCAGTACTACTTATCATCCACAGACAGATGGTCAAACGGAAAGAGTTAATCAGATTTTAGAGGATATCTTGAGGGCTCGTGTGATATCTTATAGTACATCTTGGGATAAAAGTTTGCCATACGCAGAGTTCAGCTATAATAATAATTACCAGGCTAGTTTGCAAATGTCACCATTTGAGGCACTATATGGTCGTGCTTGTCGTACCCCGTTAAATTGGAATGAAATAGGGGAGCGTTCTATGTTTGGGCCGGAGATGCTCAGAGAGGCCGAAGAGCAAGTTGCCATGATCAGAGAAAGACTGAAAACAGCGCAGTCAAGGTAGAAAAGCTATGCTGACTGACGAGGGCTGGGACAACCCTTGGCTGGTCAGCGCGCGGTCAGTGAGCTCCCAAGCTCGGGAGGCTCAATTGACGAGGGCTGGGACAACCATAGGTCGAATCGCCGGGGGAGTCTCAACGCCGGACTACTCCGAGTCCGGCAGCAGCGGGGACTTGGTCGGCAACGACCACTCCCTACAAGACTGTTGTCGACCTACGGTGTGGGGCGATTCGGACGACCTTCGTCACAGACGTCTGTTGGCGGCTCGATTCAAGCCAGCGTTGATAGAGCGCTTCGATGGGACCAAGAACCTAGATGAGTTCTTGTCTATCTACTCGACCGCCATCCTGGCGGCCGGGGGCGATGAGCTCGTTATGGCCAATTACCTCTCGATCATGCTGGATGGGGCCGCGCGAACCTGGCTCTTCAACCAGAAGCCTGGTTCCTTCAGGTCGTGGCGCCAGGTCCAGAGCGCCCTCCGCTCCAACTTTCAGAGCTGTTACGAGCGGCCTGGGAGGGAGAAAGACCTGGATCGCATCATCCAGGGCAAGAATGAGCCGCTCCGTAACTTCGTGCGGCGATTTATCTGCACAAGGAACCTGATTCCGAGCATCTCCGACGAAGCCGTCATAAAGGCTTTCAAGTTCGGCGTCCGCGATCGGCGCCTTACCGAGGACCTGGAGATCGTCTCGCGGCTCAGCGTCAACAGGCTCTTCCGTATGGCAGAGCGGTATGCAGATGCGGATGACGTCGTCCACTGGAAACTTGATTACGACCAAGGTAAGCTTGGTCTGAACCCCACAGAGGCCGGCCCATCCAACTCCAGGGGTACCGACCACGGCGCCGCTCCTAAGAAGCGGAAGCGCGACCGCAGGAACGGCAGTGGACTGCCGTGAGTAATCGTCTCTGCGGACGGCCAGCGTGAGGTCCTTGAAGTCCTGGGTCAAGCCCGGGAGGGGTCCCGATCTTGCCAGGGGCGACCCCGACCTCGTCAGGCGCAGAACCAGCCCCAGCAGGAGGGCCGACGGCCTGGGCCCTGGCGGGCCGAAGCTCGGTCGCAGGGGCCCGAGGCGCGCCCTGGGTATGATGAATCGAAGTTCTGCCTATTCCACAGGGCAGCGGGCCACGACCTGCGATCTTGTAGGGCTTGGCAAAGCGAGTTAGAAGCCTTTTATGATGGTCGGGATGAAATGCCCCTATTACCAAAAGAAGACCAGTCGGACAGGGTGAATGCTGGCGTGGTCCGCGACGACCACGACCTGGAGTTCCAGCAGGGGGAGCGCCGCATCGACGTAATCTTCGACGGCTCGTCGGCCTTACCAGTCCCGGCGGGAACGCAAGGCTGCCTCGCGGACCATCTACTAGGTTGCCACTGGGAAGCCCGTCGAGCAGCCCTGTAAGTGGGCTGGGGCCACCATCACCTTTTCTTCGGGGACGCACTCCAAGGTATGGCCCGAGATCTGAAAACCGCACTGGTTGTGACCCCGACCATCAGCAACACCGCGGTCGGTCATGTCATTGTCGATGGCGGTAGTTCCCTTAACTTGCTACAGGCTGGAGCGCTTGACCGGATGCAGATTCCCCGGTCGAAGGTCAAGAACGTCGCCATCCCCTTTTTCGGGATCGTCCCCAGAAGCTCGACCACCCCTTTGGGGAAGGTGGTCTTGCCCGTCACTTTCGGTGACTTGGCCAACTTCCGTACGGAGCTGATCACCTTCGAGGTGGTCGAGGGGGACCTCCCGTACAACGCCATCCTCGGGCGGCCTACCCTGATTAAGTTCATGGTGACCAACCATTATGGCCATCGGTGCATGAAGCTTCCTGGTCCCAATGGCATCATAATCGTGCGGGGAGACCTACAGGCGGTGCACGGATGCGAGACCAAGGCTTTGGCCCTTGCCGGCGTGCTGCCCCAGCGGGGGCCGGAGGCGACGGAGAAGAACGCTCGTCGGAAGGCGGCAATCCAGCCCAGCAGGGCGATGAAGGCCGTACCACTGGAGGAGAATGACCCGGCCAGGTGCGTCCATGTATCGGCCGAGCTAAGTTCTAAATAGGAACTCGAGCTCATCGCCTTCCTCCGCGCCAACAAGGGTATATTCGCCTGGGAGCCCGCGGACATGCCCGGCGTCCCGAGGGAGGTGATCGAGCATAAGTTGCGTGGTCGAGCGATTTGCCGCCCGTCTTGGCGAAACTACGCCGCTTCTCTCTGGAGAAAGTTGCGATTATCAAGGAGAACCTGGACAAGCTCTTGAAGGCCGGTTTCATTCGCGAGGTCGACTACTCTGAATGGTTGGCAAACCCAGTCATCGTCCAGAAGAAAGGCGGAAAATGGAGGATGTGCGTGGACCACACGAGGTTGAACTCGGCCTGCCCGAAGGACAACTTCCCGCTCCCACGCATCGACCAGATCGTCGACTCCACCGTGAACGCCAAGATGCTAAGCTTTCTGGACGCCTATTCGGGGTACCACTAGATCAAGCTAGCGGCTGACGACGAGAGCAAGATGGCCTTCATCACGCCATTCGGCACCTGCTGCTACACGACCATGTCATTTGGTCTGCGCAACGCTGGAGCCACGTTTCAGCGTCTGATGACCAAGACGTTCGCTCCTCAGATCGGGCGGATCCTTGAGGTCTACGTGGATGACATCGCCGTCAAGAGCCCTCTCAAGGCGACCATGTTCGGACCTCGAGAAACCGCCGCTAACCTGAGCAGCACAAGATCAAGCTCAATCCCGAAGTGCGTGTTCGAGTCAGGTCAAGAAAGGTGCTCTCGGCTACATGATCGGGGCTCGAGGGTTGGCGAACCGAGAAAAGATCGAGGCGATCGAGAAGATGGCGCCCGACCTCGGTCAAGCGGTCTGCAGAGCCTCACCGCCGCATGGCCGCCTCAGCGAAGTTCATCTCGAGGCTCGGCGGAAGCTGGCTTCAGTTCTTCGAGTTCTCTGAAGCGGGGAACTTAGTGGACCTCGGACGCCAGGCGGTCTTTTGCGAGTTGAAGGTATACACATCGGCCCCACCTCATTTAACCCCTGGCCCGTGAGAGGTTGCTACTTTACCTCATGCCACCACCCAATTTGTCGAGTCTTGTCTGGTGGTGGCGGGGATCCCAAAGACACCGATCTATTATGTCATTGAAGTCTTGCACGGCCCAAAGGAGGCGCTACCCTTAGTACGAAACTAGCATACGTTCTCCTCATGGCCAGCAAACTTCACCATTATTCTAAGCGCACTCCGTGGTCGTCCCGAGCAATTTTAAGCTCGGGGACATCTTCGGAACCGGAGGCGGGCGGATCGCCAAGTGGGCTATGGAGCTGGCAGCATTCGATGTCCAGGTCGTCGCTCGGACGGCCATCAAATCGCAGGTGCATACCGACTTCATGGTCGAACAGACATCCCAACCCGCGCTTGCCGAGCCGAGGTCGAGGAAGGAAAGCCTGGACCATGTTCTTCGACTCGAGGTCCTTCAAGCGCTCGGAAATTTGGAATCCTCATTCTCACCCAGCCAAGCGACCACCGAGGTAACGTTGTTCGTTTTGGGTTTCGGCGACCAACAATGTGGCGTATCATCTGACTTCCTAGCGAACTGCGCGAGCTTGCAAAGCATTTGGCGTACAACGGTTGGTCGTCAAGGGTGACTCTCAGCTTGTCGTCAATCAGTACAACAATGAGTACCAGTGCTTGGGAGACTCGATGCCAAAGTACCTAGCCGAAGTGCGCAAGATGAAGAAGTGGTTCCAGAACCTGGAGCTCAGGCACATACCTAGGAAGGATAACTGCAGTGCTGACTTCCTCTCCAAGCTCGGTTCTTCCGACGACGGGCTCCCGCCCGACGTCATCCTGGAGACACTGGCGGCTCCCTCGATCTCCGACCAGGAGGTCTTACTCGCCGTGGTGGAAGGTATCCCCTCCTGGGCTGCACCCATTTATAATTTCCTTGCAAGAGGCGACCTACCACCCGACCCTGCCGGGAGAAGCAAGATCTAGCGCCGGGCAAGTTTATACACGCTCGTCGACGGGACGCTTTATAGGCGGAACGTCTCCGGCATTTTGACGCGGTGCATCTATACAGAGGAAGGTAAATACCTGTTAAATGACATACACTCAGGCCTCTGTGGAGCGCACTCTTCGTACAGGACGATGGTCGGCAAGGCCTTCCGCATGGGGTATTATTGGCCTTGGTAGGCGCTTCAGATGCCCGCGACATCGTCCGTACTGCCGAAAGCATGCGGTTTCACGCCCGAAGTCGCATCAACTCAAGATCGCTTGAGACCATCCCTCGCTTGGCCCTTTTGACTTGGGGTTCGACATCCTCGGCCCTTTCCTCGGCGATCGGGGTAAGAAGTTCTGCGTCGCTTCTTCTTGACACTTTTACCAAGTGGATCGAGGTCGAGCTTGTCTCAACCATCACCGCCGCGCGGTAGTCCGTTTTCCGCTTGTTTGTGGTCACAGTGCACGGTTCCGTGCAAAATTATCAACGACAATGGTACTCGGGCTTTACCGAGAGTTGTTCGGGAATTTTGCGAGGGCCTCGGCATCAAAGTGTGCCGCTTTTTGTCGCTCACCCGAGAAGCAACGGAGGGTGGAGCAGCGCCAGCGGACAAATCATCCGTGCGTGCAAGAAACAAGTTGCAGATGAGCTCGACGCTACTGGCGGAGACTCGGTGGACGAACTTCCCACCGTCTTATGGTCTATTCGTACCACATTAAGTCGAGCCACGGGGTCCACACCCTTCTAGCTCGTGTTACGATGCAGTAAATCTGCCTCCCGAGGTTACTGTTGGGCTCGCCAGAATCACTTTGTCGACTCAAGTCGACTTCGAGCATGAACGGTCTCTCAATCTTGCCCTCACAGAAGAAGTAAGATGTAGGCATCGCCTTTGCTACGATCAACACACTACCACGCAAGCTCTTCGCGAGACATGCGTCTTGATCAGAATGCGACCTAGGGAACTCCTTGTTGGGGACTTAGCACGAGACTCGGGTTCAGAACCGTCCAACACCTACAAGTTATCCCCACGGTGGAAGGGCCCCTATAGAGTCGTTTCAACAGATCGCACGGGGGCTTACTGGCTAGCGATGCCCGATGGCAGAGAGCTCTCTATCTCATAGAATATAGATCAGCTTCAGAAGTTTTATGTGTAAACCTCTTTACCTTAAATTTCAATAAAGTTGTTCTTTCATTCTCGCCCTTTATATCTTTTCTGCTTGTGACTGCAATGTCATTGTTGTCCGTAACTCTTTCTTTGAACACGACCTCCGTGCCCAGCGCTCTCGTTCTTGGTCTAAGCGTCGCGAGCTTAGCGTTCACCCCCAGTGGTCGAGTTACACGTGAGCTGAAATCTCTCGCCAATCCAAATCTTCCACGTGTTCGGGCTCGAGCCGCCGACGCCGCAATTTTGACCATTTAGCGTCTGTGAGGTCGTGGTTGTGACTCGATATTAGTCTAGGTGAGGCCATCTCGCTAGCTTGTGTCGCGCTTACTATCTCTTTGGACCTTTTCTCAGCTCTGCAGATCGTGGTCGTTTGCTCACATCTAAAATCTTGCGCCCAAGGCCGACGTTGCTCGACCTTGGACCCAATGGGGGCTGGATAAGGGTAGATAGCCGACAAATGACCTAAGGAGCATGTCAAAAGGCGGAAGGGATGTACACCACAAATCCTCGACTAATAGGCTTGACACAAAAGAGTTTGTTGACCCCAATAGAAATGTTGCTCCATTAGAGTTTTCTGTTTTGTCGTTTTTTCATTCGGCCAACTCGCGGGCAAGCCTCTCCTGCTCGAGATCAGCTACCTTAGCGCTCAAGGTCGAAGCTTCGCTCTGCAGTTGGAGGGTTCCCTTGGAGGCGTCTCGTGGCTCGTGGCGACGCTTGGAGCTTGGGCCATGGCGCTCTGCGCGCTCTGGCTGCACGCTCACGCTTCTCTTGAGCCGGTGATCTTGGCCTTGAGCTCGGAGACGCTTCATCGAGGAAGAGCGCTTTGCTCCGCGGCGACCTTCTCCAAATACTCGACCTTGGCCCGCCGGTTTGAAGCGCCTTGTTAGCGCCCAGCTTTCCTTCAAGCTCCGGTGATCTTGGCCTCGAGCTTGGGGATGCCGTCGAGACACTGCGCCCATGCAGAGTTCTCCAGTGCCTCGACCTTGACCCGCTCGGCTTCGAGCGCCTCGTTGGCGTGCCCAAGATTCCCTTCAAGCTCTAGGATCTTGGCCTCGAGCTCGGAGGGCGCCGACGCCGGCTCCAAGCACGGCCTTCTCCAAATACCTCGACCTTGGCACGCTTTGGTCTTAAGCACTTTGGCCGATCGGCAGGCGTCTTGTCTTCCACTGACCTTGAAGCCATGCTCGCGCGGAGACCACTGGTTTGCTCGAGCTCTACGCGTCAGGTTACCTCCAGCGCCCTCATCGCTTTGGCGGAGGTCGCCAAGCTCACGGGACTTGCCTCGAAGCTCCCCGTCGACCTCAATGGTCTCGATGAGCCTGGAGTGCTCAGCCTCCCGCGCCTCCACCGTGTTCAGGAGGCCCCTCAGCACGTCCTCGTGCTCTTGAAGGCCCCGTATCCCTTGGGAGATGTTGCCGATCGCCTTCATGCCAAGAAGGGTGGCCCGAGGTAAGAAAAGAAACAAGGGAGTTTAGGCTAACCACCATGGCGTCTTGTTGGGGGTCCTTACCACCTGAAGGTGGTTCTCGGCGTCTTGGCGCGTGTACTCCTCATGATGCGTCGTCTTGGCGTCTGCGAGAATCTTCTCCCCAGGCCTTTTGAGGTGTGGCCGACCTCGGTGCCACCGGTAACAGGCCAAGACCTTGAGTCTCCGCACCGGTGGCGACCTGGAGTTCTGGCACCCTCCCCGATGGGTTCATCTCACTGGCGGGGGCGGGTGTGGTGGCAACACCGGATTCAGCCAACAGGGTCGAGGCTCCGCCCGCCTCCGGCGCTAAGGGAACGGCGGCCGGATCCACCGTGTGCCCTCTCGCTGCATGGTCAACATCTATGGCCGGGGGTGCCGTGACCTCGGCGCCAGGCGTGGCCTCGGTCGGGCAGAGCTGAGGTGCGTCCGCAGCACGACCATCTTCGGTGGCCGGTGGCACCGCGACCTCGACGTTCGGGGTGACGGTGGTCGGGCGAGCCTGGGGTGACTCCGCGACTACGGCCAAGGCGCTCTGGGAACCTTCCTCCGCACCGGTCTCGCGAGGGTCGATGACAGCGATGTTGCCCGTCTCGCTGGTGCCATAGTCCTCGCTGGTCGCGGGCTGGTGCCCCTCGGCTGAGTCGTCGAGCCCTTGGTCGAACTCGTCGACCGGGTTCCAGCTCGGGGGCTTAGAAGGGATGCGCGCCCGGCCCGAGGGACGGCGCGGGGCCAGCATGTAGGAGTCCGTCTCCTCCTCGGACTCGGACTCACCCTGGACAACAACTATCGTCAAAATGGGCAAGTTTCGAGCACAGGCGCTCGGGGTCTGCGATCAAGAACAGACACTAAGCCGGAAAATCACGAAGGGGGCGGAGCGAACCAAAAGGCCAAAAACTTACTTGAGTCACCAGCTCGCACTTTCGAGGGCCGGCGTAGAGTCCTGTTGCCTCGACGCCGAAGGGCGCATCGCTTCGGCTCCACCGACTGGGGCCTGCCCCGCCCCTTGGGTTTGTGTCATCCGCGGCGGCGTTCCTGAGGGCCCGAGCCTGGATGCCCTGGGCGGTGAGGGGCTTGAGGTCTCGGCGGCAGCCGCAGCGCCTGCGCTGCAGAAGGGGAGAGCATGTCAAGAAAGCAAAGACGGGCATGGGCTCTGGGACTCCTGGCCGGGAATCCCATCAGTGCAGCAGTCCACCCCACTCGATGTGGGGTTTTTCGCCTCTGGGCGGCTTGCTCCATCAGGGGAGACCTCCTCTTCCTTTCTTGCCCTCGCCGGCAGCAGGAGGGCATCCTCCTGGCTGCATCTCGAGCAGCCCCCGATGGTCCTCCGCGAGCATCACGAGGTTCAAGGAGGGCCTCGTGGACCCCGAAGTTGGGAGCAAGGTCGGGTGTCTTACCTCGACCTTCGGCGGAGCACATTATTCGGGACGGGGTCGCCGACGGTGTATTCGAACGCCCGACTTTCCGAACATCTCACTCATCCCGACGGGCGATCCGAGAATCGCCCGGTCGCGCAAGGAACGACCATCGAAAAGATCGAAGGCGGGCTCGAGGTAAACCTCGAGGCAGAAGACTTACGGGCGCGTGCCCTCTGGTCGGGCCGATCGCGCTCGATCTTATAGAATGGATGCATCCTCCGCGCAGGAGAGACGACCCGGCCCGCAGGAAATCGCTGCGATCGCCACCTGAAGGCTGTGCATGGTGCGAGATGTGTATCATGGCGATGGCCTCCTCGTGCGGCCTCGAGGTCGTCCCGCCTGGGGTCTCCTTCCCAAAGAATGGGGCCCTCGACACCAACAAGGCCGAAGTTCCCCTTTTTCAAGTAGAACCACCGCCGACCATGGGCCGAGGAGTCCCGAGCTTGGAGCTTGGGGAAGGACCACTTGAGCCCCGCCTTACGGCGAAAAAATAGAGGCATCCACCACGGGGTCCTTCCCAGAACGAAAGAGGCTAAAGTACCGGAAGAAAAGCGAGGGGGTGGGGAGGATCCCTAGGAACCCCTCGCATAGGTGGGAGAAGACGGAGAGAACAAGGATGGAGTTTGGCACCAGGTTGATGAGTTCGATCTCGCAGCTAGAGAGGACCACCGCGATGAACTCGCTCTCCGGGTCCGTGGGTCAAGAGGGCGTAGTGCTGTCGTCGCATTTATTTCATCGCCACGGCCGTGGCTCGGCCTCGTGTTCCGACAATCGCCACATCACCGGCCCATCGGCCCAGAGACTCGAGTTCCTTCATCCTCGCCTGTGACAGAGTGCTCCTCCCCAGCTTGGCCATGGCGACCGCAGCGGATTTGGTCGAAGGAAGAAGGGGAGCTTTGCTCGGACGGGGAGGCCTGGAAGACGAAGTGCAAGATCGCGAAGTTTTCGGTGATTCTTTGTAGGGGCCAGTTCGTAAGGCGCGACGCTAATAAACCCGACCCACTTTCAAAAGGCGTGCCAGCCGTGATTTGACGGGCGCAATTAAGACTTGGGTCGCGGACTCGAGGTGCCCCAGATGTCTGCCGGCCGTTCGCATCCGTACCGTCATCGTGAAGATCAAGGGCCGCTAGGTGTCGAGGCCAAAGGTTTCACTTTGTGGTCTCCGCCCGACCTCGGCCAAGGGATCGGGCCCCGCAGAAGACTGCTTCCTATGCTCGCAAGGTGAGGCTCGAGGTCATTTCAGGTGCTCTCCTCAACCTAGAGCCTCGGGGGCTAGCTGACGAGGGCTGGGACAACCCTTGGCCGGTCAGCGCGCGGTCAGCGAGCTCCCAAGCACGGGAGGCTCCGACCATGACCTGGGCATACATCAAGGCACGCGACCTAGAGCGCGTATGCCCTCGAGAACGGCGTCAGCACGACCTCGAGCTCGGGTCGGCTCTCATTCGTGCCGTAGTCCCCCTTTGGTTTCAGAACGTGCATTTGACCCACGGTTACCAAGATGCGAATCGTGGGGGTGAAGCAGGCTCGCGCGTCAAGTCTGGAGCGGTTGTTGACCAGTCCTCAACGTGCATGAAGGCCACGATCCGGGAATATCTCCCGCCCGTTACGGGTAGGGAGGATATGAGGCTAGGGGCGTGCAGCCTGAGAGAACAACAGAGCTTGAGCACTAAACATAGCCATTGTTAGAGCTTAAGCTGTAAACACACCTCTGTACAAGAGAACAAAGATCACCGCCGCAAGGCGACTAGAGTAGAGCTATTACCTTAACAGGGGCTCGAACCAGTACAAACCCTCATCTCACGCTCGTTGTTGTCTACCTCCGACCTTCACCGTCTACCGATCCTTCCCTTCAACCCTCGTTTCATTTCTGCAGTTGGCGATTCCGATCGTCGACACTGACAATTGCCGACGTGATTTGAGTTTTGAACCCGATGATTTTGTGTATATCCGAGTTACTCCCCTTAAAGGCATAAAAAGGTTCCGTGTCAAAGGGAAGCTTGCACCTAGGTATGTTGGACCATTTAAAATTCTGAGTCGCCGAGGAGAGGTTGCGTATCAGTTAGAATTGCCCCAGTCATTAGCAGGAGTACATGATGTGTTCCATGTGTCGCAGCTTAAGATATGTGTCCGAGTGCCAGCAGAGCAGACGCCGTTAGAAGCAATTGAGTTGCAAGAGGACTTAACTTACAAAGAGCAGCTGATCAAGATTTTGGACATAATAGAGCGTAGGACCAGAAATAAGTCTACTCACTTCTATAGAGTTCAATGGAGTAACCACTCGGAAAACGAAGCAACCTGGGATCGTGAAAATGAGCTGAAGGCGGAATTCCCTAACCTATTCTCTACTTAGACCTAAATCTCGGGGTCGAGATTCTGTTAAGGGGGGAGAGGTTTGTAACATCCCAAAATTTTGCTTAATATTATTTTATTGTAATTTATGATTTTTGAGAATTTTCTAGATTTATTTGGATTTTCTGAGATTTATTGGAATTATTTTGGATTAAAATATATTGCCTTTTGTCAAGAAATAATTATAAAAAGGAAAGTTTCAAATAAAGGTTTTCCAAAAATATTTTATTTAAGCTCAGAATGTCTTAAAGTATTTTTGAGATTTTTCTTGGAATTTTTCTGATATTTTTACTATCTCAAATAAATCAAATGAATTTTCTTATTTATTTTAATTAAAAATCCCGGAGTAAATCGATGTGAACAGTACTGGGCTCGGCCCAACACTGTGTGTATGCCGCGCCCGCCGTTGTGCACCGTTGGATCGCAATCCGAGGGCCTATATTAAGTCGCGTCATTTATGAAACCCTAACGCTTCGGAGTCGTTGGATTCTCATCGGGTGGCCATCATTAAATGGTACCGATTCAGAAACCCTCGTTCTATCCAGGCCGTTGGATCAAGATCGCACGGCTGATAGTCGTCGCTCCGGTTCGAACTCGCTTGGCCGTCAGATCCGAAGTCGAACTTCATTGCCGCCAACTCAACTCCAAGTTTCCGTGCCGCCGCTGGGTATTTAAGGACCGGGACACCTTTGTTGAGACTCGCCACAATCCGCCGCACCGTTTCTCTATTATGCTGCCGCTCGAGGAACGCCGTCAAGTTCGCGTAAGCTCGCCGGAGTATCAGAAGTCTTCGCCGTGCCATAGCCGATAGGGATTCTCTTCCGACGACTTGAGGGTAGATTCAGATTCGTCGCGTCGAGGCAGAGCTATTGGGCCACTTCTTCACCACCGGAGATCGCCGCAACGTCGCGCCCGTGGTCGTCTTCCTCGAATCCAGTACACCAGCACCGCCGTGAAGCCATCGCCGAGCCCGAGTACTGCCGACCGTCGGATCTTCATCGAGCGCACCGGATTAAGCCACGTCATCTTGGGGAATAGTGAATTGCACGGGTAACTTCCAACCGCTCGATCTTAGATGAAGGGCTACGATTGAGCCACGTCATTTAAGTACACAATAAACCGCTCGGTAAAGCATCGGTCGTCCGATCTAGATCGGATGGTTGACATTTGGCCACGTAGTGGATTAATTGTGAGCCGTTAGGTCAGTTTTAGACGGTCCCGATTATGCCACGTGTCGACCGCTTGACTCAGCCCAGGGCTGACGTCAGCTGACGCCATAATTCGGATTTTTCTTTATAAAAATAATTCGGTTAATTCGGATTTTCCAATTTAAGATATTTTTGGATTTTTGAATATTTTGAGGACTCGTTCTCCCTTAGACGAACTCCGATTTGGGTGATTCAAATTTCTAAAAATTTGTAAAATTGAGATCTATCTAATGGTTACTTTGGTTTGAATTTTGGAGTTCATCTATTCTTTGTTCTTGGTGTTTATTTGCTATTTCTTCTCGATTCACGTAGACGTTGAATTGTGCGAGGCTTCGGAGGAGGAGTTAGTAATTCAAGGGCAATATTCAGACCAAGATCAGGACCTTAACCAAGGCAAGTTGTGCTTTGATCATGTTGCACCTATGTTTGCAAAATTGCTATTTTGATTTAACCTATTGCATGTTATTTTATGTGTATAAATGATTTCAACCTAAATTTGGGATTAGCTAATGTACCCTTTGAATTACACCCTACCTTGCTAATTGTATGACATAATCCACTTGTCACCCTAGGTTGGTTCACTATAGTTGGTTATTATTGAAATCAATAGGGGATGGTTAGAACGGAATAGAATTGCTTAGCCATGCCACGTCATCACATGTTCATGAATCACTGTTTAATAATCTTGATTAATGGAATATGGAACAGTGATGAGAATTTGTGTGTCATGTGTGGTCACACAAAGAGGTTGAGTTGTTGTGGCGAGGAGGTCACGCAACGATGTTGATTTGTGTGTAGCACGTGGTGCTTGGTAATCAACCGGGGATGGTAATCACTTTGATTGAAGCAAGTGGCAAGGGCAAGTGTGCCAGGATGGGCCCGATGGGCTGAGGGTATGTGCAGTCTTGCTTTAATCAATCCTAAGGACTTAACCTTGCGAGCCTTTGACCTGAGTCAATCGTGCAACCACATGTCTGTTATGGGGCATCCTAGCTATCTAATTTGCAAATGCTTAGCTTGAGTGCTATCGTGGTGGTGTGAGTCCGGGTGTACGGAGGAAACTCACATGGCGCAAGAGGGGGGCCCTGTTGTGTTGGTGTAGCCCTTCAGTGTTGAAACCTCAGCGGGTAGCACTGGGTTAAGAGGATGCATTGTAAAGGCTTTGTTATAATCATTCGCCTGTGTGGTGCATGGTTGTATCATGTGGGTAAAGTGCATAATAACCTCTGCAGAGTGTACAAACTATTCGAATAGCCGTGCCCACGGTGTTGAGCAATGCTCGGGAATTACAGTCAAGGGGTAGTTAATTAAAATGGATAATTGGTTGGGATGGCGGGATGCCATGTGGATGATGAAACTTGACTTAAGGTGGAAACTTGGATTATTGAGAAACATTGAATCTATTTACTGCTATTATTTGTTTTACTATCTTTTTAATCTACATATTGTGTGTGTTCTTAAAATGCTGCTTTATTGCAAAAGAACCCTAGCCATTCTTTGGAATAAACCTTGCATATAGCTATGGTAGAATTGCATTCTGTGCACAACTTGTTGAGTACGTGTTGGTGTACTCACCCTTGCTTAACAACCAACAAACAGTGAAGGAATCATCGCCCGAGTTAGAGGAGGATTTCCAGGTGGGCTCGAGTCACTTGGCCAAGCCTTGTCAGTCGCCTGTGGTGTGCTGATGGGACATCTACGTCTTTTTGCTACTTTCCGCTGCATTTGTCTAAAGCTTAAACCCATGTGGTTGAATAATGTAAGTGATCATAAGATCATACACTAGTTATATTAAATAGATGAAGTCTTATTATTCTTACCGTTGTGTATGATGTGATGCTTACCGATGTTAAGCTGTGTGCACTAGCGTTGATCCTGGGATTAGTGCGGTAAAACACAGTGGGTTCGAATTGGTGAATTCGGGTCCCGACAGATACCTCATCACAGGTGATTTTAAAAACCATCTGTGTTCAATATAATCACAGACAGTTGTAGACTAACTGTCTATGATAATTGACATCATTAATGGTTGGTGACAAAAACCGTTAGTGATGTCTATTGATGTCATCAGTAATGGTTGTAGCCACCAACCGTTAGTAATATCAATTGATATCACTAACGGTTTAAGTATAAATCATCAGTGATAACATTAATAGATATCACTAACGGTTTTATCCACCAACCGTCAGTGATATCAGTTGAATATATAGCTTGGTAAAGAGAGAATTGAATATTATTTAGATCTAGCTTTGTGTAGATCCATTTGTTCTTTGTAATCTAAGGAAGTAATTAGTTATAATTGTATTATATTCAAGATGTAGCTAGGTTGGTTAAGATAGAATTAAAAATACTTGGTTTAGATGTAGCTTGTAGATCCATTTGTTCTTTATGATGTAAGGTCATAATTGGTTATAATTGCATTATAATCGAGATGTACTAGCTTGGTAAAGAGAGAATTGAAGATACTTAGTTTAGATCTAGCTTGCTTGGTACAGAGAGAAGATTATTTAGATCTAGCATGATTTATAATTTAGGGTAAGGTTCAGCTAGTTAATTTATACTCCAATTTAAGAATGTGTGCATGCACTCCTAGTGTACTTCAATGTTTAACACCAACTGTTATATGCGTAGCGTAGATGAACCGAAGTGGGATGTATGATAAGAACTATGCAAGTGTTGAGTACATTAATGGCGTCTCTACTTTTAAATTAGCGGCAGAGGAGGATATGTTTAATAAGAAGATGCAATTTATGTCTTATCCATGTAGATTGCGAGAATTTGAGGAATTTTCAATACTCAGTGCAGATCAAAGCACAATTGATTCTAAAGGGTTTCAAAAGGGGATATACATGTTGGACTAGTCATAGTGAAGAGTAGATTATACACGAAGTAGGTAGTATTAACATCGCTGATGAAGTCAATGATATGCCAGATAATATCAATAGTGCTTTCGATGAGGATAGGTTGCAGGATGATAATCTGGATCAGATGCTGTGTGATGCACAAGGAAACCTTGATGAGAGAAAGTATGGTAAATTCTGGGGCTTGATGGACACTTGGAGGAACCTTTGTTCCTAGGCTATAAGTGAAAATACGTAAGGTTGTCATACCTACTTGAACTGCCGAAATTGGAGACAAGTAACAATTAGTCTAATAAGAGTTTTACAATGCTATTAGGTCTATCAGTAGACACACTTCCAGAGGGAAAGAAGTTTACTAACAACCACCTACAAAGCCTTGAAGGTTCTGTGAGATCATGTGATGAAAAATTGGTTGAATGGTGAAATTGGCATTGTAAAGTGACTTTGGTTATAGCATGTGTGGTGCTTGTGCGTGTGCCATGTTGAGATAATTATTATGCTGGGATAGCATGATGGATTCTGCCTTATGCAATGCACTCGTGTGAGTGGTTGCATGGGTTGACCTTGAGTCAAGTCGTGGACTTGTGCTTGTACACTGCTTTGTGTGTTTATTCATGTGCAGTGTTGCTCGAGGGCTTAACGTGGTCGATGACGGACCGAACTAGGTTCATGGAAGAACCGAGGTTCGGACTAGGTTCGTGGAGGAATCGAGGCCTTGGTGGTCAAGGATGTCATGCGGGGACGCTCGGGTTAGAGAATATGCACATGGAGGTTGTAGTTAGTCACGTAATTACTGCAGAGGGCTGTACATACGTGCAAGAGTTGTTTTTGGCCACGTTAGGCCAAGTTGAGATAGATACTTAATTCTTTCCATATTGGAAGTGGAGTTGTATTCTATCTCGTGTGTTTGCTTTCAGATAAATAGGGAGGTGTCCCCTGCTTATTCTAGAGCGCTCAGTATTAGGGTTTGTACTCTTGTGTTGGAGTACTTTAGACAATGAAATAAAAATCAATCTTCCGAGAGCTACTTCTTGCGGCTGTGATTTGCTCTTGGCTTCGACATAGTTGATCGATCGCTTGAAGTCTTGTTCATCATAGCAGTCACGAAGTTCATCACGGAGTTTCGGTTCTTTGCAAAGGTATCATCTTGCGAAGGTAATATCTTTTGATCCGTAGATCCGATCGGATTGATTCTTCTTTTGTTCACTTCAGAATTGAGTCTAGTTTATACAGTTAAAATTTCAAATCAATCCAACGGTTAGATCTTTGGTAATTTGTGGTCGCCTAGATTGATGTCCTGCTCGCCCGATTGCTCGCGTGGTCGCCCAGATTTAGTCATCTTGCGAAGGACATAACTTTAGATCCGTATATCCGATTGACCTGATTCATTTTGTGTTAGCTGCGGAATTGAGTCTAGTTTCTACAGTTAAAATTTCACATCAATCCAACGGTTGATCTTCAGGAAGTTCTATTTTAGTGGACATATATCGGTCTGCTCGCGCCCATGCTGCGCGTGGTCGCCCAACTGCTCACGTGGTCGCTCAACCTGCTCGCCCAAGTGCCAACCTGCTCGCCCAAGTGCCCAACCTGCTCGCCTAAGTGTCCCATCGCTCACCCAAGTGTCCCATCGGTCGTCAGTGCCCACCGCTTCGCCAGTGCCCAACCTCGCCGCCCAAGTGTCCCATCGCTGCCCAGTGTCCCACTGGTCGCCCAGTGCCCTACCGCCGCCAGTGCCCAAACTGCCGCCCAAGTGTCCTAATGGTCGCCTCAGTGCTCAAACTGGTCGCCCAAGTGTTCTACTGGTCGCCTGTGCTCATTGTCGCCTGCACTTCTAAACCGGTCTCTCAAGCAATTTGAGTTTGATTTGGGGTGGTTTAAAAGTTTAAAATAAGCTTTTAGGTTCCGCGCAATCATTCACCCCCCCTCTGATTGACGTCATCCGTTCCTATAGGTTCTTTGTCCCTTAGGAATGGAAGTAGAAAGAATAAATGTATGTCCGAACGACTATATCCTCTACCGCAAAGAATACATAAACTTGCATGTATGTTTGGTGTGCAACACTTTCTAGTAAAAGTGTAAGAATTATTCAGATGATGATAGCGAGGGAATTGAGGTGAAGAAAAGACATCCTGTTAAGGTGCTGTGGTCTCTTCCTGTAATTCCCTGTTTGAAGTATTTATTTGCAAACCCAAAAGAGGCAAAACTATTGCATGGTACTCGAAGGAGCGTAAAAATGATGAAATGCTAAGCATCGTACTGATTCCTCCAAGTGAAGAAACATTGATAGGCGGTTTGAAGAATTCGATGCGTAACCAAGAAATATACGGTTTGAATTGAGTACAGATGGCCTATGAATCTCTGTATCTACAATTTTCCTCCTAGGTTGTCTATGAGGTGGAAGTACATTTTATTGTCTATACTTATCTAAGTTCCAAAGCACCCCTTGGAACGATATTGATGTGTACCTAGCACCATTTGTGGTAGATCTAAAAACAATGTTATTTCATGGGGTACAGATATGAGATTCGTATGAATGAGGGAACTTCACTTTGCACTGCTTGTTATCCTAGACCATAAATGATTATCATGCCTTTGCTAACCTACTAGGCTAGAGTACAAAAGGAGCCAAAGCTTGTACTCACTTCATAGATGATACCGAGGGTATATGGCTGAATCACTCATGCAAAACCAAGTACATGCATCACCATAGGTTCCTTTAGAGGAATCATCCATACCGCAAGATGAAAATATAATTCTATGGTAGGAACGAGGACGGTACAACTTTGTGGCTTCTAAGTAGGAGAGATGTTCATGTTATTGTTAAGGAGTTGAATGTTGCATATAGAATGGGATGTAAATTGTGGACCCATGAGAAGAGCATCTTAAAGAAGAGATCAATATTTTGGGACCTACTTTATTAGGAGCACGTAGAAGTTCGCCACTATATCAACATAATACATATAGAGAAGAATGTATGTGATAGCTTGATTGGCTTCTTTCTGAACTATAAGGGCAAAACAAAGGATGGTATTAACGTACGACTTGACTTGGTTGATATGGACATCAGACCAGAGTTAGCATCGAAAGAAACCAACAAATGCCGACTGTACTGCGAGCTTACTTGTTACACTCTATCCAAGGCCGAGAGAACTGAACCGTGAAAGTTCCGTCCGGTTGCTTCTCCAACATGAAGAGACATGTCTCGATGCAAGATTTAAAATTAATTAATATGAAGCCTCATGACTATCATGTGCTGATGACATAGATGCACCCTGTTGCAATTAGAAGTATTTTGCCGATCAATATTCAAGAGGAAATTATGTGGTTGTGTCTTTTCTTTAACACAATTGCTTAGAAAGTCATCGATGTCAAAAGACTAGATGCTCTATAGGTTGAGGTGGTGATGACTATATATAATCTTGAGATGTATTTCCCCTTGTTGTTATTGATTTCATGGTCCATCTCATTGTTCACCGTGTGAGAGAGTAAAGATGTGTGTGTTCGTGTTCCTACATAGCATGTGCTTGTTCAAGAGGTACATGGAAATTCTCAAGTCCTATGTACGGAATTGATCTCGTCCGGAATGTAGTATTATCGAAGGTTATACAACCGAAGAGGTCATATTTTGTGTCGATTACATGGCATAGGTTGAATAGATAGGTATGCCATGATCTCACCATGAGGGGAGGCTCAAGAGTATCGAGACAATAGAAAGGAAAGCAATCACACCAATCTGGTTACACGTACTCTAGTTGTAACAGCCCAAAAGTTAAGAACGGTAAAAATAAATAATTTGAATTTGATTGTGAATATTTCTGGAACTTCTGAGTATTGTTTTCCTTATTTGGTTTTTCTTGGATTTTTGTGTTGCAAGCAAAATCAAACTAAAGGGAAATAAAGAATGAAGAAGAGGAAAATGCAAAATGTAAAAAGTAAAAATTTAGAAAAATTACTATGAGAACCCTGAGCACATAATTAAACCATTTTAGCCAGTAATTGAAATTTTATACATAGATTAATGAAGAGATAAAATGAAAAGATAACTTTTAAATCAAAACAATGCATTGTCAGAATTTATAAAATATTTTGGAGCCACAAATTAATCTTTAAAAATTATCATAACAACTTCAATGCAATATCTACCTATGTTAAAAATATTATAAATTAATAATGTAATTTAATACTTTTCCAAATTTAAAACTGAAACCCTAAAAATCTGGAATTTGCCATGTCAGAATTTTTATAAAATAATGGAACCATATTTTGAGTTGAAACTTTTACAGCAGCATTCTGAGATCAAATAAATTTGAAAAACAAAATTTCAAAAATAATAGACTTTAATTGATCTCAATCAAAAATCAAAATCCGAAACAAGAAATTAGGAGCAGTCACTGTTGTAAGAATATTATTAATTTTTTGGTAACTTATTTTAACCCTAAAATTTTACCAGGGGGTAAACACTGTCTAGAGACTTCGGTCAAAAAGTTTCATAACTTTCTACCCCTATTTGGCCTTCCATAAAATCAGAGAGAGAGGGAAACATGCACCCACAACCACCCTGTTCTTTGATCAAGCACCAACGTGTGGACCATGTCCATTCCCGTTCCGTTCCTCTGCGTGCAATGGGAAAGCCGTTTGGTCACTGCCAGTGGTCCCCAGGCCCACTCATCATACCCTTCTTCCTCCTTGATCTTCCGACCGGCCGCTCCTTCCGATCCAAAGGCGAGAGAAGGCTCCCGCGACGAATCGGATAAGCGCTTTGATTCATGAACCAATTACATTGCTCGGTCATCTCGCTGCGTCATCTTCGCCTCACTGCCGCACGGTCCAGCCACGAGTCTCTTGGCCCATGCCTTCGCCATTAACTCTCCCCGCCAACCCGTCGTCCTTCTGAAGCCAACTCGAGCGATCGTTGCCGCGCGTCCAACCTCCACAGTTTGCTCGGCGGAATACAAAACCATCCCAGAGACGCCTCAGCACTCAGCCTTTCCCTTTATCCCTTCTTCCTTCAACTCAAGCCAAATGCCCTTAAGCCTGCTCCATTTTCGCCATGACCGTATAGCCTTGAGCTCAGAACAAACTTGATTCTAGGCAAGACACTCAACCATTCTCAAATTAATCCTGACCATAGCATCCTAGGACACTAAATATCAAAACCCCTCAACCATTTCTGAACCATTTCACTAGAAAACCCACTGCCACCGTGGAGCTTCTTCCTCAAAACTGGCCACCTGGTGGGAGCCCGAAGCGATTGATCTCCAGTTAAGGTAAACGTCAAAACGGGTTCCTTGTGACCTCTGCATGCTCAATCATTCACCAATTTGTAATGAAATGGATCCTTCTTTTCCCTGGCCGTGCCGCCATTTGAGCCACCGCATGACCTCGGCTACGGCTCGCCTCCGGCCTCCTCCGACCGAATCGGTTCCACTCCCAGACTCACCTCGCCGAGCTCTTGCTTCATGTGCTGTCGCCTTCGCCGGATCATCGTCGGAGTGCCATCGCCGCCATTCCCTAGCCGCTGCTCTGCTCTCTGTCTATGTCGCGCGGGGCCCTTCGGTCAGCCAGCGTAGGCGTCTTCAGCTCACAGGGTAAAAGGCGCCTTCAACTTTAGAAAGGGTATTTTCATTTTTTTAATGAATTTCTAAACCGGTTGATAATTAACAAGCAATATCTCTTGCAATATTAGTTTGATTTCAATGGAACAAATTTATATATTCATATAAAATCAGTAAGATCCTAAATATACAAAAACATTTAATTTTGAACTATAGGAGAATTATTTAAACTAAACTTTGATTATGACCTTAATATGGTCTTTGTATTAAATCTATGCACAGTAAGCTATAAAATAATGATATAAATTTTTATATAATGGTAAAACCAAAATGAATTTAAATCTGCAAAAATAATTAGTTTAGGAGTCATAGAACAATTATTGAAATTAAGAATGAGATAAATGCTCTATTATGAACATTATGGCACACATGAAAAATATAACTCCTAAAGTCATAAAATAAATATGAATATGCTTCTAGAATTATAATAAACTCAATCATGAAAATATATTTAATTTTTGATCTATGTTTAATTTACTCACTTTGCAATCATCATTAAACTAATATTGAAAGTATGGCCATTAGTGAAAACAAAAGCATAAAAGCTCATAAAAGGATGAAATTATTTGTATGTGTTCCTGGAATCAATAGAGAACCAAGTATGTAAAGATATTTAAAGTGAAACTTATCTTGCATTCTTTGAATGCAAGAAAGTGCAAACAACAACAGCAAATAAATATATAATCCATTGCAATTAAAGCTAAAATAATGCCAAACTAACTTTAAAACATTTCTAGGATTGTTTACTATTAACACCTGGAAAATGAATTAAGAATCATATATAGTGTAGTTAGAAATTAAGTTTGAATAGAGGCTGAATTAAGATTGCCAATGTGATCATTTAGGCTATTTCATCGATTAAAATCAGTAAAACTAGTTTAGTAGCACTCTACAAAGTTTATACTACCATATTCTGTAAAAAGAATCTTATTTCATTAAGGCTTGCATATTAATCCAAATAGCTTAAAACCCTTAAGCGTTAATCTTTCATTTCCCCTTCTTGCCGATTTTGAATAGTAGTCTTTAAGTGTAGCATAAACCATTTTAGCGATAAGATTATAGCCTCGCCCAAAATCCTAAAACTTATGGGATTCACTCAGTAGTGCTCCCCAAAGTATAGTCTACTCTGTTACGAAAAGATAATCTCATTTCACCATAATTTGCATATTAATCTCGATAACTTAATAACCCTAAGTATTCACATTACTTAAGTGCGTAATATGAATAGTCAAACTTTGAGAAATCAATAATTATAAAGTTTGTATCACCAGAACCTTCTCAAATATCATGAAAATAAGGCCAGTAGCCTAAATCAATAGATCTTAGCTTGCGCAAAACTAAATCTATGCGAAGTCAATCAAAAGCGAAGAAGTATTCATTCATAATATAATGTGATCATTTAAGCCTTTTCATTAACTCGCAAAGTAGCTTTTCTAAATCCGAATAATATAAAGAACAGCTTAGAAATGACCTTTAGGACTTGATTTGTATTAATCTGGAAAAATATTCTTATTTCACCTTGCTTTGAATCTGAATCCTAATAGAGTAAAACCCATAAGTAATAAGGTTGCTAGAATGTATTATGAATAGTAAAATCAATGAAAGCTTGCAACTAATGATTAATTCTATTAATCCAAACAATCTTTGCATCTTGAATTCGTAAAATAAAATTTATAACTTCATAAAAGAGCAATCCCTATTTCTTGTGAAGAGTTTTATTTGTTCTTTCTATCTACTTTCTTTTTGCCCTTATTGAAGTTGGTTATTTGCTTTATTTCCGTTGATCGACGCGTAGAACTCGACAATTCCGTCATCGCCTCTGTCAACTTCGAATCCGTCTTCATCGTAAACGACAAATAAGCAAGGCAAGCACCCTTTGATCATATTGATCCCAAAGATTTTACCTACAATATGTTGTTTTTGTAATCTTGTATTATGCATCGTTTACTTTATGTAAATGGCTATTTTATGGATGTGGTAGTTATACTGTTGTCTCATTAACCTTCTTTGATAATTATGGACATGTGAACCTTGATAACCATAGATTGAGGATAGGCATTACTTAATGTCATCATGGGTATATCGCTTCATATTATTCATGCTTAGCCATGCTTTAGAATCAACAAGGTTGATGATCGATCAAAATTGTTTCTGAAAACCTTGGAAATGGCAATGGTTGGTTTGGTAATTTTATTAAAACCCAAAATAAAACTATGGTTTTGATGCGGCGATTATTGGCAATAGTAGGTAAAGCTAAAGGGATTGCACGTAGTGTTGGGTGAAGTATCGCCCATGTCGGATTAAGGACCCAGCAATGGGACGCTATTGATCCAAGAATTCGTGCAAACCACAAGTGTCTGGTATGGGACGCCTTAAACCGATTAAGTTACCGGTTTAACTTTGCATTTATGGTAGGCGGAGCTAGCGTATAATTCGCTCGATTGCTTGTGAGGGCTTCCACGCTTCGTGTGGGTAATTGCCTGGCGGTGTAATTCGTACGCCTCGCCGTGTTCAAAAACGTTGTGTTGGGTGTGATGAAAGTGGATCCACGGCTTGGGTGTGTGTTTCTGTTTCTACGGCGGTGGTTAATGTCCCGGGCTGGTGTGAAGTTAACCTAGGTAATGTAAAGGTTTTCGTCATGAACATTTTGGCCACACGCTAAAAGTCGTGAAACATGCGGCAAAAAGAAAAGGTCATGACTTGTGGGTACAGTTGTACACCTCTGCAGAGTTTAAATCTAATTAATTAGCCGCGCCCGCGGTCATGGGCACTTGGTGAAGTCATTCCAATGTTAGATGTTTAATTATTTTCAAAAGGGTTGGTTCCATTTGTTTTGCAACTGTACCTGTATGTCGAAGGGTCGACATTGTTGGATTTCGTGAATACGGTGTTAAATCGCCACGCCATGGAGGACTCGTGAGTGTTATTATGCTTTTAATTATTTGTTATCAATCAATCTTGCTTTTATAACTTCCGCTTGCAAATAATCGATTTACAAATTAAATTCGCTTTTATGCAAATTAACTCGTAGTAGCCTCCTTTGAACTTGCTCGCATTTATGCATTTGCTCCAAGTCTTGCGAAGTACGAAAGTACTCACCCTTGCTTAATCTATTATTTATAGGTGGATTAGAATGTGAAGCTTCGAAGTTTGTTCATCGCAGGTTGCGGGTTCTTCCTTGAAGTTATCTTTTCTAAGGATTTATGCCTAGTCAGTTGCCTGCGGGAATGGATGGGTATACTACAAGGCTTGATTCTTTTGCTGCTATATGCTCTGAGTTGTAATATTTATGTATTTATTAGTTTCCGCTTAATTAATATTCTGTATGGTTGTGATTCCAATTGTTGAAATGTGCGTACTAGCTACTGATCCAGGGACTAGTACTGCGAGCACATTAGATTTCCATTTTGGCATTCGTGCTAAAATGGGGGTCGTCTCACTAGTCCATTTCACGGTTTTGCAACACCTAGCTGTAGTGTCCTCATATATCAATGAGCACAAGCACAAGGTATGGCAAGAGAATCCAAAGGCGATAGGAGTCTTGGATCTCAAGACAAAGATGACCTTCGATTCATCAAATGGTTAAAGTAGCGACCCATTGCTGAGGAGCTCATTAGCTGATACGCTGACATGGTTGGCAAAAGGAATAGCAGTGTCCACATATATGTGTTTGTTTGCACCAGATTTAGAAATTACAAGATAAATCGGCAAAGCCGCGAGTTTGGATAATGCACGAAATATCTTTGAAAAGTTTGGATGGCACACGGTGGATATTTGGAAGCAGGAAACCAATTAGGAAACCATAGACAACTCGGATTGTGTTATCGTAGCAGAACAGGACTCGGATCGGCTGACGGGTATATAAAGCGAACCTTGGCTGCTTGAAGAAGCACCCACAGCGAAAACCACACCTGCCAGTTTTTTTTTGTTTTCTTTAGTTTTTAGTTTTGTAATGCTCTTTTGTAAGTCGACATCGATCAAATAAAGTTGCATATCGCTGATTGTTTGATCGTCTTCGATTTCTTCAGGTTTGATTTATTCTATCTTGTTGCGCATCGCCTTTTCAGAATCGATCTACCTTTATCCTCCTGATTAGCCTTAATTGGCTGATCTGTTTACGTTTTGATCGGCCCTTGCCTGATTCTAATTTAGCCGATTATTCTCTAAATATCGGCTTAGATCGAATTTATGACTTTTCCTTATCGATTGCAGGGTCAAATCGATTGGCACGCTTGAACCCAGTGTTCGTCTGGTGTGTTGCGATCAAAAACCCTACGTCACGTTTTTGGTGTCAACACATTTTTGGCACGCCTGGTGGGACAATGATCGGAAAGATGACTGCAGGCAAAACTGTTGCACCAACCAACATTAATATTGATGCCATAATCGTCCCTACTTTGGACGATTTGACTTCGGAGCAACGCAAGAAGATTGAAGATCGGAAAGCTGCCTTGGAGGAATTGATGTTGGGTTGTTATCAGAAAACCTGACGAGGGGTCACCCAAAAGATGGCACTTCCAACATTGAATCCCCTTAGCGAAGCTGGCGTCGCGTCGAATTCGGTAAGCCGATATCTGCTGACTCAAGCCGAGTTGTCTATTATGATTGAGCAATTCGTGCATCATGCATTAATCAATCAGTCATCGGTCCTAGTTACAACCCTAAAGCCGATGATAGAAAATAATGTAAAAACCATTGCGCAAGAGTTGGCAGCGTCTGGAAGGTTACTAGATCCATTGCAGCCACTCCCAACGTATCCTGTATACTCTATGGCACCAAATGCCAACACAATAAAAGTGTCGGCACCAACACCCTCACTAATGCCGACTCAACCCACTGTGTTGGCACCAAGAAATTCTTGCCCGAGTCCAGTTACTCATTACCATGCATATACTGACGCTGCAAAATTAGATGTGACTAGTATACCTCCATCAACGTCAGGAACTACCTACGTCTAGTCGGCTCATCAGCCGATTGAATTAGATAAAAGTCATAAATCCCAAGGACCAACCCAAGTAAGGAATCCAGTGCCACATAGGGTGGTTTCGTATGCAGAACCCTTCATTCCATTACTTGAATTTCCGGCAGTCAGAGCCGATGGGTGCGAACCATGGCAGCGTCAGTACCCGTCGGTTAGGACAAGCCGGCCGGCCGAGTTTGCACTCGGGGGGCAGGATGCCATTCATCATGATTGGCCAAATCCTAGCGTTACATCGACCAATAACATTAATTGGGCTGATCAGATATCAATGGTCCTAAGAGACCTATTCGGTTTACAGCCCAAAGGGAAAACAATCGGCTATAAAAAGATGTATCCAGATTATATTAACCGCATGCCATACCCACATAATTTCAGGATTCCTGATTTCACAAAATTCTTGGGAGATGATTCAGTCACTACCCTTGAACATGTCGGACGATTCATCGCTCAATGTGGTGAAGCGGCTCAATCCGACGGGTTACAAATTTGGTTATTTCCATTACCATTGTCGGGAACTGCTTTTACCTAGTTCACAAATCTTCCTCCAAATTTGGTCCACTTTTGGAATGACTTAGAGAGCCGATTTCATGAATACTTTTTCTCTGGCAGTCTAGAACTAAGGATTTCAAACCTAAGTGCTGTCCGGCAAAAATTTGGTGAATCGACTTCTGATTATATTAGAAGATTCAGAGAAGTGTGAAATCGATGCTTCAATGTAGTGTTGCCTGATAATCAACTAGCCGATTTAGCATTTCAAGGACTAATTCCCCCACTCAAGGAAAAATTTGCTTGACAGGAGTTTACTGGCCTAAGTCATATGCTTCATCGTGTATCAGCACAGGAGAGCCGTTATTTAAGTAAAGAATTCAAGGATAAATTTAGGTTAAATGGGAATGGCAAGGATAAGGCCAAAGTAAACATGGTTGATTATAGTTCAAGTGAAACTTCTGAAGATGAAGCAGACGTGAATATAGCCGAATGAATAAAGGGTTCCAAAAAACCACTCATCTGTTCATAGCTTAAGCCGACAAAGAATGTGTCAGAGGTCAAGTACACTTTTGATGTATCCAAGTGGGACCGCATATTTATATGTTATTACAAGAAAAGTTGATACGACTACTAGAAGGTCATACCATACCATCAGCCGACGAGATAAAAAAACGACGATATTGTAAGTGGCATCATTCTTTTTCTCATAACACTAATGACTGTAACATCTTTCGGTAGCAGATACAAGCGGCCATTGAAGACGGTCGGCTCAAATTCACAGAAGAGCCGGCCATGGAAGTTGATGTTAATCCCTTTCCGATAAACATGGTTCAATGCTCAAGCAAAGAAAAGGAGATTTTCAATGAAGAACCTAAAACGACACGGCAAGTCAACGTGGAGTCCAGTTCAAAAGGAGACACTTTGAAGATAACGATCGGCACACTAGAAATAGAAGCCGATCAAGATGGAAAAAATTCAAGGACAGTCAAGCCAAAAGGAGAATTACAGGTTGGACGCTGGTACAAAGCTGAATGGTCTCCATCTCGAAAGTTAGCATTCAAACCTAAGCCGACTTTCTCGCAGTTGCTTGAAAAATATGAAAAGATAAGCCATCGGCAAAGGCATTAATCTCGCTGACCAGATAACTTGCATTGGCCCAACAGCGTGTATCGGCCAGATAACTTGTATCGGCCAGACAACATTGAAAGAGCTCACCAGAGATGACCATTTTGGCAATTTTCCTGGGAAAGGGGTGTAGCATTGCCTTCCCCAAGATCATGTCCCACGGAACATTATCCACAAAGAGATTGACCGAGGCGATCAGTAAAAGAACGGCTATCTGGGTCGACGCCAGATCGGACGGAGTCGGGATACAGAAAGCCGATAAGGGAAAGGCTGGGCACGCCAAACAGAGACAAGGATGTAGAGCCTACAGAAAATCTGGCTGGTAAAATTCACAAGCCAATAGAACCTAAACCAATGTAGTGTCCAACAGGACTTAGCCAATCCCAACGTAGACGGCTTCAGCGCCTGAGGACGCAGGAGATGAGGGAGGCTGTCGGGACCCGAATATGCAAATCCGGACCCTCTGTGTATACTGCGCTAGTTCAGGATCATGCTAGCGCACACAGGCTCAACATCAGTGAATATCACAATCATACACAATGGATTTAAGATAAAAGACATTATATACTAAATATTCTAGTTGAATGACCTTATGGTCAACTTACTTAACAATGCCTGACAAGGCTGAACAACAAATTGAACTGCAGTGGAATGAAGACGTAGGTAACCCCTCAGTATACCACAGGCAACTGACAAGGCTCGCACCCTAAACATTCGTCCATTCATGGTACACCTTCTTCAGCACTAATGATTTTGTAGGCAAGGGTGAGTACATAAAGCACTCAACAAGTTATGCACAGAATGCAGTTCTAACATAGCTATATGCAAGGCTTATTCCAAAGGAATGGCTAATAATGGCTATTTGCAGTAAAGCAGCATTTATAAACAAGTACAAGATATATATTGAAAAGATAGTAATAAAACAAATAACAATAATAGATAGATTCAACGTTTCTCAAATAAACTAAGTTTCTAGTCCTAAATCAAAAGTCAACCTTCCATCCATCCCAAGTTTTCATTTTGCAAAAGTCTAACCCTTGACTGTAATTCCCGAGCTATACTCAATACCGTGAGCACGGCTATTCGAATAGATTATACACTCTCCAGAGGTTATGCACTTTACCCACAGAATACAACCATGCACCACACAGGCGAACGATTATAACAAAGCCTTTACAATGAATCATCTTAACCCAGTACTACCCGCTGAGGTTTCAACACTGAAGGGTTACACCACCACAACAGGGCCCCCCTCTTGCGCCATGTGAGTTTCCTCCGTACACCCGGACTCACACCACCACGATAGTACTCAAGCTAAGACTTTGCAAAGTAGTCAGCTAGGCTGCCCCATAATAGACATGTGGTTGCACGATTGACTCAGGTCAAAGGCTTGTAAGGTTAAGTCCTTAGGATTGATCAAAGCAAGGGTTGCACATACCCTCAGCCCATCGGCCCACCCTGGCACACTTGCCCTTGCCACTTGCTTCAATCGAAGTGATTACCAACCCCGGTTGATTACCAAGCACCACGTGCTATACACAAATCAACATCGTTGTGTTACTCCCTCGCCACAATAACTCAATCTCCTTGTGTGACCACACATGACACACAAATTCTCATCATTGTTTCATATTCCATTAGTCAAGATTAATAAATAGTAATTCATGAACATGTGATGACGTGGTATGACTAAGCATTCTAACTCGATCTAACCATCCATGTTGATTTCATTATTAACCAACTATAGTGAACCAACTTAAGGTTACAAGTGAATCATGGCATAAATTGACAAGGTAGGGTATAATTCAAAGGGTATGATATCTAAATTCCAATTTAGGTTGAAATCATTTGTACGATTGAAGTAACATGCAACATAGTAAAACAAAATAGCAACTATCTAATCATGGGTGCAACATGATCAAAGCACAACTTGCCTTAGAAAAACCCTTGTCTATGCTTTGGACCTTGATCTGGAGTTGATGAATCTTCTCCAGATGCGTCGCACAATTTATCGTCTACGCGAAACAAAAGAGAATAGCAAATAAACACCAAAACAAATAGCAATTGAACTCTAAAATCAAACAAAATTCACCAATAGATAGATCTCAATTTTACAAATTTTTAGAAATTTGAATCACCTCAATCGGAGTTCGTATGAGGGAGAACTAGCTCTCGGAAGATTCAAATCCTGAAAATCAAAAAAAATGGAAATCAAATAATATCCGAATTATTTTTATAAAGGAAATTCGATTTATTGCGTAGGCGTGACGTCAGCCCTGATCCGGGCCAACCGAGCGCTGACACGTGGCCCTTGGTCCATGGACCCTGTCCACGAGCCTCATCGGTCCACGCGGACTCGGCTCACCCGACAGGGCTCCATCGACAGACGGGTCCCACGGCCGCCGACGCGAAAGAATGCGATAGGGTGACTGGCAATGACGCTAAGTATCCACGCAACTCCAAATCAGCGCCACGCAGACGACCGTGCTCACTCGCCGCCACATCGCCGCCAACTAGCGCTGGCATCTCGGCACGCGCGCCCTAGGGTTGCTTGCATGACGCAGCGTGAAGGCACCTCCTAACTCACCCTGATGTCGCCGACATGATGACGCGCTCGGACATGGGTTTCGGGCTTCGGTTCGACAGCGGCGCAGTCTTCTTCTCCGGCGGCGGTGGCCCTCACGACGATCTCCTTCGGGCGGTGTTCGGCAAAGAAACGACGGCAAGACGGGATGCTTTGACGCGACGGTTATGATGTTCGGTCGGCAGGATTCAAACAACCACCAACGGCGGCTAATCGGCGATTCAAAGCTTGCGGTGGCGCTTCCAGAAAACCTTCAATTGTGACAGCTACACGGCGATTCTCGGGCTAGGGCTTGAAACTTCAGCGAATTGAGGGATTGCGCACCCGGTGCTCTCCTTTTTATAGCACACGGCGGCCGGATAAGGCAAGATTCGGTGAGGTGTCCACGGCGGCTACGGTAGGGCTCCTAGAGTCCGGCTCGGAGATGCATCGGAGACGACGCATGGATGGGCGACACGCGGTGGATCGGATGGCCAAGCTACACGCACACGCTAGGGCTCCGGAAACAACTCGACTTGATGAAGACCCTTGGATCTTGATCCAATCTACCGCAATCTGCCTCTAGAGGTCAATGCCATGCCGAAAGCAAATGGGCTGCAATAGCCGGTTTAGCGCACACAGTACTGGGCTCCGTTCAAATGAATTATCTCGGGTTTTTAGATTTAAAATAATTACAGAAATTATTTTGATTTATTTAAGTAGCCAAAACCACAAGGAAAAATCCAAGAAAAATCTCAAAAATACTTTGAGACATCCTGGACCCAAATAAAATATTTTTGGCATAACTTTATTTTAAACTTATCTATTTATAATTAGTTTTTGGCAAAAGGCTTAATATACTTAATTTAAAATAATTCCATTAAATATAAAAAAAATCCAATTAAATCTAGAAAATTCATAAAAATTATAAATTGTAATAAAACACTATTTAGCTAAAAAAAGTCAAAAATTTAGGATGTTAGAGAGGCTGAAGAGGAAAAATAAAGAGATCAAACATTCAACGAGTTAAGGCCGATAAAACCTGTCAAAAAGGAATGGAGGTAAAAGGAGCAAGCCGATGATGAATTAGATTCCTCAGATGACTTGCTGTCACCGATGATCCATGACGATACTCCTTCCATGGATATTAATATGGTTTTTACTTTACCAGCTGAATTCAGAATTAAAATGGAATCGGTTAAAGACACGTTCGCTCAACTATGCTTGGGTGCGCAAGATGCTTTGTTTGAAAAACCACAAGACCCTCATCGGCACCTAAAACCGTTGCATTTGAAAGGGTATATCAATGGAAAGCCAATATCTAGAATGTTGGTGGATGGGGGAGCCACTGTGAACTTGATGCCACTCACTACTTGCAAGAAGCTGGGAAAGAGCGATGAAGATCTGATCAAAACAAACATGGTATTAAATGACTTCACAGGTGATCCCACTGAAGCAAAAGGAGTGATGGTTACAGAGTTAACCATCAGTAGCAAAACTTTGCCGACTGCATTTTTTGTGATTGAAGCAAAAGGAAATTACAGCGTGCTCCTTGGACGAGATTGGATACATGCCAATTGTTGTATACCGTCAACCATGCACCAACTTCTCGTACAATGGAACGGAGATGAAGTTGAAGTCATCTCAGCCGATACATCGGCTCATATTGCTATGGCTAGTTCCGATGCGAATTGGCCACACGAAGAGGCGGAGTGCATATCGGGTAAGACTTTAGACGATTGCGACTTTATATGCATTGGTAAGTCATGATTGATGCCGATCACTGTTAGGCCAGACATGTTTGATCGAGCAAGCGAAGTCTTAAGGAGATGGGGTCAGAAGTGATTCAAATTCTACAAGACAAGGTGCGAAGCTATCGGCATATGATGAATTCTTGTGAAGCAATTGAAGATTTTCAAGATGAAAAATTGGGTCAAGGTTTCACTTCTATCGATATGCTTGAGGAGGGCGATATAGGAGAAGGCGACAGAAAAAGACCAACTTTTGTAAGTGAAAGATTAGATGTAGAATACAAAGCCAAGTTGGTTTAGATACTTAAAAAGTATAGGGATTGTTTCGCCTGGGAATATTATGAGATGCCAGGGTTTAGCCGACAATTAGTGGAACATCGGCTGCCCATAAAACCAAGATATCGGCCATATAAGCAATATCCTCGACGTTTTAATCCAGAATTGTATAATGTCATTAAAGAAGAAATTGAGAGATTATTGGAGGCCAAGTTCATAAGGCCTTGCCGATATGCTGAATGGGTATCTAACATCGTTCCCATCATGAAAAAGAATGGTAAGCTTCGAGTATGTGTAGATTTCAGGGATTTGAATAAAGCCACGCCAAAAGATGAATACCCAATGCCTATAGCCGATATGCTTATCGACGCTGCGTCTGGTAACAAGATTATTAGCTTTCTTGATGGGAATGCTGGGTATAATCAGATATTTATGGCAGAAGCCGATGTCCCCAAAACTGCTTTCAGATGCCCTGGTGCTCTGGGGTTGTATGAATGGGCTGTGATGACATTCGGCTTGAAAAACACGGGTGCTACTTATCAACGCGCAATGAATTTGATTTTTCATGACCTAATCGGCCACATTGTTAAAATATACATCGATGATGTAGTAGTAAAGTCCAAAGATGATTGGCAGCATTTGGCCGATTTAGAAAGGGTATTTCAGAACACAAGGGCTCAAGGGCTAAAGATGAACCCTTTGAAGTGCGTGTTTGGCGTGTCGGCTGGCCAGTTCCTCGGGTTTATGGTTCACCAGAGGGGAATTGAAGTCAACCAGACAAGGGTCAAAGCCATAGTCAATACAAAACCGCCGACATGCAAAAATAAATTACAGAAGCTGATCGGCAAAATCAATTACTTGAGACGATTTATTTCAAATCTGTCTGGTCGAATTCAAGCTTTTACACCATTGCTAAAATTAAAAGATCATCAGAACTTCGTATGGGGAGCCGATCAACAAAGAGCTTTTGATGATATAAAACAGTACTTAGCATCACCGCCGTCCTGGCTGCACCAAAGAAGGGGGTCCCATTCAAGTTGTACGTATCAGCTGAAAATGAGACTATTGGGGCAGTTTTGGCCCAAGAAGTTCATGGCAAAGAGCGAGTAATATTTTATTCAAGCTGACGACTCTTGGAGACTAAGGTCAGGTACCCTTTGATGGAAAAACTATGCTTGTCATTATACTTTGCTTGTACTAAGTTGAGACATTATATATTTGTGTAGAACTGATATCATCAAATACATGATGTCTGCGCCAATCTTAAGAGGACGACTTGGGAAATGGGCTTATACTCTAACCGAGTTCGATCTATAGTACGAATCGGCTAAAGCCATCAAAGGTTAAGCAATAGCCGATTTCATCACTGGGCGCGATACTATGGTAGGGATGGTCGATGTGGTTCCCTAGCGATTGTACTTTGACAGATCAGTTTGCCAAGAAGGGAGCGGAATAGGCATCGTGCTAATTTCACCGAAAAGGCATAGCATTGAGTTCGCATATCGGCTTAATAGCCGATGCTCTAATAATCAGGCCAAGTATGAGGCGTTGCTCAGGGGGTTGCAACTATTAGAGAGTATTGGAGTAAGTGACGTAGAAGCTTATGGCGATTCATTGTTGGTCGTCCAACAGGTCAACAGGGAATTTCAGTGTAATGATGAAGTACTGTCAAAATACATGGAGCGTTGTCTTGGTATTATCAGCACATTTACATCAGGCTATAAAGAGTACAGCCGATATGAAGTGTTTGACTCAATTGACAAAGCAGTATTGTGTATTGATACTACCGATTGGAGAGCAAAGATAAAGGCCTACTTGATGAACCCATCCAGGCCTACTGAACGCAAAATTCGACAGCAGGCATTGAAGTACGTTGTGTTGGGAGATGAGTTATACTATCGAACAATGGAGGGTTTACTTTTAAGATGCCTAGGCGATGAAGAAGCAAATGTGGCTATGGGTGAGGTTCATGAAGGAATTTGCGGTTCACATCAGTCGGCTTATAAAATGAAGTGGATACTAAGACGAACAGGATATTTTTGGCCAACGATGTTAGAAGATTGTTTTAAGTATTATAAAGGGTGCCAGAGTTGTCAAAAGTTCAAAAATGTGCAACTTGCGCCGACATCGGCTTTGCATCCGATCATTAAGCCATGGCCGTTCAGAGGATGGGGGATAGATGTAATCGGCCAAATATTTCCAGCATCAAGCAAGGGCCATAAATTCATCCTCGCGGCCACAGATTATTTCTCAAAATGGGTAGAAGCCATTCCTCTCAAGAAAGTCACGAGTGTAGAAGCTATCGGCTTTGTCAATGAGCATATCATTCATCAATTTGGTATCCTGCAGACTATCACAACCGATCAAGGAATTGTGTTCATGTCTAATGAATTTCAAAGCTTTGCAGGAAGTTTGGGTATTAAATTGCTTAATTCATCACCATATTATGCCCAAGCTAACGGACAAGCCGAGTCGTCCAACAAAACTCTGATCAAGCTAATTAAAAGGAAAATAGAAGAAAAACCAAGAACTTAGCGTAATACGTTGTCGGAGTCATTATGGGCATATCAGCTATCGTTTCATGGATCGACTAAACTATCACCATATCAGTTGGTGTATGGTCAAGAAACCGTGTTACCGGTAGAAATAAATATTGATTCAATGCGAGTGGCAAGACAAAATAATCTATCGGCCGACGAATACAAAGACTTGATGCTATACAATTTCGATGACTTAGAGGAATTGAGGTTGATTACACTAGATCGGCTTGAAAAGAACAAGAAAAGAGTTACGAGAGCTTATAACAAGAAAGTTGTGCCCAAGTCATTTAGCGAAGTCGATTTAGTTTGGAAAACAATATTGCCAATCGGATCCAAAGATAATCGATTTGGCAAGTGGTCGCCAACGTGGGAAGGACCTTATAAGGTAAATTGGCTTGTTGATGGAAATGCGTACAGACTTGAGACACTTGAGGGTATCGTTCTACCAAAGGCAATCAATGGAAAATATTTGAAGAAATATTATCCTAGTGTATGGATCGGTGCATGAATATTTAAACGCAAGAGTTTTTAAAGGATAAATATAATCGGTTAAACAACCGATTGAGTACATTGCAAAAATAGCAAAAGTGACATTGTTTCATCAAGCAAATTACATCCGCAAGTTTACAGGCCTGGCCTAGGAAGCCTGGCTCCTAAAGCCGATAACGCCGCCGCTACCTTGGCTAGGGCATCTTGAATTCGCCCATCCCTTTGTTTTCGATCGACTTGAGCGTTGCGTGCACAGAACTATTTTAGCCGATCGTTTTTAACTTTAGCAACAACTAATATTCTTCTTCGCTTCGAAAGGGAGGCCGCCTTTGCCGATGCTTACTGCTCATCACCAGATTGATTTTGAAGCTTGGCCGCTTCTTCTTCAAGCAGTTTTTGGCCGATTCTAGCTGGAGAATTTGGGCCTTGGTAGACTTCAAGAAGGAGGCATCTTTGTCAAAGCTTTGCTTCATCGATTTCACCTCAACTACCAACCGATCCAATAGCTGGCGATCAACTTGCTGAGCCTCTCGCTGGGCAATACGCGCTCGGGCAGCTTCCACTTCCGTCCTTTGATCGTCCAGATGGCAGACTCCTAGAAGCGCCCTCATGTTATTAGGAGGAAGATCGGCTTCTACCGCAGCCATGGCATCCCTCTCAGCAGTTGGGTGTTGGCAAGAAGCTGGGCTTCAGGCTGGCAGACCTCATGAAAAAGCCGATTTAACTTCTATTGCATATTGGGCTCCGATTGGACGACCGTAGCCGATGCCTTCAAAGAAACGTCAATGATATTGCGGATATCAGCAACGTAATCATCTGAGGCCATCACTTCTGGATCATCTAGCTCATCCAGAGTAAAGCCGAGCAGGTCAATGGGGTCAGTCGATTCTTCTAGTGCATGTGCGGGGGGAGTCGGTTGAGACGGCGAAGCAACATGGAGCTGTGCCGGAGAAGACGGCGGCGGATGGCTGGTAGCAGGAGCGCCTTGAAGATCGGCCAGGATGCCAGCCACCTGGATAGACGTTGTCGGCTGAAAGAAAGAAAATACTATAAGATTTTCAATACATATGAGAATTATACGGTGATAAAGAATTTACCTCGAAGACTGATGCATGAGGAGAACTCTTAGCAATTTGTTCATTGCGCTTTGGGTGTTTCTTGGCGGGGATTTTGGTAGACTTGGGTTTCTCTAAAATCGGACCATGGGATCAGCAACAAGGAAGTATAAGAGATATTTGTCGACTGATGAATTACTTACTCGGCAGTCTTTCCTTCTTAATCTCCGATAGTGACGGACTTTGCACATGGAGATTGCCAGAAGTGTAACCACATCGGACTCGGTGACCGGAGCAATTGCTTCCTTCGACCCACTTCTTCCGATGGGCCCATGGCGAGTTTTCTTGTTAGTTGCAATATCCTAAGAGAGAAGTGAGTTGGTTAGTCATTGAAGAACACAAACCAAAGACGGATAGGTAAAAGGATTTGTTTTCAGAAAAAGCCGATACCTCTACAGCTATCGACGTGTTAGTATAACCTGAAGAACTATCCTCACTTGAGCTGGTGCTGCTGCTGGAGGAGACTACTGTTGGCTCATGAAAGTCAGGTAAAAATTTTTCTATGATAGCTGACGGGGCACGATCCAGATAAAGAGCTTCTGCCACAGGTGCCCACCAAGCAGAAAATTGGCCAGCTCGGCGAGAATTCAAAAAGAAGTGTGGCAGATCAATGACTTGGAGTTCATCGGCTATTTCTAAGACTATTTCGGCCGCTGTTGCATTTCTCACCCTAGCCCTGGGCTGAAGACGATCAAGAAGTGGCAAGCAAGGCACTACTTGGCCGAAGCCCAGTTGTCGGGCGTACACTGAAGGATGATAAAACTCATACGAAGGCTGGAATGTTCTATTTCGGGAGTTCAAGCCGACATGAAGGATGCAGGGAGAAATGAAGATCCGGTATAACTCCAAAGTCGATTCTACCATCGATGAACTATCAGCATCCAGGTGAAGGAAAGAAGGCCATTGAAAATCGGCCACATCACTATAGGAGAAGAAGTCTTGTTGACCAAAAATCACATTATCCAAGTTTAAGAAAAAAGACAAGTATTTCTTCAAACCAGCCGAAGTAATTTTGGTATCGCCACTTGAGCACATGATTAGCCTCTCCCCGTGTGATCGGCTGGCCCTATACTGCGAGATGGCGTTTTCTGGATAGTCTTCGCGGGGGAAGGCTGAATCCTCCAAAGGTTCGGAAATTCGAGATCGGCTGAAAATATTGTACAACCATAACTGAATAAACCATAATGGGCCTCCAACATTGCCAACCACAAACTTGGCAAATCCAGAAAAGAGCCGACTTCTGATCACATGCATCGTTTGGTAGACGGCTCCCAGAAGCATTTTTCCAAGGGAACGCCGACGACCCTCTACTAACTGCTTTGCCACAAATTGGTACACTTGTGTTGGGCCAAGAGAAGCTCCGCAAAATAAAAATCTTTCCAGCCACAGGTTCAAGAAAGCTACGTGTTCTTTGTCCGATACCAAACCATTTACCTTGTTGTTGTGCTGGATATATTTTGACCATCCTTCGCCTTTTGATCGGATTAGCTTGTATTTTGGCTTACCACTGAAAGCCGATATCTGGTCTCCATCCGGCCTAAGGCAAAGATAACTCGATTCACGCTCGAAGGGTTAAATGATTGGGCGAGACGAAAAGAAAAGCATTAAAGGTGTCCAACCAAAAATAACATGCTGTGGCCACCAAGGGCTCACTGGCTTCTGGGCTGGCTAAACATAACGGAAGGCATTCGGCTATACCCATTCTCTCCCATTCAGATTTCTTCCGAGTCGATACTTGGATATACCAACTTCTTCATCCTTTTAGTGCTGTCGGCCAAGCCCTAAAACTTTTTCCCCACTCCTCTACGTTGTAACCTTGTGCCGATAAAGGGAGCCTAGGGATTTCTTCGTTGATAACCGTATCGGCATCTAGATTCCCTACCGGTCCTAAGTAATAGTGATCATTACTTTCTGGGATCAGGATGAGTACCTTTGAAGAATCCATTCAGCCGACCTGGAATTGGGAGCCTGATCGCAAGTGCAGAGAAGACGATTAGAGGTGATTCGAGAGCACAGAAGCGTGAAAATGACCATGGGGGTCCCGCATATATATAGCATGGTGAAAAGTTAAAAGTGGCAGGAAAGGAAATCGAGGCGACACATGCAATTAAACTGCACTGAGATTTTTACGGTGCAATTAATGCAGTGCTTACTGGAGCAAGTTTTAAGCCGATGAAGGAAAAGCCGACAAATTTTTGAAAAATAGCAAGTTATCTTTTAAAAATGGGGGCACATGTTTGCACCAGATTTTGGAAATTACAAGATAAATCGGCAAAGCCGCGAGTTTGGATAATGCATGAAATATCTTTGAAAAGTTTGGATGGCACACGGTGGATATTTGGAAGCAGGAAACCAATTAGTAAACCATAGCCGAGTCGGATTGTGTTATCGTAGCAGAACAGGACTCGGATCGGCTGACTGTTATATAAGGCAAACCTTGGCTGCTTGAAGAAGCACCCACAGCAAAAAACCACACCTGCCAGTTTTTTTCGTTTTCTTTAGTTTTTAGTTTTGTAATGCTCTTTTGTAAGTCGACATCGATCAAATAAAGTTGCGTATCGCCGATTGTTTGATCATCTTTGATTTCTTCAGGTTTGATTTCTTCTGTCTTGTTGCGCATCGCCTTTTCAGAATCGATCTACCTTTATTCTCCTGATCAGCCTTAATCGGCTGATCTGTTTACCTTTTGATCGGCCCTTGGCTGATTCTAATTTAGCCGATTATTCTCTAAATATCGGCTTAGATCGAATTTTACGACTTTTCCTTATCGATTGCAGGGTCAAATCGACTGGCACGCTTGAACCCGGTGTTCATCCGGTGTGTTGCGATCAAAAACCCTATGCCATGTTTTTGGTGTCAACAGTGTTCAATATCACTAGGTCAATAAGAAGCTTCTACTATGGGTTCATAGAAGAGATTTGGGAGCTCGACTACATACTATTCAAGGTCCTCTTATTTCGGTGTCGTTGGGTCTAGCTCTAGCATGTAAAGTTTGACAAGTATGATGTTATTACTATGGACCTTAAATGTGTTGGATACCAAGATGAACCATTCGTACTCGCTAATCAAGTTATTCAAGTCTGCTGAATATCTGCTACAAGGGTTAGAATGGTGGTGGTGGTGGTGGCACTTGATGTTTTGGCTATTCTTGCAGTTCCTAGACATTCTATTGCTCTTGTGGCATTGCCTGACCATGTCCACAAGGTCCTACATGGCCTCCTTTACAACCAGCTCTATGGCCTGTTTCTTGGTTCTCCATCTGAAGCGATGACCAGGGAAGGTTAGTAATAGATAAGGGAGAAAAAAGCAAAGATAAGAAGACTAGGGAGGTAGCTATTCCAAGACAAGCAATCAAACTCTTCAACTTTAGGCCCTGTTTAGAAGCAATGTATTTTCATAGTTTCTAGGCAATACTATGGTTTCTAAGAATACCATGGTATTTTATATCATAGAGTGTTTGGTTACCATGCCAAAAACTCTGTATTAAAAACCATGGTTTGGTAGATACCATGGTATTTTTGGAGTATTTAAAACTCCACTTCAACCCAAAGTTTTCATGGCTTTGGCTAGTTTCTTGTTTATTTCCACTCAAATACCATGGTTTGTGATGTTGCATCCAAACAGTTGGTAGTTCTAAGAAATACCATGGTTTTAATGGAGTTAGGTAAAACCATGGTATTTATGTCAAAACAATTGCAGACTATGGTATTTCAAAACCATGGTTTTAGAAAACTCTAGTTCCAAACAGGCCCTTAGATGTGACTACAACACAACGCCTAGGGCAAGTGTACAACACACTCACACAGACAACAAAAATCCTAATACACTCATACTATACGTTACTAAATGAAAAAAGGATGACATGCTTCAACACTGCTGATCACTATTCACTTATCCTATATGGAAGTCATCTCAGACAGACTCTCTACAGCTTGATCATTCTAGCAGCTCCTCCATTGGTCTTGAAAAGTATGGATCATTATCTTGATTTGAATGATTGCAGATGATCTAAGGCTTTAGAAGTTCATGAGATGAGATCAATTTAAACTTTTAAAATAATATTTCAGCAAAGGAGAGGAATAAGAACCTAAGAATAAGATGAGAGGAGACAAACTATTAAATGACAATTCGTTGGTTTGATTAAGAAAATAATTTTGAAGTTCATGCCAAGATGACCATGCTAACTAGGGTTGTCACCTATAGTCGATAGGCTCTGTGTATAACTGCACTAATCAAGGATCAAGCTAGTGAACACAGCGGAAATAATGATGATAACACATCCATAGTATGAATCAAATAATATTAATTAAGTAAAAGGTAACAACCTTATGGCCAACCATTACAAATAAAAATTCTCATGGCTTAAGTTCAATAAGTAGCAGTGGAAATGAAATAAATAGCAGCAGAATGAGCCCATCCATTTGCTCAATAGGCAATCGACTAGGTTACGCACCCTAGTAATCCAAATCACCTTCATCATAATCACAAGGAAATATCTCATAGTTTACCTTTTGCATCTACACACCTTTTTGGAAAAAATGGAATGTTGCAAGGGTGAGTACAAAATGTACTCCGTAAATCTTGAAAACATAATGCATGATATCCATATGCAAGGCTAAACAAATGAAGGCTTAATATGGCTCATTTAGCATAAATCACTGTTTGACTTTATATTCAACTAGTAATTTCACAAAGCGTTATTTGATCAAATGTAGTTGCAATAATTGAATTTGATGAGACAACTAAAACAAGTTCCATCTATCTAACTGGCTCCATCTGCCAAACCATAAATCGAGAGTTCCATCCACTCACGGGTTCCCAAACCACTATTTTTATTTAAAATAAAACCATAAAGATTCTACAATGTGAAAGTGTAGCTTACCCGCCATTGACTGTGAGCACGGCTAGTTAAGTGTTTTAACTTTGCAGAGTGTGTACAACGTTACCCACAAGATGCGATCAACCTTTACTATCTGTAGACACTCTACCCTTATAGACTGAGACTGGAATGATCACAACAAGTTCGTTATAATGTACAACCCCACTATTAATCTCGCCCGCTATGGTTTCACTACCGAAGAGTTCTATCTGCCCAATCGAAAGCCCCCTCTTGCGCCTTACTAGTGTTTCCTTCTAAGACCCACATTCCTCCAACTGGCGAAGCCAACAATGAGATGCAATAATTAATTAGCCCAGTTGTACCCATATAGACTTATGGTTGTACGGTAGTGCGCAGGTGATGGTAACACACACTTTGGTCCTTAATTGAATAGGGTGGAATATTTACTTTACAAGGTCTCGTGCTTTCTGCACCCACAAAACATTCCATCCGCCTTAATCTAAACAATTTTTTCCACTTTATTTCATTTAAATAAGAGTAACAATACCTATTGCCACATCTTCACAAATAAGTTTAAATAATGTTTGAAATAATTCCCACAGTGGCATAATACCAAAACGTTTAAGTTTAACTAAGCAATTATAACATTTTATGCTACTTTACTAACCATCATCAAATAACATAGCTAATACCAGCTATGGTGACAAGGGTACTCAATGATCAATGCTAATGAGGTCATAACAATTCTGGGATTTAACTAATCGCTATAACTGAATTTAAAATACATTGTATAAAAGTAAGCATGCAATAATTTAAAAACAACATAGGTATTTTAGAAATTTGGGATCAACATAGTCAATGAAGACTTTCCTTCACTAGCCTCTACTGGTTCTACCTAAGACTGCTGGTTTGGTTGAGCTTCAGTGATGTCATCTACAAGTGAAATGAGAACAAATAAATGAAAGAAAAAAATTCAAAAAAATTGATTTAGAAGGTAGAGTTTGAATTTAGAAATTTGAATAACTGGATTTGGAGCTTGAAAGATGGAGAACGAGCTCCTAGAAGTGGCTCGGATCAAAAATTCAGAAAAATGGAAGATGGGTGACACGTGGTGCAATTTGATTGGTTGGGATTTCAGAATTTCGAAAAAAGGAAAAGTTATTGAAAATCTGGCTGGCACGTGGGGCCTACGCGTCAACGGCTTGGTGCACAAGGACTGGGTTCACTAAGGACATTAAATGATGGCGTGGAATGGCATGCTGAGGTGGCATGCTACGAGGAACCTAGGATTGATGTGGCAGGATGCATGGATGCCAATGCAGTGACTAGGGCTGACATGGGGCATGTGTGGCAACCACACTATGCGGTGGCACGAAACTACCGATGTGGTCGCCATGTCAGCTATGAGTGTGAGGTGGCAGTGACATGGTGAGGCATGGGCAATAATGTACGCCACATGAGGTGACACACTGACGACATTGGCTCGAGACTCTAGAGACTCAGTGGCGAGGCAATCCAGTTAGAGCAGAGGAAAATGATATGCTTAGGGACAAAAATTGCGATGAAACTAACTTAGACCTGGGGCAAAACAATGTAGGTGACTTGAGAAGTTCAACGGCGCAAGCGACTATAGCCAAAGCTCACCTATGGTAGAGATCGACGGTGAGGCAGCCTCAATGGAGCAGGCGGCGATGAACTTTGAGCTAGGGTGGCTCGGGTGACGATCTTGAATGGCAAATCATGGGGAAAAGAAAGAGGTTGGTGTCGCGCTTTAAATAGGCGCAGACAATGAGAGAAATTGTCCTGAATACGACACGAACACTAATGAAAAAGTGGTGGCTATTGTAGGGATTCAAGCGGCTATGGAATCCGATGTAAAGACGGTAGGCGCGGAGGTTGATTGGTAGGACCCAGCGGACCAAGCCGCAACATGGGTCGAAGGAAGAGGAGATCTCATCCTCAGGCACAGGGTGGAGGAGAGGCTAGGCCAGGGAGAAAGGCTAAGCAGAGTGGGGAGAGAAATAGGCTGGCTTGAAAGAAATTGGCCCATGTAGAAAATAGAGAAAGAAAAGGAATTTTTCATAAAAGAAATTATAGAAAATTAGTAAAGCATGGAATAAATAGCAATTAAATGTGAAAAAATTCCAAAAAATTCTCAAAAATACTTTTGGACCTTTATTTTATTTCAACTCATAAAATTTCAATTCTATTTTTCTTACACTTGAAAGAAATTTTAATTTCATAGAAATCTGGAAAAGAAGGAAAATTTTAAAATAGCTCAAAAATGGAATGCTACATGGATTGGTCCTCAAAGGGTGTATGATTGTATTGCATTCCTTAGCATACAAACAAAATGAGTTATCTATTGTATTATTAGTTAAAGAAAACAACAAGACATAATGAAATGTTTTAGAAGCTCTTGATTTCAAAATATTTATTCCTATATTTTTACTAGAGTTGGATTTAATTAAAATGTATATAATATTTGTGAATTTTTTTAAAAGATGATTCTTATGATTTCTTCATAAGTGATTTTTGACTAGTGAAGCGGTTTTCTGCTGGAAAATGGTTTTCCCTTTTCTTGTAAAAAGAATCATTGTTGTGTGGAAGTGGTTCGATTTCTTTACCAGCTCTCTCATTTTGAAAGGATTTTCTTTCATAAAAGTAGGATGCAACTATAAATGATTTATGTGGTGTTTCTCTCTTAAATAGAATTTCTCCTCGTGTGAATATTATTACTTTAACTTTGAGATGATGAAAGTGGTTTATTTTGTTAAAGAGAATTGATGTTTCCTTTGCGTTCTAGCATGGGAAATGAAAATGAATGATCTATGGTATTATGTTGAGTATAATAAGGGAAATGTATTCTTTGACTTGATTCTTTGAGTGGAAGAAAATGAGGGACATACCTTTATAAAAGAGAAGCTAAGTGTGGGTTGGTAACGGCCAAAGATCCTAGCCTTTGCTAGTTGAATCTTCCTGGGAGGGTTTTGTAAAAACCTATTACAAATCCAAGTCCTTAATCTGTGTTTATCTCCTAATGTTATCTCATTAGCGCATATGGCCTTTGAGCAGCCCTATTTGTCAAATTTACCTTTCGACTCATTTCTTAGTGTAATTCATGCTTTCCGCAAAAGGCACAGTGATATCTCAATTTATAATCAAATAAATAAATATACAATGCAATACCATTCAAGAGTATATGCAAACTTCGGCGATATAAGTAGCACGCACTCAATACCCTCAATTACTCAAAATCTACCATTCATGATTATACACAATCTTACCCATTTCAAATCCACTGAATCCAGAAGTTATCAATACTCAACAAAAATATGTACATAACCTCATGATCAGTCATACAATTTGCCACCCATCCTAGTCATCAAAATTCTAAGACAAGTCAAATTCATCCTTTGGCATAAGTTTACAACCTCATTCATATCTACCTTCTTTTGATCTTAAGGCAGTATGGTCGATTCCTTGAACTGACCTCTTTCTCGCTATCAATCTGCACCATCTCTTTTCCTCTCTCTGCCCATGCTTGTAGTTACCGGCCAGCTTGCCCATTCTGCCAGCTTGAGGCCAGCACTCTTTTGCCCATTTCTGGAGTTGACTGCCATGTAACACCCCGAAGCCAAACGCGCCACGGATGCTACGAAAAACTCTAAATAACTAATGACACCTCTATGAAAAGACTGAAATCAACCTTTAAATGCTTAAAATCAGCTTAAAACTAAGCCACCAAAATTTACAAAATTTCGGCATGACCTCTCTAGAACAGAGGACATCCACTCAGCAGACAAAAGAACAATAGCAGTTATATAATATATCAATCCCTCAAAATAGAATGAAACATTCTAGCAGGTCCTTAGATAATCAATCATATATCCAACTGGCAATTAACTAACTACGCAACGACAATCAACACAATATAGTCGCATTAGTTACAACCAGTCTTAACGAAACACTTAAATGGGTTGATGGTGATCGAAGTCGCACGTGCTCTACTCCCATCCTGGCGAGTCAGCTTCAAAGTACCTAAAACAAGAAGCAAACAAGCGTGAGTCCAAGACTCAGCAAAGTGCAACAATAATGAAAAGTAATGAATTCAACTGAATTACTTTTACTCTAGAATTTAATATAGCCATTACTTAATTGAAATCAACCAGTAAAAGAAGTAGTAACTAACTCCACTTACCACAACCAACTCGAAAATGTAACTAAATCTTACCCATGTCTCAATAATCATTTCTGGATGAGTCCACATCTCAATCCTTAACTTGTCCTTTCCATTCTCATCAATTAATAGTTATCAATGTAACACAATGCGATGTAACACGTTTATGCTTTCATGCTCAAAATGCAACCTTTTAGCCTATATCGATATAGCTGAGTGCACCCCCGTCGGTGTGCACCCTCAATCCCAACCATCCCGTGGCGAGGCCTACTCTTACTGACTCGCTCCCATCCGTGGATGGGACTACGAGGTAGGACTTTTGTACTCACTACGTGTGAGTACAGAGGCCCACATCAACATGGGTCGCCTTTTCTGTAATGAATGCGCAAAAATGCAAATGACTTGAATGATCTACCAGTTTTATCCTATTTCAACTCCACATCGGTCATAGACATGTTTATAAGCACGACCAAACCCGAATATAAACACGAACATTATCATTTAATCACATTCATCACTTTATTACTTGCATCAACATAACCATACTCACTCGTACAAGTCATAATGCGATGCAATAATTGGAATTGAATAACTTACCTTCCAATTGCTATCATCCATCCATCCTCATCATCATAAATTTAGAATACAATTTCTCCTTGCACAAATCACATAAGACCCCCGACAACTCCGGGACCTCCGGATGTACTCAAGTCAAATCGGAACTTCCAACCAACGGTCGGAAACTTTCGATTATTCCAGAGAAGGATCACTTTGGGAACTAATTGCTACCTAAAACTTCCTTCATAGGCATTAAGGTAGCAATTACACCCTTTTAATCCTAACAATTACACTAACTTTTCGGATTCAACATCTTTAGACACCATACTCATTCATGTCAAGGTGCAAATTACATTCGTTACTAGCAATTGCATAACCACAACCATAAACCTACATCCCTTCATTATTTCAATTCTTAGGATATCATTCATGCCAATCTAACCAAATTCCAAATTAATCACATAATAAAGCAAAACATCATTCCCACCATGCTAGTATAACATGACAACAACAATTTCATAACACTACCAACAATTCACATCGCAATACACTTGCCTTTAACCTCTCGAACCAGAGGGCGAGAAGTTGACGCCGCTCCTGGGATCACACCACATGCATAAGGATGCAATACACTCAAAAACATGCCAACAAAGCAATGCACGACTCACCACTACAACGGTTTCGCAACCCACTCCCGAAACCCGAAAATAGAAATCTGTCCAACTGGGACAGCAGTGTTCCAATGGCCATAACTTGAGTTCTACTACTCCAAATCACATAAACAAATACATTTTCTCAATATACCCAAAAAATTCTAACTTTTTCTAGTCAAATAAAAAGTCTAATTCGGCCTCTAAGATGCTCTACTCAGCAGATGAACACAGACTATACCAGTCGCGACAAGAATTGGACAGCACTCGGTAAAAAGAGTATAACTTTCAAATGGCTGAACGAAATTTAGTGATTTCAGTCTTCATTGAAAGGTAATTCGATTATCTACAACTTTCACAACAGCTGGACCCCCAGGAAACGCTTGCAATACCCTCGAATCGAAGCTCCAACACACTACCAGTGCACAGCCCAAAAGAGACTAGGATTTCCCTCCCAAATAGAATCACTTTTCCCCCAAGATTTCAGATCTAATAACCCTAGAACCTACCCCACCAGGAAATACCCCCATTAGAGCACCTCCAAGAAGAAATTTTACCTCTCTAGGTCTCTTTGGAGGAGGAGGAGGGAGAAGGAGATGCTGCCGCAGGAGGGGAGGGAAGGCTCGCCGGCCAATGGGGGAAAAGGTCACCGGTGCTGGCTGGAGCAAGGCCGGAGTGCGCCGGTGCTGGTTGGAGTTGGGGGCTGGGGCGCCGCTGCTGGAGGCTGGGGGAGGTGCCGGACTTGGGGATGCAAGGGCACGGCCAGGAAGGGAAGACAGGCGCCGCCCGTGAGGAGGCAGAGAGTGCTGACGGGGAGGAAGACAGGGTGAGGCCAAGGGAGCAGCAACACCAGGAGAAAAAATGAGCAAGGGAAAGAAGGGATAAGGTTAGGGTAAAGAAGAAAAATTTAGGTGGGGAGGGAAACTTTCAGAAAACCCCTCCCACGCAATCTAATTTTTTTCTTTTAAACCTAACCCTTGCAATTAGGTACCCAAATCCCCCAAAATTGCCTGCGAGAGGGACCTACGCTCAACCGATTGAAATTCCGAGACTAAGCTTTCAAGAGTCACATTTTCAACTATTGACATGGACCAAAGAAAAATTTGCCGACTAAAACTAACTACAAAAGCTTTACGGCCTAAAGAAAATCCTTTACTGATATGCATTCGGCACAAGTCAGAACTTTTGATAAGATTCTTAAACCGAGACGACAAAAATAATTTGACCAAAAACCACTCAGAAACAATTTGCGGTATTACATGCCAATCCTCCCCCCCATTCTTCTCAACCAAGTGGCAGCAAGGGTGGCTGCATGCGATCCACCTAGCCTTTAGCCCATGGGTTTTCCTGCACATATAGTATGGTTTCAACTATTCAAGTGGTAAATCAAGCGATATAAATAGAGGTCAATGGAAGTACGTCCAAAACATTTACCCCCAAACACTTCGTCACCGGGCATTCACTGCCCTCTGTTTGTCCTTCATTGAAGTCTAGCAATAGCGTGGCGAGGAAGCAAGGAGGCTAGCGCCACCACCTATCTTACTTTCCTCGAGTTGTCCTGCAATCATAAGGTGCCAAGCGTTAGCTTACCTTTCTTTTCACCTTGATCTTGTGAAAATAAATGCAATCTACTTATACTGGTTTAAAACTCAAGTGGGTAACTGAGCAACATTTCTAATCAGCTTTGGAGCCTTCTTAATTAGGAGATAAAGAAAGATAATATGACTGCATGTATGGAAATTCACTTTTCTTAAAACTGAGATGTTTAGAAGTACATTATAACACATGTGTAAATCTTAGTCAACCCAAGATAAAGGCAGAATGCAGCAAACAACAAATATATATATATACACACACACACACACACACCCCGCCTCCTTGGCTTGTTCATGAGCTTATAAACTATCAATTTAGCATCTCCAACCAAAGTCAAAATGTAAACATATCTAGTCCTTTTTTAAAAAATTAATTATCTTTTTAGCAAAGTACCCATTCATAAAAGCCAGATTCCAAATCATCCTCACTCATGTTATAGCATACATTTCAACTGGGTAACCAAAACAAATAGAATAGACCCTATATATCTACTTATATTCATTTGAAAGAAATCAAAAAGCATGGTGCATCAAAACATAATGATATCTTGATCAATATGGAATGGTACTTAATCAACAGAACAATCATGACGAGAAGCAATCTTGAATATTTCTATGCGTTTATAAACAAACATTGAATACATACACTACTCCCTAAGTATAAACTTCAAAAAGGTATCAGCATGTATATCCACTACTACTGCATCGCTTCATCGCGACCCCCATCATCGTCGGGTAGGCCTGACCGCAAGAGCGATAATATTATCACTGCCGGTTCTAATTTCACGTGGTAGTGATAATATTATCACTGCCGGTTCTAACTTCAACCGGCAGTGATAGGAATAGTATAATTTTCCCGCACGAATGGAGGCAATATCATTGCCGGGTTTAGAGAGGCCTGGCAGTGATAAGAAAATATCAGTGCCGGTTTATACAAAAAAACCGGTAGTGATTTATCATTGCCGGTTTTTGTTTTTAACCGGCAGTGATAAGACCATTTTCACTGCCAGTTTTACTCCAGAACCGGCAGTGATATTACTATTCCCCAAAATTAGTTAACATACAGAATATATCAAAGCATAATTAGTTAAAAAACAGAACATATTAAACACTTGTAATTTATCTCGCGCAGAACATTTTTAGTCCATAATTACATATTTAGTCCTAATTTTATATACAAAATGGCATGAAACCCTATATCCAAAAGTCTCGTCATCCTCCTCCTCCTCCTCGTCGCCGGAGCTACCACTGGATGACCGATTGGAGTTGCGGCGGTGTTCCTCCTCCTCCTCTGAATCTGATTCGGTGGTGGAGTTGGTCTTGCCCCAACGCCAAAGGAGCTCGCCGCAGCCGCTGTCGTCATCATCGCCCTCCTCCTCCTCCTCCTCCTCCTCCTCTGCCTCCTCCTCCGCCTCCTCCTCCTCCTTCTCCTCCTTCTTCTCTGGCGGCGGATCAGTGCTTTGCCCAGTACGTGTTCGCTTCTTGGGGGGCCATTCCTATAGCAATGGTGGTTGTGAGGAGCGCTATAGATTGAGGAGCTGCGCATTATATATAGAAGGAATGGGAAGCCCAACAGTTGCCAAAATGGAAAAGCTAGATTGGCGTGAGGAATGGGGAAGAGCGACGGTCGTTGGTGGTGGGAGTTGGAAGGTTCATATTATCACTGCCGGTTCTAACTTGAACCGGTAGTGATAATATTATAACTACCGGTTCTAAATTCACCCGGTAGTGATAATATTATCACTGCCAGTTTTAAATTAAACCGGAAGTGATAAGAATAGTGTACGCTCGAATGGAAGACAATATCATTTTGCGCGGGAAACGACTCAATATCACTGCCGGGTTTAGATAGAGAACCGACAGTGAATGTATTAATGTCGGTTCAACAGTGTAACTGGCAGTGATAAAGTGAATTACGCGGGAAACGGCAGCAATACCACTGTTGGTTTTTGAGATAGAACCGGCAGTGATATATTACTGCCGGTTCAAGAGAATAAACCGGCAGTGATAATATGGCACTATATATACCCTGGCTCCCTTCCCCAAGCTGTCTAGAACAGAGAGAAGCTCTGTTCTTGCTCGATTGGGGTGGATAGGGGGCAAATTTTTGCTCTCAAATTTGGTGTAATTCGTTTCTAACTTGTGGTCTAAGGTTCGTATATTGTTTAGTTGGATATTACATTCTATATTGTTGTAGGTTGTGAGAATTATTGATTGCCTAGTCAACACAATTAGATTTCTAATCTGGAGTTTAGATTTGAAATTACCAACTTTTATATGTATAGTGATTGTATTTAATACGTTGATTGCATTTAAATGTGGTAGCACTTCATAATTATCTATTGTTTAATCTAAATACTTAAAATTGTTTCTTTATTTCATGTATGTTAATTTAATACTTCTGTAAGTAATGTAAATTTGCTGGACGGACCATTATATATAACTAATAGCAATTATTTAATTGATTTTACAATCGAGATTTGGATATGGATTTATATATAACTAATAGCAACCACGCACTGTGCCAAACGTTCATCGATAACCATGAAGGTCGGATCGTAACTTAGTTGTATAATTAAGGATATGCTTTATTTTGTATGAAGGTCAACCTTCAATTTGTAATATAAATATTTTGTACGAAGGACATGCTTCAATTTGTAATGTATGGAGTATTGATTATTATAATCATCCAGAAAAAGTAAATGTCCAATGGATGAAAAAGGTATATAATTGATGTAAAAAGGCCATGCATAAAAGAATTATGTTCCTCATCCAATACTCCTTGATAAAATAGTACTAAAATGAGAGAAGAGGAGACAATAGTACTCAAATTTGGTGTAATAGACTACTAACATACTAGTTGTAGATTTATAACCTTATTTTATTTTTGAAAATCATATTAGTGTGGAATAAGGATGATTCATTATTTTTAGTAAGCAAATAAGTAATAATATTCTAAAGAATATATGAATTTTTTCATTTTGAGATGTATATGTATCATGTGAATTTTTCTAATGTATAAGTATCATGTGTAATTATATGTGAAATGTATAAGTATATGTGAATTGTTAATTATATATGTATCATGTAAATGTATAAGTATATGTGAATTGTCAATTGTATATGTATCATGTGAAATGTATAAGTATATGTGAATTGTCAATTGTATATGTTCGTTGAATTGATTAGTCTTGTCGATTCGTGATTGAGGTGAAGATTCTAATCTTCAGTCAAACCCAATAATCTGAGACCAATCATACATAATTATCTCCATATTGCTATGCTATACATGATTAGATATATGAATGACATTAAATTGCCTTTATGCAATCTATTGCTAGAATTGTCAATTGAATTTGCTGCACATGGCCTCTCACAATGGATAAGTGCCGAATGGCGCTGAGCCCATGAACCAAAGCCCAAAGCAAAGCCCGATAGGATTCCTCAACAAGGAACAACTCGAGGCAACAAATGTACACGAGGTAAGTCTTTATTAGGATTCTTTCGTAGGATGTGCTTCCTGATGAAATTAGAGCAGAGCCAAACGACTAATGAAACAATCAAATTGCAGGGTCCGACATTTGGTGCACCGAGCCAGCGTCGTGGGCGAGGTCCCAGCAAGATGCGCATAGGTGAATGAAAGGTGATAGTTGAGCTTAATGTAGTCAGAGAACCAGCTATACCCGCGTCATTGCTTGGGCTATATCGACAAAGATGCGGGTCGGCTAGAGATAATGTGCCCATCATCTACAAATCATGGACACGTCGGTATGATTCCCCATCGTATGTTCCCGATGACATCAAGGAAACATTGTGGACAGAGTTGACAGTGAAGTTTCAGTTTCCCGAAGATTAGTTGGAGCTTGCCAGGAAACATGCACTAAGCGTTATGGGATCTGCATGGAAAAACTGGAAGACAAAGCTGAATAAGGAGTATGTCATGAAGGATCGAACACTGGATTTTAATAGATACCCGAGGTTAGAGCAATTTTAGGATGAATTCGAGCAATATAAGAAATCTGATGAAGCACAAGCTATCAGCCAGCAGAACAAGGCAAATTCAGACAAGAAAATTTACCCCCATGTGCTAGGCACCGGTGGCTACGTGAGGAAAGTACCCAAGTGGGATGCACGGGAAGAACAGCTAACACTTAGTGGAGTTATTACTGCAATATCTCAGATGGCCCTAAGATCGAAGTACACTACAATAGGACCAATCTATTCTAACACACACTTTGCAACACATATAGTTTGTGTTGTAGGAAAACTCAACTGCAACACATGCTACGTGTTGCTAACACCCATATGTAGAATTCTCAAACATATAGTATCCATTGAATTACCCTACAACACTTGATGGTCACATATGCTACACTTGTCAGATGTGTTGGTACACTATAGGAATCGATATTATTTTCGTCGGTCTATATTTTTTTCGTCGTTCAAAAATAGGATGACGTAAATAACTCAGTATTTTCATCGGCGCACAAAAACCAATGAAATTATGTTTATTTTCGTCGGCATGTCTTAAAAGGCCGACGAAAATAAATCTGTTATCGCGTCTGGGAAATTTTAAATTTTTTTGTCTATTTTCGTCGGTCAGACCGACGAAAATAGGACACGTGACATGTCACAGCTCCGAATCATCGCGGTTCCTGCAGGAGCTCGTGCTGAACACCGCCAGCGCCACACTTAGCTGCCTCGTCCTCTTCGCCGGCCTCCGCCAGCTCGACCCCAACCGCGCCGCCTCCTAGAAGGCGCTCCAGCAAAAGAAGGAGATCGCCAAGCGCCTTGGCCGACCCCTCGTCTTCACCACCCCCTACGAGGTACCAATCCAATCCGACCCACTAGGGTACATTGCCCCCCTTCGCATTACCCTTACGCTTTTCCCTCTTCTATCCGATAGGATGTGATTGCGTGCGATGTCATCAACCCCGACCACATCGACGTCAAGTTCGACTCCATCGGCGGCCTTGACCGCATCAGCGTGTGCTCACGAACTCACATCCTCCCTCAAGACCGCCCAGAGCTCTTCACCTTGCAAGCTCCTCACCCGCGAAGGGTGCTCCTCTATGGGTCGCCCAGCACCGCAAGACCATGCTCGCCAATGCCATCACCAAGGAGTCAGGCGCCGTCTTCATCAATGTTAGGATATCCAATCTCATGAGCAAGTGGTTCGGCGACACCCAGATTCTCGGTAAGCCAGCTATCAACCCTCTGGTGCTAATCTTTTCTATCACTAATTGCTCGTTGCAATCAATGCTTGCTGCTTCCAATTTTTTTTGTGCATATATGTATGCGTTCTAATGATGCCAGTATCATATAACTGTGTGGCAGTGGCCGCTATATTTAGTCTTGCTCACAAGCTCCAGCCCACTATAATCTTCATCGATGAGGTCGATAGTTTCTTGGGGCAGCGACGGACAACAGACCATGAAGCCATGACTAATATGAAGATGGAGTTCATGTCCCTCTGGGACGGTTTCACCACTAATCGTGAGTACTCCCCTTTGTATTCTGGCATGGTATATACGATATGTAACATTTTTTGACAATGATATGAATCAGTAGTGTCTTAGCCTCTTAGGCTAGCAGTTTGGATGCAGGTAACAATTCAAGTATTCAACACATGCCCATCAGAGGATTTCGCATGATTGCGTTCCTATTGAACATTTTTGTTGACAAGTTACTCCATAAAAGCATATATTGAACAAAAAAATTTAAACATTTGCACCTAGTAAATACTTTTATTTCGCATTATAACTGTTCCTTACATAAGTTATGGGACTCCCACTGTAGTACTGCTAAACTATGCAACATACTTTGCATTATTAGAATTTATATACAAATTTACTTCCATGTTCTATACTAATATTGAACCTGGTACAGCTAATGAATTTGTAAATTCTATGTGTGAATAGTGAGTTCCACAATAATGTATCTGCTTCATTACCCATAACAAAGTCTTCTGTTACTTCTTAATCTTATATTCTTATTTCATGTTCTCTACTTGTGCTACCAGATATGGTTAATAATGTCAAAGATATTCATATATGATTTTATGAATCCTGGATTGTTGTTATATCCGATCGAAAATGCATGTAGCCTTGAAATTCAGCACAGAATAATCTTCTTAGACCTTACACCTCAATTTGGGTATCTCAAGTTGAAGCTTAGATAGTAATAGAACGTTATGTCAAAACAGTATAACCGTGCGAAGAACATGAGGAGATACATGTCTGTTATTACTGAGTAGTTTACTTTATGTTATATATGATAGCTAATATTCGTCCTTGCTAGCATGCGTGTGTCCCCACTTGTGAGTCATTAAGGCCAGTCATGTGAGGTGCTTTCGATGAACAAGGCTCTCTGTTGGTAATCCAGCTGGAACAATCTTTATAAGAACTGACCAATATAACAGCAATGATCTCCGAGTGGACTATCCCTATGCAAAGTTCTTTGTTATCAAGTCAATTGGTGAGGCAGATGTCCAGTTTTTCTATTCTTTTCTACGAGCAGCTCTGATTCTTTCGACCTCCATTTATTCATCTTTTGTGCTTTTAAGTTCAACTATTAAATTTGTAATTGCACTTTGTCAGGTGAATGGTAGTGGGCACTTCTGTGGCATGGCACATCATCAAGATGTACCTAATTATACCCTGCAGCATATCTTGCTGCAGAACAATGAAAATAAACTTGTCACACACAGCAGAGATACGCAAGAAGTATTCCATAGGTGTTGTAACACATCCATTTTTACTAGTATGCTGGGCTGAAATGTTTTCGGTCTAATAGAATCAGTTTCATTTTCGATGTATTTCTGTAGAAGATTTTCTCTGTCTACTTAGCATTTTATTAGTCATCTCGAGAGGTTTCAAGCATTACATTTGTAAAGTCTTGGGCTTCATCTCATGACCTGTTATTATGTTTTATCTGCAGTACCATACATTCTGGAATATCTGTGTTTCTAGATATTGAAGGATATCAAAGTGAAGGGTGCCTCGCTTGATGACTTCATGAGATATGAGGTAGCTCGAAATTTTAGTTCTGCTTTTTTATGTTACCCATGGCCTAGGCGCCTAGGAACCAGATTATATTCGAGTTTAGGAATCAAGAATTTTGGAAGACCCTAAATGGTAAAATAGCCCATGGCCTTTTCTATATACATGTAAGAATTTTTCTGGCAGGTGAGGTTCTTAATGTTCTTCCTAGCAAGCGAATATGGTAGTACTCACTACTCAATTTTCCGTACATGCTATGGCTATTTGATCATTCACAGGTACTAGTCATAAATTAGAACAATGGAATTTACATTCTTCATGTTTTATATTTTGTTATTGCAAGATAAAGCATGGAGCACAGTGCAGCTTCAGGCCATATAACTACCCCTATTCTGGTTCTGAATGTGTTGTAGCTAGTGATATTCCTTTCTTGGATTTTTATATTTTCATATATTTTTTAAAATTTAAAATAGTATTAAATAGCAAACAGGAAGGTTTTTTTATATTTTTTCATTTTTTTAATTTAAATAGTATTTTTAATGGGCCTAGGCCGATTTAAAATAGCAAATGTGAATCGCCGATGTGGCTTGGCTGCTGACATGGCTCAGATATTTTCGTTGGCCAAGGCCGATGAAAATAGAGTTGCCACATCAATTTGTGTATGTTAATGTAATCTTGATTTGATTTTGGTGTGTCACACAATTCCTGTATATTTACATTCATGCAATTTTCTTGTTATTCTTGCAGGTTGAAAAGATCAATGGTTGAATTGTTGTATTTGGATGTTTACCTCATCAAGGGATCAAGAAGCAATGAATTTCACGAGGAAAAGATAGTGCTAGTAGTGTACTAGTATTAGTAGTAGTAGATTTCATATGGTACGACTCAAATTTTACTCTTCTCAACAAATGAGATGTATTGTTCTATGTGGAATGATGTTCAATACTTATATTTATTTCCTTAATTAATGCAATGCAATCTACCTTTTGATTATTGCTCGTGTTGAATTGTATTATATATCATCTAATATGAATTTATTAATTATCAAATAAAAATTATTTGCGATAATTATATTTTGTATATATATAGCAAATAAATAAACCATAATTTACATGTTTACTTAGTTGTGTTGTAATAGACTAATTATGTGTTTCTAACAAGTGTTAGATATGTGTTGTTATATATAAAAACACATGTTGTTACTTTGCAACACCTTTTCTTTTGTTTAACAACATCTAGTTTGTGTTGCAGTATATCTACCATAGCAACATGACCAATAACATCATTTATCACATGTGTTGCTATCTATCCTAGCAACACATATGTGTGCATATAGCAGCATATACCTATGTTGCTATAGCTCATTCCTGGTGTAGTGGTACTAGCTGCTTGCGAGGGGAGCTACTATGTCGGATGATGGAAGCTTAAGCTTCAGAAGCGAAAAAGGCGAGGAAATCTCGAGGAAGATTGCAGATGCCCACTCCCAAACTATTGAGGGCTCCTTCCAGCCAAGAAGGGAGAACGACGAGCTAACACGTGCCTTGGGTAATAAGGAGCACCCTGGTCGCACCAGAGGGTTTGGCTTGGTGCCCTGGAAAGCAGCATTCCCAGAGGATGCCGAAATGTATAAGCGACCAAAGAAATTCAGACAACAACAGTTGGATGAATGTGTACGAAAAATAGAAGACCGGCTGCATAGAAGGGAAGTCGAATTTGAAGAACAGAAGAAAATGATACGAGAAATGGTAGCAAAGGTCCTTAGCGAACGTCAGTCACATGACGTAGGTCACCAGCACCAAAGTCCCACTGGGGCTCACAAAAGCAGCCAAGCGTCTGCGGGCCCTACTGAAGAGGACTCAGCGTGTAGTTTCCCCGTGGACAAAATCATAGAGCCGACACGCTGCAGTCTGCACTTGCCCGTAGCGAACATTACCATCAAGGTGGCTGAAGGGATGGCTTGGCCATGCAACGAGGGGTAGATGTTTCATAACCGCCCAATTCCACAAGGATCGCGAAGTTTGATTGGCGATGTGGTTAATGAATCGCAAAGTGGAGGTTGAGATCCCAAGCAGGAGGGGCAAAATCTTGGACAAAGCATGGGCACATTCATCACGTGGCGCAAGCGCTATATAAAGTTTGCCTCAGAAGATGACAACGACAATGATCTAGGAACAGTCCTCCTCCTCCTCCGGCGTCATCGAAGAAAGCTCCTTCTCCCCTCAGCCGCCACCCAGAAAAAGTCCTCCTCCTCCGTCACCCAAGAAACCTCCTCCGCTCCAATATGCACGAGACAACCAAAGAGCACCGCGATCCAACATTCTACATGGTCGGGGGAAAAGTTCGTCATCTGTGAAGCTAGCCAAAACTCTTAGCAAGAAACGACCATATGAAATGACCGACGAAGAAACAAAAAAAGTAGGTGCCACTGTAGTAGAACACTTCAAGAAGATGCCACCACCTGTTAAGATTGAAATCGAAGCTGCCAAACGGGATTTCTACCTGGACATAGCAAAGGTTAAACAGACAGGATGGATAACTGAAGCTCCTCAACCTAGCCAACTATCAGACTACGATCGCATCTCTAGGAAGAAATCTAAAGGAGATGGTGGTAAAGCAGCTGTTGCTGGAAGCCAAAGTGGTGCTGAAGGGCAGGAGCCACCTCTAAAGTGGCCATTCATTAACGGGGAAGCTTTGCTACATCCAAATAAGGAGCTCAAACTGACCACACAATTACGGCATCTACATCAATGGTACCTGAGGTATGTCCAAGAGACACAAAACGTTGCTTTCCCCGCCAAATACAAAGATATGGACCTTCACAACAATGATGGCTTTTTCTAGGTAGAACACCGAGAACTATATCAGATGTACCAACGAGATGCCCTGGACGTGTCTATATTAAGAATGTAGACTCTGTAAGTCTCTTGTATAATTCATGCTATATATTCACGTACTCTTAAACTTAGGGTCTGACTTCTTTTTTTACGTAGAATGGAGACAATGACACTTAGAACAGACAAAAATGAAAAGATAGGATTCCTAGACCCGGGCCTTGTCAACTGCAAACTTATTACAGATCCTAAAACAATAAATGATGTTGAGGCGTACGTACTCAAGGCGCTGCTAAAGCTACAACACAAGAACTACATACTTTTACCCTACATCTTTGAGTACGTGTTTCCCTACCTACTAGTCTCGTATATTTGATGCGCAACACTATGTGATGACTAATTGGCTTTTGCAATTTTCACTGGATCGTCCTTGTCATCATGTTAAATGAAAGCAACATCACTGTCTTGGACTCACTGAGGAAACCGACAAGCAAGTACAAAGAATTATTAGACTTGCTAGACAAGTAAACTCAGTCGTTGCATTATTGTTCCAGTAATCTTCCATCCCATTGCACCTAATTAATTTTAATGACTACATGAAGCCATGAATAGGGTGTACAAAAAATACCGCAAGAAGAGCCAACGGTATCGTCCATACACGCAACATTTCAGAATATACACTGATTTTCCATGCCTGAAACAACCTCAAGGGAACAATTTATATGGATACCATGCAATGACACATATCCACGCGTTCATCACTGACAATACGGACTACAACGACCAGCTGATATATCGATCATTACATGTTGACCTGTACTTTTCTTTATAAAGACGATGACACTAATTAATGCTTCAATTTCTCCCATGACAGTAGCGTCAAGCGAGGCACCAAAGACTGCTTTCGACCATGAAATTGATGCCCTTCAAGAGCAGATAGGTGGGTTCATCATTTGAGAAATTATCCACCCGAAAGGGCGAGTTTCATGAGCATTTGTAGCTTAAGTGACATGCCAGCAATTGTGAATGAACAATGTAATGCTTCAAAAGTGAATGAACAATGTAATAATTAAATATTATGATGCTTCAATATATTTTAATTACACTTTAGCGATGCTTCATGATTATTGTGCACAATGTATACCGCATGTAATACATCTCTTGCATAATATATATACATGCTACAACATATACTGCAAAAATATATATGCAAAAGGTTTAAAAAACCCATCACTTGCCGATTTTGGATATCAAAATAGATGAAGTTATCCGCGGTTAACAAAAAAAGAGGCAAGGATAGTAGTTATCACTCTTCGATATTGATAACAATTGGGCGTTGATAGTTACTTATCACTGCTGGGATATTATTGAAAATGTGGCGTTGATAGTTACTTATCATTGCCGGTTGTAAATAATAACCGGAAGTGATAATTATTATCACTGCCGGTTGGACAGTATGAACCAATAGTGATAGTTATTATCATTGCCGGTTGTTAAGTATAAATCGGTAGTGATAGTGATTATCACTGCCGGTTTATATCCGACAGTGATAGTCCTCGACTATCACTGCCACTTAGGTTGTGCCGGGTGCACATCCGGTAGTGATGCCAATGTGGACCCGGCAGTAATCACAAGTTCGGTAGTAGTGATCTTTAACCTAACGTCAAGACATCAAGATCAATCATTTGGATCTTATAATCCTAACCACATAATAATGCAAAACACTAGAATACATCCATTTCTCACTGCCTTTAGATCTCAAAACAATTCATGTATATATGCATATGCTTCATAATCTCACTACTAAGTCAAATCCTAGTCTTACGCCTTGTAATCACAAAAGGATGTAAGACAAACATTCTAGCATTTCAGTGTAGCAACCAAAGTAAGCCCTTAGTCAAATGCTTGTAATATGGTGACCTTAGTACACCCCCCTGTTGTGAGCCTAGAAATGAGGTTTGTCAGTCTAACTTCATCCACAATTCCATGATGCCATTGCTAGCACCCTATTAGCACTTAATCATTATTCTAGCAGTACACACTTGCTTAGTTTTGGGCCAAACTTTCATGGTCACTACTACGTAGCAAGACATCGCAGTTTGGCTCAGAACCCAGAAGTGATAATAGATATCATTGTTAGGTTAGATTGTACAACATGTAGTGATATTGGACTATCTCTGCTTTCACACAAATCCGGCATGATATATATATATATATATATATATATATATATATATATATATATATATATATATATATATATATATATATATATATATATATATATATATATACTCGATTCAAAATAGGAACCGGACGGTGGATATATATATATCATCATGGATTCTGGACGAACCAACAGTGACAAGCCATACACCAAATGTTTTTATTGCATTATATATTTTGATACAATTTTTTTCTACAATGTGTTAATGTAAAGCATCGTTAAATCATAATTCAAATATGGCAACATATCCTGTGCACACAGGGCTTCCCGTGTACACACCGTGCACACCAACTAATAAAAGTCATGAAAAACTCTGAAAAATTTTGTAGATGTACTTCATAGATTACTCTACCTATGTATAAAATTGCAAGTTCAAATTTAATACATATCAAGAGTTACAAAAAAGAGAAAATTCTGACAAGTTTAATAGTAACTCTACCTATGTCTGATATCAGTCTGCCCAAGGCTCTACCTATGTTGACAGCATCTTGTATTTGATGGTCCAGTTGATCTTCTCTTATTCTCTTCGGCCGCTTGTACAACGATGAGTCAGCTAGGATGCCTTCTTTCCACAGCACCAAACCAACTCCTCGGGTGCGACCAGGGTGCTCCTTGTTACACAGGGCAATGGTTAGCTCGTTATTCTCCCTTCATGGCCTGAAAAAGCCTTGGGAGGACTGCATGTGAGCATCTACTATTTTCCACGACACTTTGTGGGCTCTATCGCTCCTGAAGCTTAAGCTCTCATCTTCCGAGACAGAAGCCCCTCTCCCAAGCAACCAGTGCTTCGATCGTTCGCTCAACTCGGCCGTCATAGGAATGACTCCCCTGCGAGTTAGCTCTTCTTCACACCTATCCCATGTAGGTATTGTTGACGATCGGGATCGCCTGACCGCAAATGTGAAATGGGGTTAGTGTGAATGAGGGACCTAAAATGTGCTACGCTCAACGGAGGAACAGATGCTGGTCGGGGCGAAACAACAACGAGTGAGACACAGCGGATTATACTGGTTCGAGCCCCCATGAGGGTAACAGCTCTATTCCAGTCTTCTCCTGAGGCGGAGGAACTCACTATCCTTGAGTACAGAGGTGGTTTATAGCTCGAGCTTGAGCACTCTGGTTATGGCTACTATCCTATTACTTGTGTGTTGATCTCGTGCCTTCTGCCGTTCTGTTCCAGGAAATTTATATCCCTCCCGGCCGTTACCAGAAACGGCCGGGAGAGATTCCCGAAGTAGTGCATGATGTACATTGAGGACGTACTACAACTGTCCCGGATCTGATGCCCACGTCCGCCTTGACTCTGAAATTCCGTGTCTTGAGATCCATCGAGTAAGCGCACACCTCTAAGCCAAGGTCGAGGTCGTGCAGGAGTGAATCCCCACTGCCCAGGCTCGAGGTCGTGCGGGGATCACACGGCTTAGGTCGTGGTCGTAGTCTCATGCTTTCCACTCGAAGTTAGGGACCCCTGTTGACTACGCGTTGATCTGTCATAGATTCCTCAGTCCCCGACAGGTATTTTCTTCACGTAGCCACTAGTGCCTAATGTGTGAGGGTAAATATTCTTATCCGCATTAGCCTTGTTCTTCTGACTCACTGTTTGGGCTTTTTCAGAATTCTTGTACGCCACAAAGTCCTCCTAAAATTCCCTTATCTTTGGGTACATTTTAATGTTTGGCGTTTCATTCTTCTTCACATAGTTATTATTCAGCGTCGTCTTCCAATTCTTCCACGCTGTGCACATGATGCACAATGCACGTTTCTTTGCAACCAACTCGAACCCTTGGGGGAACTAGAATACTTCTTTTAGCTTATCCCACAACAAGTCCTTTAGGTCATCGGGAACCACCCACAGGTCACCTCGGCGGTTGGTCCATGATCTATAGCTGATGGGCACATAATCCCTAGCAAGTACTCCGCATGCTGTCCTGTACGGGCCTAACGATGACACGGGTATAGCAGGTTCCCCGATTGCCAAGAGCTCTACTATATTGTGAACACCCTTAGGCATCATGTTTGGACCACGGTCTGCGCGCCGCCTTTGTTCATCAAACGTCTGAGCTTGCAATTGGATCTTCTTATTAGTTATCTGACCCTACCATATTTTGGGAATCACAATGTACTAAACTTTACCTCACCTATGTTAGTGGCGTCAGCTTGGTCCATGGCAGTGGCGCCAGGTTGGTCCACGGCAGTGGCGCCAGGTTGCTCCATATCAATATTCTGTAGGTTCAGGTAGTACGTTGGGCTACCTGTTCCTACTTCATCTATATTCAAGGGCTCAACTCCCTCTGGCACTTGTCCTTGATTAGAGGCCATTCCTAACAAGTTTATAAGAAATTTCAAATTAACACACATACACATATAATGGTATCGAAGAAAGACATAACGAGGAAATGAAGATAGATGTAACGAGTGAACATAGACGTAAAAGCATATGAGCCCAAGTATAGCTGCATTGCCGGCTACACTATTCTTCTACGCGTGATGTCAAACTTATGAATTCAAACAATAGCACAGACACATGATAGTGTTTTTTACAGTCGTTTTCGAGACTGCGATATATATGTGTCGCTCCCTTTATACACATACATCTTTCAACGACACACATATATATTTTTATACACATACATCTTTATACACACATACTTTTTTGATCTTTATACTCATACATCTTTGTAATAGCCCAATTTTCGTTAATCTGATAAGTGAGGCTTGTCATGCTAACGTCTTTCGTAATGTCATTAAAATCCTCACTTAATTATAATCATACAAGTGTTAGGACATTTATCTTGCATGAAGTGGGAGTAACAAAATCTTAAAAATCTTTTTCCAAACTGCACACATGTTATTTTACCTCACTCAATGACATGTGGGCCATGTTCATAAGAGAGAGGGGAGTAGGCTGCACATACCCATTATACCATTTCTTCCTTTACTCACCTCTACCCACTTACCTAACTGTCAATGACGCATGGGCCCTACCTTGTATGGGGACTAGAGGACTGCACAGCCCCTCCATGTCTTTTCTCACTTCAATCACTCATACCCACCCTTTTTACTCACCCTATGACATGTGGGACCTAGCCTCACATGTAAGCATGAATGGGCAGTCATATGTAAGGCTCTAAACCCTGGTTCTACCTCCTCCACCTGCTCATTTGTTCAGCCCCCACCTGAAAACAGCAAGCACAACTTCTCTAACCTTTGCCATTCTCTCCCACAAATCTCCACAAATCTTGAGTTTGAGCTTGTGCATGTTATACCACATCGAAGCCAAGATCAAGAGCTTCAAATCCATCCAAATGGATTCTTGAGGCACCAAGTTTTGGGTGAGTGGTAACCAGTTTTCTTTCTCATCATGTTCTGAAATTTTGCCATTGTGACTCATTTCCTTCTTCTCCAAGGAATCCATCATCACATCTTGAATCGGGTCGCGCATGTCACATGGAAGCTTGAGGAGGAGGGATAGTTGCTGTTGGAAGCATGAGCAAGCGAGGTCATTGTCGTCTATACGAGCTAGGAGGAGACGAACCGCGAGAACCGGCATTGCGACACCTTTTGTCATTCCCTCGCCGAAACCAACCTTCACCAAGTGCAAAAGCAACCTTGTAGTGGTAAGATTCTACCCTAGTCCATCCCTTTGAAATCATAGTCCATTTCTATGAAGTATAGAAGCAAATAGACAAATAGCCGCTTTAAACAGAATCAAGTCAGTCCGACAGTCAGGGGTTTTACTCTGACACCAATAATCCGGATACTCCGAAGAAAAATGCGGATAGTCCGGGTTGGGCGTAGCTCAGCAGACCGAGAGTGTCTACTCGGACATTCCGGGGTTCCATCCGGATACTTCGAACATAATTTGATAAAATGCCCCTAAGACTTGAACTTTTGACACACAAGTCCAAAATTCACAAACTCAATTAGTACTTTCATATTATAATTAGCATTACGCATCATGAGCATTTCACGCCTCTTTTAATCATATGCACCATTTGAATTCTTGATTTGGTGTTTATTGAATTGGATTTTCTCGTTAGGTTTTGACGCTTCGGAAGGCACTCCTAAGTACGACTACGCCTTCGAAGTCAAGAACGAGCAGCAAGGCACTACTTTACTCCTTGACCATGATTGCTCCTATTATTTACAATTTATATTGTTGGAATTATTTTATTAATTGCATGCTTACTTTCAATTACAATTATGATTGTGTAGAATTCTTAGCTACTGCCACATTGATATGTCATTCCCTTGTTATGTTCTTTCCATATTCTATTGTCGCCCTAGGTGGTTGGTTTATTATTATTGTATATGGGTTCGTGCGAATTGCTTAGCCATGCTTAGAACATCGTTAGAAACCGCGATAGGTGGCCTTAGTCCATCGGTCGCAATGATCAAGATTTATACTAATAATGATGGTTTCAAATGTTGATTAATGAGTAGAGATATTGGTTATGGACTTTAAGGATTGAATCCTGGTGACGTCTCTTTGAGTAACTATCGTGCGAACCACGTGCCGTTTATGGGACCGGCGTAACCAAGTACTTATGTATGACTAGGTTGTGTAAACCAAGTGTACTCGGAATTCCTCGAGCTTAGTGGAGAGTCAAGGAATGACCATCGGAATTCCTTGAGCTTAGTGGAGCGTCAAGGAATGTCCTCGGAGTCCCTCGAAATTTGTTGAGTTGGGGATGTCCAACAACGGGTGTACTCCTTGATCCACACACACCGGGCACTGGGCATGCGGGATCAAGGGTCACATCATCCGGATGGTTTAGATACACTGCCATACATACTGGAAAATGGTTTGTCACGTTCACCTTGGTCGGCACATATAAGGAAATGTGTTGATAGCTTGGCTTACGAGTGTGACGTGTCGTGTGGGTAAAGTCATACCTCTGCAAAGTTTAAACTATTCGAATAGTCGCGTCCATGGTTAAGGATGATCACTTGAATTGTTAGTCACTGGGTGAGTATTAAGGACTTGGTAAGAATGGGATGGGACTCGGTAAGCTTGGCTTACTAAATGCAATTGGTCAATCTATACATGTTTATGATTTATCCCAAATATTGCTTTATGCTGAAATTGCCATTTTGCCTCCTTTTGATGTAGCAACCACATGTAGTTAGAATTCAGCATACAACTTAAATTATTGTGCGAGTACACTCTTTGTACTCAACCGGATTGTCCACTTGCTGCAGGTGAGGATGAGGCACTGCTCGGCGACTTTTACTGGGCATATTTCGACAATTCTAACATTTAGTCGCCGTTCTTGCCCCAATTGGTTGCCTGAGGGTTTGGGGGCATGCCATGCTGGCCCTTTTGTTGTTTATCTTATGAATTTCGCTGCTACTTGGTGTAATAACTCTAAATATGTCGTTATGGACAGCAGTCCTTCTTTTGGAATGTAATGATGTTTATGCTTCCGATAATTGCGTATGTGTTGTGATGTCAACTGTTGGATGAGAATGCACGTGTTGGCGAACTTTCATGGGACCAACATGGGTATATTCACGGAACGCCCGAGGTTCCCTTGACTCACTTGAGATGTACCACGTATTTGGGTGAATCAGTGGAGTCCCGGGGACGGTTCCCCACAGGCTTGGTATCAGAGCCATACTGACTGTAGGTTAGAACGGCCATGCTATGACTAGTTAGAGTATGCTTTGAGTCAAAAACTATTTTGATATCAAATAATTTCAGAACTGATAACGTTGTGCAATTCCTTTATTTCTTACCCCTCTTAGTTCTATATCTCACCCTTATGTTCATTTGGTTATGCGAATGAGTTTCTAACCCCTCTTATCCTTTTCAACGTGATAGATGAGTTTTGGGCCATTGGTTTTAGTCACCCGTGCCGAAGATGTGGAGGGCTATCTTTCCCTCCTGAGGGATATGTTGTGGAGAGCTAATTTCACTTATGCACCGGAGTACGCGGTTTATGGTCGTGCCATAGGACCCGGATTGAAGGTGTACACTACCATGGTTCACATCATCGTTAGGATGGTGACGGGGAGCATCCCCTATCACTTTCGAGCAAGGGGGACATCCGTCGGAATGGCTATCCAAGAGGTGGCGTATGTTGCCATCTCCGTCATGACTTGTGGGAGCTGACTTTACCTCCGTATCAATATTTCCCGCAACGAGGACCGACAGTCGAGGTCAATAGTATTACTGAAATTGAGATGGGAGAAGACTCTTCTATTCGACAGTTGACGGGCTTGGTCCGTGCCTTGGACTGGTCTCATCGTTGTGTTGTCCATGAGCTCTGGGAGACTCGTGCCCATCTTCACACGGCACAAGGGCATCTTCACCAATTTGTCCAGATTAACTTGGTGCCACGGGACATATTGTATGGGTGCAACTCTACGACGCCACACGATGTAGCCCCACCCGCCTTTCAGTTTCCGCATGTGCCGGGGATAGAGACCCACGACGTTGTGTGCAACAATGCGCGCATCAATTCGGGAAATGTGATGCGTCGACGTGTCCAGGAGTCTCCGGGTGTACCTATACTCAATATAGGATCGCCACAGCGTCTCACTAGCCCCTTAGACCCCGAAGACACCAGATCACAGGGGTACCATCTTTTGGATGTGTTTCCCCATGGATTCCTTAGAGACATTTGAGTTGTCCTAGTCAAGCTCATCGTGGAGGGCAAGTAGAGATGAGCTGAACTGTTTTAATTGATGTATTAGGCTACCTTATGAACCTATGCTAGTCCTTATATTTGGACTTGTCACCCTTAGTTGTCGCTCTTGACCTACGGGTTATGAACTTGTGCTAATGTATCAGGATCTTATTATTTGCTTTCATGGGTGATGTCGTGGCTTGAGAGCCTTCTTATTTTGATGTATTTTGGATTTGGTACATGTTTTCTTGCTGCATACATGTATAGTTTAAATTGTGTGACTTGCTTTTCGGATATTTACAAGGGCTTCGACATATACTACGATGCATCCCGCCTCGGGCTGGGTTGTGTACTTATGCAAGGAGGCCGAGTTGTGGCGTATGCATCGAGGCAATTGAGACCTCATGAGATGAATTACCCTACCCATGACTTAGAGCTGGCAACGGTAGTGCATGCTCTAAAAATCTGGCGACATTACCTCATCAGTAATCATTGTGAAATCTACACCGATCATAAGAGCCTGAAGTATATGTTTACTCAAGCCGATTTAAACTTGAGGCAAAGGAGGTGGCTTGAATTGATCAAAGACTATGATATGGGACTCCATTATCATCCTGGAAAGTCCAATGTTGTTGCCGATGCTTTGAGCCGAAAGTCTCAGTGCAATCGTCTTTCGGCAGAACCAAAATCGGAAGCCATGTGCGCCGAATTCCGAAAGCTCGGTCTAGAAGTGGTTAAGGAGGGATCCCTTGCTGTCATGGAAGTCAAATCTAATCTCTTGGACCAAATCAAAGAGGCTCAAAAGACAGACAAGGGCATGGCAATCATCGGGCCCGCATTAAGCATGGCAAGGCCAATTGCTTCACCGAGGACTCACAAGGTGTATTGTGGTTCGACAAACAACTAGTGGTGCCAAATTGTAAGGACTTGAAAGAACTAATTCTTGATGAGGCTCATAATTCCCCATTCTCTATTCATCCCGGGAGTACGAAAATGTACCAAGATCTTAAGCCAAAACTCTGGTGGACTCGAATGAAGCGAGAGATTGCCCGGTATGTCGCCGAGTGCGACGTATGCCAGCGCGTGAAAGTCGACCATTTGCGTGCAGCAGGCACACTTCTGAAAGACCATGTGGAGGTCTATCCTTGTGTGTGATGAGTAATTGACAAGAGTTGAGCTTGGTTTGATTTGAAATTGAGTTTGATTTGAATTGGATTTCGATTTGAAGCAATTTGAGTGTCGGTTGCTTTTCCTAGGGCTACCCGCTTGGGCGGTAGCATTGGATCATTGAGAGAAATTATGTTCAATTAATAATTTTGGGATAATCATTGAATATATATGTGGGCATTGCTATGTGAAAGGTTTTTCCTTGTCTTTGATGGTTGCAGGGCGACGGTGCTAGGTCATGGTGAGGCGGAAGATGACCGGGACTAGGCGAGGAGCATCAGAGGTCCAGATGGTCGGGAGATCACCGGAAGATGACCGGAGATGGAGTCCGGGCAAGCCAAGAAGATAAGGAAAGGAGATGATGCTAACTAGATGCCGCGTGGATCAATGAGGGTCGTCGGATCGTGGTCTAGTTGATAGGTTAGCGGTCAAGGTAGTATGCTTTGAAAACTGCAAGAAAACCCATTATGTGTGCGGGTTTGGGTTAGCCCTTGCATGGCTGTGTGAGTGGGTCAATCCTAGCCCTTAGATGAGTGTCCTAGGGTTGAGGGACTCATCCAAGGGTGGTACGTGGCCCAAAAGTAGTATAAATAGGGGTGGAGGGGTGTTCTCCTCCCTTGAAGGTTTGAGTTGCTCATTTGAGCTTTGCCCACATGAAGTGAGGCTTTGTAAACCTTCCCACCATAAATACAAAAAATTTCTTTTACATTATTGTGAATTTAAATTCGTGATTTACATTATGTCTTTACTTTACTTAATTTAAATTCAGCAATTACTTTACGATTTACTTTTCGCGTAATTTACTTTTCTTGCAATTTGGATTTGCCTCCCCTCCTTATAAATTCTGATCTTGAATGTTTTGAATGTGTTCATTTGGTTTTACATCTCTTTTGCACTCTTGGATTGAGTAGAGATCATCTTTTCTTGCAAGTTGCAACTCTGTCCAGAACTTGTTCTTCGCACAGCAGTTAGTTATTGATTTTTATAAAAATATATAAAATTCATTTTTGAGTGATTCTTATTGGATAAAGTGTAGTACTCTCATATCCATCTATAGAAAAATTTAGGAGATTACTGGTTTCACCGTTTGGGAGCCATGAGGTGAAAACCGAGCCCCAAACTTTCTGCTCGAAGTTTCTGACTGTCTGTATTCTTAGATTTTTCATGTTTTTTATGGAAGGTTTTTTAAGTTAAAATTTGGTGTAGTTATTGAGGACTCTTCTTCTCATAGGGATAAAAATTCTCAAAATTTCTTGAGCTGCAAAAACCCACCAACCACCTGTTCAAATTGAGGACAGCTTCTGGAAATTCTGCTTTTGCTTTTCTGAAAGTGGCTTTTGTAATTTGAATTGATCTCCTTTCTAAAAGCAAGAGTTGAATTGATTCCTTCTCATTTTTGGACACTAGACAATCAGAATTATGTCTCAAAAATCCCCACATATTTGATGGTACTTATCCATACAAGTTAGGGGTACACATAGTTGTCTAGGTTTTCGGGTTTTTTTCATGATTTCCTTTGAGCGATCTTGTCGAGGTTTGATTTGGAGTATTTTGGGGAAAATTTGTTTGCGACCATTCACCCCCCTCTATTCGCCATCTCGATCCTTCAACTTCAACCATTGCCCATTCCCATGTGGAAGTGGGAAGAGATTGGTATGGATTTCATCACCAGGTTGCCCAGGACGCAAAAGGTTTTGATTCCATATGGGTAATCGTTGACCGATTGATGAAGACTGCTCATTTTCTTCCTATCAAGATGATGGATACAGTGAGCAAGTTAGCTGAGTTGTATGTTTATCGAATCGTGTCCCTTCATGGTGTTCCCAAAAGAATTGTCTTAGATCGAGGTACCCGCCATTCGCTTTTGGCAATGCCTCCACAAGGCCATGGGGACTCAACTCTCTTCAAGACAGCGATCATCCTCAGACTGATGGACAAACTGAACGAGTGAACCAAATTCTTGAGGATATGCTTAGAGCTTGTGCCCTTACCTACGGCAGGAATTGGGAGAAATGTCTACCCTTCGCGGAATTCTCCTACAACAATAGCTATCAAGCTAGTCTCCAAATGTGTCAATTTGAGGCTCTCTATGGAAGGTCTTGCAGAACTCCACTCAACTGGTCTGTGTCTGGAGAGAGGCCTCTCTTTGGTCCTGACCTAGTCACCGAAGCAAGTTTGATTTATTCGCGAACGGTTGCGGCTGCGCAGTCTCGTCAAAAGAGCTACGCTGATCGTCACCGCCGTGAACTAAAATTCGAAGTTGGTGATCACGCCTATCTCAGGGTCTCACCAATGAAAGGTATTCGTCAGTTTCCTGTGAAGGGAAAGCTAGCCCCTCGTTACATCGGACCTTTCCGGATTATAGCAAGGCGAGGAGCGGTGGAATATCAATTGGAGCTTCCCCCTTCGCTAGCTAATGTGCATGATGTTTTTCATGTTTCTCAATTGAAGAAATGCCTCCGTGTCCCAATCGAAGCCACAAAGTTGGACACTCTCTAATTATAACCCGATCTATCCTACAAGGAGCATCCTATTTGTATTCTTGATGGGAGGGAGCGTGTTACTCGAAACCACACCATCAAATTCCTTAAGGTCCAATGGAGTAATCACACCCCTGATGAGGCCACGGGAGGATCATCTTCGAGCTGAATACCCCTACCTCTTCAATGACTCTGGGTAATCTCGAGGTCGAGATTCTTTTAAGGGGGGTATGCTTGTAACAACCCAATTTCGTTAATCTGGTAAGTGAGGCTTGTCATGCTAACGTCTTCTGTAATGTCATTAAAATCCTCACTTAATTATAATCATACAAGTGTTAGGACATTTATCTTGCATGAAGTGGGAGTAACAAAATCTTAAAAATCGTTTTCCAAACTGCACACATGTTATTTTACCTCACTCAATGACATGTGGGCCATGTTCATAAGAGAGAGGGGAGTAGGCTGCACATACCCATTATACCATTTCTTCCTTTACTCACCTCTACCCACTTACCTAACCGTCAATGACGCATATAGGGCCCTACCTTGTATGGGGACTTGAGGACTGCACAGCCCCTCCATGTCTTTTCTCACTTCAATCACTCATACCCACCCTTTTTACTCACCCCTATGACATGTGGGACCTAGCCCCACATGTAAGCATGAATGGGCAGTCATATGTAAGGCTCTAAACCCTGGTTCTACCTCTTCCACCTGCTCATTTGCTCAGCCCCCACCTGAAAATAGCAAGCACAACTTCTCTAACCTTTGCCATTCTCCCCCACAAATCTCCACAAATCTTGAGTTTGAGCTTGTGCATGTTATACCACATCGAAGCCAAGATCAAGAGCTTCAAATCCATCCAAATGGATTCTTGAGGCACCAAGTTTTAGGTGAGTGGTAACCGGTTTTGTTTCTCACCATGTTCTGAAAATTTTCCATTGTGACTCATTTCCTTCTTCTCCATGGAATCCATCATCACACCTTGAATCGGGTCGCGCATGTCGCATGGAAGCTTGAGTAGGAGAGCTAGTTGCTGTTGGAAGCATGAGCAAGTGAGGTCATTGTCGTCTATACGAGCTAGGAGGAGACAAACCGCGAGAACCGGCGTTGCGACACCTTTTGTCATTCCCTCGCCGAAACAAACCTTCACCAAGTTCAAAAGCAACCTTGTAGTGGTAAGATTCTACCCTAGTCCATCCCTTTGAAATCCTAGTCCATTTCTATGAAGTATAGAAGCAAATAGACAAATAGCCATTTTGAAACAGAACATGTCAGCTCGTACAGTCCGGGGTTTTACCCCGGACAGTCTGAATAATCCGGATACTACGAAGAAAAATCCGGATAGTCTGGGTTGGGCGTAGCTCAGTAGACTGAGAGTGTCTACTCGGACATTCTGGGGTTCCATCCGGATACTCTGAACATAATTTGATAAAATGCCCCTAAGACTTCAACTTTTGACACACAAGCTAGTCCAAAATTCACAAACTCAATTAGTACTTTCATATTATAATTAGCATTACGCATCATGAGCATTTCACACATCTTTTAATCATGTGCACCATTTGAATTCTTGATTTGGTGTTTATTGAATTGGATTTTCTCGTTAGGTGTTGACGCTTCGGAAGGCACTCCTGAGTACGACTACGCCTTCGAAGTCAAGAACGAGCAGCAAGGCACTACTTTACTCATTGACCATGATTGCTCCTATTATCTACAATTTATATTGTTGGAATTATTTTATTAATTGCATGCTTACTTTCAATTACAATTATGATTGGGTAGAATTCTTAGCTACTGCCACATTGATATGTCATTCCCTTGTCATATTCTTTCCATGTTCCATTGTCGCCCTAGGTGGTTGGTTTATTATTATTGTATATGGGTTCGTGCGAATTGCTTAGCCATACTTAGAACATCGTTAGAAACCACGATAGATGGCCTTAATCCATCGGTCGCAATGATCAAGATTTATTCTGATAATGATGGTTTCAAATGTTGATTAATGAGTAGAGATATTGGTTATGGACTTTAAGGATTGAATCCTGGTGACGTCTCTTTGAGTAACTATCATGCGAACCACATGCCGTTTATGGGACCGGCGTAACCAAGTACTTATGTATGACTAGGTTGTGTAAACCATGTGCACTCGAAATTCCTCGAGCTTAGTGGTGCGTCAAGGAATGACCGCCGGAATTCCTTGAGCTTAGTGGAGCGTCAAGGAATGTCCTCGGAGTCCCTCGAACTTTGTTGAGTTGGGGATGTCCAACAACGGGTGTACTCCTTGATCCACACACATCAGGCACTGGGCGCGCGGGATCAAGGGTCATAATTATCCGGATGGTTTAGATACACTACCATACATACCGGTAAAATGGTTTGTCACATTCACCTCGTAGGCATATCTAAGGAAATGTGTTGATAGCTTGGCTTACGAGTGTGACGGTCGTGTGGGTAAAGTCGCATCAGAGAGTTTAAACTATTCGAATAGCCACGTCCATGGTTAAGGACGATCGCTTGAATTGTCAGTCACTGGGCGAGTATTAAGGACTTGGTAAGAATGGGATGGGAGTGGGGAAAAAGACACGAGTATTGGAGTACTTGTGTGTGTAATCGAGCATGAGCGATGGAACTCATGGTTTGGAGAATGCTTGAAGGCATGATATAAATATGAATATGATTATGTATATTATGTATTTGATTTTGCAAATGTTTACTAAATGCAATTGGTCAATCTATACATGTTTATGATTTATCCCAAATATTGCTTTATGCTGAAATTGCCATTTTGCCTCCCTTTGATGTAGCAACCACATGTAGTTAGAATTCAGCATACAACTTAAATTATTGTGCGAGTACACTCTTTGTACTCAACCGGATTGTCCACTTGCTGCAGGTGAGGATGAGGCACTGCCCGGCGACTTTTACTGGGCAGATTTCGACAATTCTAACGTTATGGACAGCAGTCCGACTTTTGGAATGTAATGATGTTTATGATTCCGATAATTGTGTATGAGTTGTGATGTCAACTGTTGGATGGGAATGCATGTGTTGGCGAACTTTCCTGGGACCAACATGGGTATATTCACGGAACGCCCGAGGTTCCCTTGATTCACTTGAGATGTACCACGCATTTGGGTGAATCAGTGTAGTCTCGGGGACGGTTCCCCACAATCTTTTAAGGACACATATATATATTTTTATACACATACATTTTTTTTATCTTTATACGCATACATCTTTCAAGGACACATATATATAATTTTATACACACATATATATTTTTTGATCTTTATGCGCATACATCTTTCAACGTCACACACACACACGCACACAAATATATATATATACACACACACACATACATCTTTATGCACAAATATATTTTTTTGATCTTTATACACATACATCTTTCAAGGTCACATATATATATTTTTATACACATACATATTTATACACACATTTTTTGGTCTTTATACACATATATCTTTCAAGGACACATATATATATTTTTATACACACATATATTTTTTGATCTTTATACACATACATCTTTCATGGTCACATATATATATTTTTATACACATACATCTTTATACACACATATTTTTTTGATCTTTATACACATACATCTTTCAAGGTCACATATATATATTATATATATATATACATATTTATACACATACATCTTTGGTCAACAAAATATACATACACATATCACAAAATATACATACACAAAATATGCAGGCACAATGTCAACCTTGGCAGATCTTTGATAATTTTGCAAAGTTTGAAAAAAATAAGTTATGCTAGAATTTTTATTTTTGTGTGGGTTATTTAGAAGGAAAATAAATGACCATCAGGTTTCACATTCATTCTCGCCAATAAAATATTATTAATATGGTAATAGAAAACTAGATCCATTTACTAGAATGAATCAAATAGCATTTGTAGATTTACAATCTAGAGATATTGTATGTTTTCATTTCACTGATCACAAATCCTATGCGGCCAACTACATGTTTCTCACGAGTACTAGACCTGCTATTGGAAGGGTGCAACTTGTGACATATTCTTGCAAAACACAAGCAGAGGTTGCACAGGAGGAATAAACTTTATTTATACATATCAAATGAAGCTGACAGGTTATTCTTTATATTCAAGATAAGCAATGCAGCCACGTGTGCTGTCTAAGCAGACTTTCAACCACCACTCAAACCCCCAATATGAGTACATGACCATAATGGAGTATACGTTGTTTGTTGTTTTAGGAATAATACTGAGCAAAACCAAACATCACCAACTTTTGACCAACTTCTCCAAGATTTGACATACACACCAACAGTACTATCGATGTTTGTTGTCGGCAATAATGAAAACGGGGCTAGGCGTCGGATCCAAACTCGATGGTAGTACAAGACGCAAGAATTATACAAGTTCGGGCTCTCACGGAGGAGCTAATACCCTAGTCCTGTGCTATGGAATTATATGTGTCTAGCTTATTCGCTGATGAGATCGTATGCTAATTGTCGGTGTACTTTGCACCGGGCTACCCTCTCCGTCGTAGAAGTAATAGGCCCAAGAAGCGGCCTGGCCCAGCTTAGCGCCTTGGCGGGCAGCCGGGCGATCACGTCCTGCCTGCCGGGCGAGGAGCCCGTGTGGCCCCCTAGCGAGTAGGCAGCGATACGCCGCTTCGTCGAAGGCGGCTCAGTGTGGCGGCGAGCAGCGGCGATCACGCCGCCGCCTTGGGCGAGAGCCGTGTGGCCCCTAGCGGCGGCAAAGTGGCGACATACCGCCACAGTAAGCCGCTGCGTGGCACCTGGCGCAACAGCAAGCCATCACGCCTGCACGGGCGAGGAGCCCACGGGCCCTAGCGAGCAGCGGGCGATTCGCCACCAGACGCCGGGTGAGCAGCCCGCGTGGCACCCTAGTGGGCAGCCGGGTGATCATGCCCTGCCCACCGGGCGAGGGCTTATGAGGCGGCCTGGCAAGTGTGCGGCCATTTGGGCCCCCCTTGTCAGGCCACGGAGGCAACCAAAGGAATGAGAGGAAGGCTTTGCCTCGAAGTTTCCCTCCCTTGGCACTTTGTGTCAGGGTCATTAATTGTGAAGGGTTCTACTATTGACATGACGACAGCTTGTCCCTCTGACGCCTCTTACCAAACCCGTCGAAGGAGCGTCATATCCGGGCGGACGGGCGGTTAATGCCACGACATTAAATGAGGTTTGAAGGACAAGGCCACGGAGGCGTATGTAATAAATGAGTCGTGGGTCGACGTGGAAGTTGGAATGATGGGTATAATTAATGTGTTGTAGATAAGTATAGCGTCACCTTCTCCCCTGTCCGAGCCAACCCGTCTATATAAGGGCGCCTTGTTGCATGGGATAGGGGGGACGAAGAAACAAAAGATTGAGAGATCGTGAGGCTGAAAGAAGAAGAGAGAACTCACCCAAACTGAAAAACCGTTATAATCCCCTTCACATTTTCTCAACAAAGAACCAGTAGGACGTAGGCCCATTACTCGAGCTTGGGGCTTGAACCTGGGTACATCGCCATGTCCATTAGTCTGTTGATTCCAGGGATCCATCATGGAGAGACATTAGGCTTTCTAGCCACGAAGACGCCCTCTACCAAACCATACCTTCCGTCTAGGGAGAAGTCAACCCTGTTCGTTGACGGGGTCTTGTTAGGTAGAATACGCCGACAGGGGCGCGCCAGGTAGGGGGCCAGTGGTTGGCTCATCCAGCCATCTCTTCGGTGGACTCCAACCTTCCATCCACAAGGACTTTGCATCCGGTGATGGCGGGTTCACTCTCGCAGCGACAAGAGTTGGCGAAGGCTAGTAGCGCCCAGAATACATCCCGGTGTTCTCACCGGATGAGGGATCGCCTCACGCCACCCCGGCAGGTGGGCTGTGGTGCCCCCACGGTGGCGGCCGAGCTTCCGGTTCGGCGTCGGCTGGCCATGGAGGCCGCCACTCCGGCCCAGAACCTGCATACCATGCCACGCCGTGGCCGTGGGATATTGCGGGCCTCGTGGATGCGACCCAGCTCCGCGTAGTGATGCCCGACCGTGCTGGACCGCTTGTACCCTCTCCACCAGGGTGCATGTCGATCGCACCCAAACTTCCAGCCGCCCTAGTGGGAAGCGCCTGCCAGAGGGCCGAGTAAAGGAAAGGGCATGCAAGAAGGTGTCCCAACTCCGCGAGAGAGCCGTGAGGACCCGAGGGCCCATCTGAGCTCAGCGCCACGGCGGTAGCGGTGATTTGCGTGATCACTTGCAGTGTCACCAAGGCCATGACGGACGGATGGCCCCCGAGGGTGAGAGTTCCTCCCGCGACTCTCACCTCTAGAGCGAGGAGGAGGTCCGTTCCTCCGACTCTTTGGAGAGTCGCGGTCTGCCCTCCTTGGCACGGTTTCCGAGCTGGGGCCAAGGCGGACGACAGGATTCCCCCTACGGCGTCGGATGCTAGGCGTTTTTCCGACGGCTGCGCCATGTGGCGTGGCCCGAAAGGTTTCGCCCAACCTCCATCAAGAGGTACGACAGCACGACCAACCCAGAAGAGTTCCTGCAGGTCTACACCACCGTGGTGCAAACCGCTAGCGGGTCTGGAAAAGCCACGGCCAACTACTTCCCAACGGCCTTGACGGGGTCCGCCTGATCCTGGCTGTTGAACCTCCCGTAAGGATCAGTGCATTCGTGAGAGGAGTTGTGCGGCCTCTTCGTCGCCAACTTCTAAGGCTCCTTCGCGCAGCTGGGCGTGGAGGATGATCTCCATGCCCTCGAGCAGGAAAGAGGGGAGTCATTGCACGACTTCATCTGACGATTCTGCCACTATCGCAACACGATTCCCTGGATTTCAGAGCAGTCAGTCGTCATCGCCTTTCGAAGAGGCGTTCGCGACCGCAAAATGCGGGAAAAGATGGCGACCCACGACATTGCCACCACCTCCGAGCTCTTCTCCCTAGCGCACAAGTGCGTGCAAGAGGCGGAGGCTCGGGGGCCAGCATCTGGCGCCGTGCGAGGATGAGGTGGGAACGAAGCTGGGACTTTGAGGGGCCCTGGCCATGCAAGCAGGAAGATGTGGAAGCGCGAGGCGACCGAGACCAGGTGGGTCCTGGCTGCCGAGCACGAGTGTGAAGACGCCCGGCCGTAGAAGCACAACCGCCGTGACCCGCGGGATGACTGCTGTGAATGGCGGGATGACCGTCGAGGCCGACATGGCGACCGCCGCAGTCGGAGGAATGACTACCGCGAGGAAAAGGTGGGCGAGCCCTTTTGCCCGATCCACCAGACCAACTCTCATGGCCTGGATGATTGTCGGGTCATGAGTAAGATGGTCGAGCAGCTGCTTAAGGAGCGCCGCCCTCACGGCGACAACCAAGACGAAGACCCCGCCTCACTGGCCTTCCAGCAGGTGGACCACGCTGTGGTGTACATTCACGGTGGCTCATCCACCTACCCCTCCAATGCTTCTTATAAGCGGTTGAGGAGGGAGGTCTCTCTGCCACGCGCCGAGTTCGTGGGCGTGTCGATGTCAAGTGGTCGGAGGAGCGATCACCTTCAATCAGCCGACCACCACGAGAGCACCTCGCATAGGTCACTTTTCGATCATGGTCTCTCCATGATCCAAACGTGGCTTCGGCGAAGGCCGATGGACGGAGGAGCTCCATCAACCTCATGTCCTTTGAAGCATTTCGGCGCCCAGTGCCGAACCAGAGGCAGGTTTAGCCTGCTTTTTACTGGCGTAGCCAGTGGCATGGTCCCCCGGTCAAAGTCGCCTTCCCATCACATTCGGGGAGGAAAGCAACTTCGTACGGAGCTGGTCGACTTTGACCTCCCGTATAATGCCATACTCGCCGACCCGCATTGGCCAAGTTTATGGCGGCAACCCACTATGGATACATGATGGTGAAGATGCCAGGGCCTGGTGGCCCCATAGCCATCCGGGTGGACGAATCAGCTTCGGCTCAAGCAGGTGCGAGGCTCGCCTCCATTGGGCGATTTATTGCCCGATTGGGAGAAAGAAGCCTGCCCCTTTTCAAGCTGCTGAAGAAGACGAACCACTTTGAGTGGACCGAGGAGGCTCAACGAGCATTCGATGACTTGAAGCAGTACCTCTCCTCCCCACCAGACGGTCGCCTCACTGGCGAACCAATGCTCTCAGACATCATCACATACCCCGGCAATGATGAGCGAGATCGGTGGCGAGAGGGAAGGCATCCAAAGAGCCGGTCTACTACATCGCAAGGTGCTACACAAGGCGAGACTAGATACCATGCGCGAAGATGTCAGTCGCCCCTGGTGGCGCCCGTGAAGCCGCAAAGACTACTTTCAAGGGCGAGAAGTCACGGTGGTCACTGCCTACCCCCTGCGGGAGATCCTTCACAACCGGGAAGTAGAGGGCCGTATCACCAAGTGGTCGGTGGAGTTGGGGGAATTCTGTCTCAAGTTTGTACCCTGCACCACCTTCAAGAGCCAGAAGTTGGCGGAGTTCATTGCCGAGTTGACTCCCGCCGCTTCTGAAGCTGAAGAAGCACCCGCGCCTTCCCCATGGACCTTGTTTTTCGATGGTTCCTTCAGGCTTGAAGGCGCGGGGGCTGGGGTGGTCCTAGTCTCTCGGACCGGTGACATCCTCCAATATGTGTTCGCCCTCGACTTCAAGGTCACTAACAATATTGCTGAATACGAGGGCCTCGGGCGAGGCCAGTCGTCGCCAAAGATTAGGTGTCCGCACCTCCAAGTTAAAGGCGATTCTCGTTGGTCATCAATTGCCGCGCGAAGGAATTTCAATGCTCGATATTACCATGGCCGCCACTTGGCGATGGTCGAAGATGGAGCGCCACTTGAAGGACCGATATATCCATATCCCTCGACGCGACAATCATCTGGCGGATGAGCTTTCACAGCTCGCGTCCTCAAGAGCTTCTGCTCCGGTCGGAGTCTTTAAAGAAAGACTCTCATGACCGTCCGTCGTTGCCCCCGCTCCAAGCGGGGAGGACGGTATAGCCGTCGCGGCATCTGATCCAGGCACGGGTGGTGGTGCGGCTGTCGCGCCCTCCAACTCAGGAAGGGTAGGCAACGTACCTGTCTCAGCCCCCTGGTCCGGGAGGGAAGGCGGCGGTGCCGCCGATACGGCACCCGGGGAAAAGCCTGGCCAAGCGGAGTACCCGGGCGATCTCCGAGTGATCGCCACTCTTGGTCAGGAAGGCCAATGGATGGACCCCATCTTGGCCTTCCTGCAAGACTGAGAGATCCCCGACGATGATGCCTCAGCTGAGAAAATAGCACGCAAGGCCAAGTGCTATACTCTGGTGGATGGGGACCTATACCGCCGGAGTAGAAACGGAATTCTACTGAAGTGCATCACTCGGGAAGAGGGGAGCACCCTACTCTCTGATATCCATGGAGGCATGTGTGGGAGCCATATGTCTGGCCGGACGCTTGTCACAAAACATTCTGCCAAGGATTTTATTAGCCTACTGCCCTCCAGGATGCTTGAGAGCTGGTGAGGAGATGCAAAACATGCCAATTCTTCTCCAGGCAAATTCACCGACCAGCCTAGGCTCTGTAAACTATCCCGCTCTCCTGGCCGTTCGCAGTCTGGGGGCTGGATATCCTGGGCCCGTTCTCGTGGGCCACAGGGGGCTTCACCCACCTATTCATCGCCATCGACAAGTTCACCAAGTGGGTCGAAGCCGAAGCAGTACGTGCCATCACGGCTTTCGCTGCTATCAAGTTCATCCATGGGATCTTCACCCGCTTTGGAGTCGCTAATCGCATCATCACCGACAACAACACTCAGTTCACCAGCGTGGCTTTCCTTGAGTACTGCGAAGAGATTGGCACCAAGGTATGCTTTGCTTCGGTGGCCCATCCTAAGAGCAATGGCCAAGCTGAGCATGCCAACGCACTGGTATTGAGAGGCTTGAAGACCAAAGCATTTGATCGGCTCCATAAGTGGGGGGCGCGATGGACGGAAGAGCTCCCGGTTGAGCTGTGGTCGCTTCGAACCACACCTAGCCGGGCGACTGGCGAAAGCCCTTCTTCCTGGTCTACGGCGCCGAAGCTGTCTTCCCGTCCGAGCTGTCGTTCGGTTAGCCGCGCGTCTCGGTGTTCAGCGAGGAAGGACAAGAAGACCACCGCGGTGAAGATGTCAACCTTCTGGAGGAGGTGCACGACCGGGTGGCCTTGCGTGCCGCCCGGTACTAGTAAAGTCTCAGGCGGTACCACGCCACCCGGGTCTGTGAGAGAACATTGGCAGTTGGCGACCTGGTCTTGCGTAGAATCTAGACGCATGTTGGGCTCCACAAACTGTCTCACCGGTGGGAGGGCCTCTTTAAGGTGGTCTCAGTATCTCAACCCGGGGCGGTCCGGTTGGCCACTAAGGATGATCAAGAGCTGGCCAACTCCTTCAATGTGGAGTTGTTGCGAAACTTTTACCCCTAAAAGCTGTAAGTCCCCAGTAGCTCGCTTTGATCGATTGTGCGGACGAGTTATCTCCTGGCTGATCGGTGGCTGCTGGTGGTTAGCAAAGCTGTTTGCTTTAAGAGCTTTTGCTTTATCCCTCTTGCTTATCCCCTGGTGGGAAAGCCTGCGCGGGAGTGTCATGTGTCCTGATGGTTTGGTCGCTCCTTGCTGATATGTGGTAACACCCGGCCTTCGCGTCGTGCCTGGACGGGCGACCAGGAGCGCGAGTGTGGCACGGTGGCTCAAACGCGTCTTGCACACCCCGGTTCGACTCCACGAAGCACCGCTGGCTGTCGCCGTGAGCATCGCAAGCCCGATACCCCTCCTGGGAACCTGCTCCCATGCCACGCAGTGCTGTGGGCTGACCTCACGTCATAGGAGCTCTTTAATATATTTTCTACATGCTTTACATGATGCTTACTTGTGCTTTCAGTAGCCATGTGCAAATCGCAGATGAAGTGCCGAGGCACCTGTAGCTCAAGCATATGAAGTAACCCCGTGGCAGCCGGGCGAGTAGGTGGGCGATCATGCCCCGCTCGCCGGGTGAGAGGCCCACGTGGCCCCCTAGCAAGCGGGCGGGCGATCATGCCCTGCTCGCCTGGCGAGAAGCCCACGTGTTGGTCTGACGGGCAGGTGGGCGACCACGCCCTGCCCGCCAGGCAGCAGGTGGGCGACCACGCCCTTCTCGCCAAAGTGTTGGCCTCCGTGACCAGTCCAGGGGCTGGTCGCCTAGTGGCCTATAGTAAAGATAAGTTGCTCACTTTAACAGTACCAACTTATTTTTCGTATTTGCACCCCATTGGGTCGAATTATGAGTGGTTGTCACTGGCTCTGGTAACCTGATAGCTCCTTGCTGATAAAAGGAAACGCCCAGCGTTTGTGTCGCAAGGACGGGTGACCGGGAGTGCGAGTGTGGCATGGTGACTCAAACGCGGCTCGTACACCCGGGTTGGCTCTGCGAAGCACCGCTGGCTGTCTCTGTGAGCACCGCAAGCCCGATACCGCTCCAGGAAGCTCGCTTCCTTGTTGCCCAACACTGCGATCAGGTTCCAAGAGGTCACGGGGATATAAGTTCCAAAAGGACAGGAGTCAGTGATACCCTTGCGCAAAAACTCAAGACTTTGCTTGTCTACATCCTGCATGTTCTGCACAATCCTTGTTCGCATTATTGCAATCACTCGAACAAATGCCTAAGTATCGACCTAACCTGAGTGTCTAGGTTCGCATCATAACAAGGCTGGGGGCTGATCGCCCGAAGATCTAGTTGAGCAAGCACATCCAAAACGTGAATAGACGAACATGCCCAGGTGAAACCGAAAAATGCCAACTTCATTACAATTGTTAATATTGTTTTGGCATACAAAAAACAGGAACAAGACAAAATAAAGAAAACAAAAGGAAGCGGCCCGGGCCATCAGTCGCCGTTGACGACTTGAATGCCCCCATCATCCTCTTCGATCTCCGGCTCTGCTGCTACCGCGCCAAGGTCCGGGGCCTCCGTAGCCATCATGCTGATGACGTGCTTCGTGGCCTCGTGCACGCGCACTTGTGCCTGGGCCTCGTCTCCCACAATGCCATCCGCGACGCCCACTGGGTTAAAGGTGACGTCGCGGCTGGCGTAGCATGCTAGCACGAAGGTCGCGGTGGCCCTGGCGACCTGCTGCCCTTCCTGGACGGAGCAGGCAGCCATGGCAGCTGGCAGGTCGCAGAGCGCCTCAGCGACCCGGGTGATGCAGTGGGTGTACTGCATCACCGTGGGCTCAAGCAGCTCGCGAAGGTCCACCCCCAGTAGCGCCAAGACCCTCGCCATGCGCCGGTATGACGGCCGGAGCATGGTCGCGATATTGTGCAGCGCCCACCGCTGCTTGTCTACCGCCTCCCTCCGTGCTGCCTTGACCTCCTGCGCCAAGGCGAGTAAGGTCACCCCGGTGGCCCTCTCTTGGGCCAGCTACGCCTCTGCCATCTCCAGCTCCCCGCACAATGCCGCCACTTGTTGTGTCACGTGGGCTTCGCATTGGGTAGCTGCCGAGAGGAGAGTGCTTTCGTGGCTGAAGCGCCGCCAAGCTTCGGCGAAAGCGCATCTGCAGCCGGCGCGGATGGTGGGGCGATTGGTCAAGCGGAAAGAAGCTGGTCCCAAGCGACGCCCGGCGGCTTTCGAGAGCCCCAGGCTGCCCTTGAGAAGATGAGCCCGCAGATCTGTTGCACGGCCATGGAGGTCTCAGGCGGTCGGAGACTTGGCGAGCTACCCTCGAGGGCGACTTGAAGCTGAAGGAAGTGATCGCCATCGCAAGCCCGCTTCGGGCGACCCGCGATGATTGGACTCAGCCCGAGTTGGTGCGGCCGAATCGGTGCCGATGAAGACGGCGCGCAAGCAGAGTTGGAGTCGGTGTCGGTCAGCGCGTTGCCGCCCGAAAAAAGAAGGGCGGCGGCGTCGCCGCTGCCTCAATCCACTTTGTAAATTTATTGACGGTGATGAAGAGATGAGTGAAACCACCTTGAGCCTTTTTCAAGGGTCCGACAATGTCGAGCCCCCAGACTGCAAATGGCCAAGTGATCGGAATGGTTTGCAACTCCTGCGCCGGCACGTGTATTTGTCGAGCGAAGAACTGACAGCCTTCGCAAGTGTGAACAATATCCTCCACGTCTGATACAGCAGTAGGCCAGAAGAAGCCTTGACGATAAGCTTTGCCCACCAGAGTACTTGATGCTGCGTGGTGCCCGCAAATTCCCAAGTGGATTTCTCTAAGGTTCTTCCCTTCTTGCTCTAATATACAGTGCCTTAGGACACTAGAGGCACTCTTCGGAAGAGTTCTTCCCCGACTACCATGTAGCTTTTGCATCGGCGCGTGACGCGCTCTGCCTGCACGTGGTCTTCGGGAAGCTCATCCTTTAATAGGTAGTTTAAGAATGGAGTTGTCCAGTCGGGATTGATGACTAAAACTTCCTCTTTGGTCGGTCTTTCCTCTGATTTGTCAGTCTCCTACTGTCGACTTATTGAAGGCTTGTGGAGCTCTTTGACAAATACTCTAGCCGGTACTGTTGCCCGACTAGAGCCTAGCCTTGTTAGCTTGTCTGCTGCTTCATTGTCACGACGGAGTATGTGGATGAGCTCTAGCCAGTCGAACTTGTCTTCGAGCTTCCGCACTTCTTGGCAATATGCAGCCATGTTGTCACCAACACACGACCAGTCTTTCTGCACTTGGTTGATTACCAACATAGAGTCTCCGCGAATTGTCAGTCACCGGACGTTGAGGGATATTGCGATACGGAGTCCGTGGATGAGTGCCTCGTACTCGGCGGCGTTGTTTAATGTCGGGAAATAGAGTTGAAGGACGTACTTCAAGCGGCCCCCTATCGGAGAGATGAGCACCACGCCATCCCCCGCACCGCTGAGCATGAGGGAACCATCGAAATACATCGTCCAGTACTCGAGTTCTTCAGAAGCCGTGGGAGTCTCCAGTTCCACCCACTCGAAGGTGAAGTTGGTGAGTACTTGAGATTTTACGGCTGTCCACGGCTTAAAGGAGATTTCAAAAGCTCCGAGTTCAACCACCCACTTGGCAATTCTCCCGGTGGCCTCCCGGTTGTGGAGTATATCCCCAATCAGAAAAGTGGTGACCACCGAAATTGAATGCTCTTGAAAGTAATGTTTGAGTTTGCGAGATGTAAGTAATACGACATACAACAATTTCTGTACCTGAGGATACCGTGCTTTGGATTCGCCTAACACCTCGCTGATGAAGTAAACTGAGCGTTGAACCTTTTGGAGGTGTCCTATTTCCTCCCGCTCTACAACGATTGCGGCGCTGACTACATGAGTCGTTGCAGCAATGCAAAGCAGAAGGGTTCTTCAGGCATTGGTGAGACCAGCACCAGCGGCGAGGACAAAAATGCCTTGAGGTCTTCGAAAGCTTGTTTTGCCTTGGAAGTCCATTGGAAATTGCCCTGCTTCTTCAGAAGTTTGAAAAAGGGCTTCCCCCGCTATCCCAAGTGGGAAATGAACCTGCCGAGTACCACCATGCAGCCCGTAAGCTTCTGGATGTCTTTCTGGCAAGTCGGTGGCTTCACCTTCAGGATGGCATTGATCTTCTCCGGGTTTGCCTTGATGCCCTACTGTGACACTATGAATCCAAGCAGTTTTCCTGAGGGGACTCCAAAGACGCACTTCTTGGGGTTGAACTTCATCTTGTAGGCCCTTAGGCTTTCAAATATCTCGGCTAAGTCGAATATGTGGTCCTCCTTTGCACGAGATTTGACGACAACATCGTCTACATATGCCTCCACGTTGCACCTGATTTGAGTGTGAAAACACCACTGTATTGCGCGCTGATAGGTTGTGCCAGTGTTTTTTAAACCGAACGGCATCGTGACATAGCAGAATGCTCCAAATGGAGTGATGAACGAAGTCTTAATACAATCTTCTTCTTTCAGCTTGATCTGATGATACCCCGAGTAGGCATCTAAAAAACATAAGAGCTCACACCCTGCAGTTGAATCTACTACCTGGTCGATGCAAGGCAGCCCAAACGGATCTTTCAAGTATGCTTTGTTAAGATCGGTATAATCAACACACATACGCTAGCTTTTATTCTTTTTGTGAACAAGAACTGGGTCCGCTAACCAGTCGGGATGATACACTTCTTTTATAAAGCCTGCAGCTAGAAGCTTAGTGATTTCTTCCCTGATGGCCTCTCGGCGATCTTGAGCGAATCGGCGAAGCTGCTGCTTGATAGGCTTCGCCTTTTCGTTAGTGCTCGATCACCTCCCTAGGGACATCAGGCATGTCGGAAGGTTTCCATGCAAAAATGTCCCAGTTTGCCTGAAGAAAGGTGATGAGCGCGTCTTCCTATTTGGGGTCGAGTTCTGCCCGATCATAGCCATTTGAGCCGAGTTGGATGGGTCGAGGATTACCTTCTTAGTCCCTTCGTCAGGCTTCATGCTTGTCTTGACTTGCTTCTTTGCTAGAACTTCTCCCTCATCTTGTTGATGTGCGGCCGCTTATCGGATTTGCTACCTGTCGGCCGCCGCTTCTGGCATTTCAGCCATCTCGCAGCTCTCCCTATCACACGCGAAAGACTGCATGACGTCGCCGCGAACCGAGATAATTCCCTTTGGCCCTGGCATCTTCAATACAAGGTAAGTGTAATGGGGCATAGCCATAAACCTGGCTAGGCCTGGCCTTCCCAAGATGGCATGGTATGCCGTCTCAAAATCAGCCACCTCAAAATTAAGATATTCCATCCGGTAATTTTCTCTAGTCTCGAACGTAACCGAAAAGGTGATCTGCCCAAGTGGAACACCCCATGAAATGGCGATGAGCCCCGCTTTAGCTCTGATCAGGGAATCTTCATGTCGTCGAAAGTTTTGGAAAAGAGGACGTTGAGTCCGCTCCCTCCGTCAACCAACGCCCTCTTGAGTTTAACACTGCGAATCACATGATCCAAAACAAGAGGATATCTACCTGGATATGGAATGTGATCTAGATGATCCTAGCGATCAAAGGCAATCGACTTGGACCATCGAGGTATTGGGAGTTGCAAGATAATCGCATTGATGTCTCGAGCGGTAAGCTTTTGCTTTCGCTTGGACTCATAAGCAGCTGAGCCCCCAAATATGTAGTTGAGCTCACGCTTCGTCTTCTGGTAGTCACCCTCGTCATCTTCAAGGGGATCTTGCTTTTTCTTCGCTTCATCCTTTGCTTCTCCCTTGGCCGGCTACTTGTTGCTCTCCTTCGCGAACCTTCTCAGAGTGAAACAATCCTTCACAGCATGTTTTCCCTTAGGATGGAAAGGGCAAGTTGCATCCATTACCATGTCGTAATCATCCATTCGTGGTGCACGAGGTCGGCCTCGTTCGGCCACCGCAACCAGTTCTTCAGGCTTTCGCTTCCTATCCCACTGCTTGGAAGACTCGGCATGATCCTTCTTGTCCTTTTGCCGTGGGTGATCATCTTGACGTTTGGCTAGGGCATCCGAGGCCGTTGCGTAATGATCCACCAATTTGAACATTTCTCTCGCCGTGGTCGGCGGCTTCCGGGACATCTTCTTAATCAAATTAGGGTCGTTCACGCCTTTCTGGAACGCTGCAATAACCGCGGCTTCCGAGATGTCTCGTATCGTGTTATTCTTCTACATGAAGCGGCGAATAAATCCCCAGAGGCATTCGTCCTTCCTTTGGTGAAGTTGATACAAGTCCCATTGAGTCCCAGGTCTTTCATAGGTGCCCTGGAAATTGGTATTGAACTGCTCGCAAAGATCTCCCCAGGAATCTATGGAGTTCGTTGGAAGTCCTGTGAGCCAAGCCTGAGCCGAAGGGGCAAGTGGCAGATAATTTGCCATTACGTTGTGGTTGCCCCCGGCTTCCTTGATTGCGTGGGCATAAACCTGCAACCACGCTTTCGGATCTCTTTCTCCATCAAATTTTGTGATGCCTTTGGGATTGAAACCATCAGGCCAAACCACTCGGTGAAGCAGGGGAGTGAATGCACGGATGCCGTCAATAGGCCCATCACCGCGCCGACATGGGGAGTGCTGAGGTGGAGACCTAGCTCGACAATCCTCGTCCTCACCCCTGTTGTGCCGGTGTGGATTTCTGCGGTCGTCCCGGCTGTCACGATTGATGCCGAAAAGCTCATAGTCGTCTTTGCGTCAGCGGCGCTCATCATCTTCATGCTTTCGTCGCCTGGTGTCCAGATCCAAGCGAAGGTCTCGGCTGATGCTTCAGCGGGCATCCTCGCCCCGACGAAGTTCTAGTCGATCACAAGATGGACCGATCGCAGCGATCGGCCGCTTGCGCCTCGAGTGATTGCACAGTACGAGTACCCTTCTCCCCTGGTTCTTCCTGATGTTGTTGGATCGCCACCGCCGTCACCATGGCCTTAACTTGGGCCACAATCGGGGCAGCAGGACTATCAGGACCAAGCATTGGTCCTAGGGTATCGAGCAGTGTCTTTGAGGCGATGATGTTTTGTTGAGGGGTATGAAAAACCGATTGGTTCCCCATCCTTGCCTGCAAGATGTCCTCATTAACATTGCGCCCTCTGGCCTGGAGGGACTTCGCACGTGCCTCCTGCGCTTCACAACGTAGGCGCTCGTCATGGCCTCCGCAAAGATCTTCTGTCGGAACTCAGTCCTTGGATCTTCAATCATGAAGACACTGCGAAAGCTTTGAAAGCTTCCCGCCCTGCTCTCTGGTTTAGAAGAAGAATGAAACTGATTGGGCTGACCTTTGGATCCGAGTGGTTTGCTGAAACTTTTCACCACTCGGGACTCGTCCTTGACCGAACCTTGCCCAGATCGAAGAGCAGACTCCTGGCTTACTGTCCAGGGACACATGGCCACAGCCTTCCTTGATCTGAGTGGCTACTCGGTTGGGAGAGCAACGTAATCACTTCCAAATTGGATCTGGTCCGAATCCGAAAGGATGAGCTTGCCAAAATTGTCGGTGATGAAGTCTAGGCTTCCGAAACGGAATGCGTGGGCGGGAGCGAAGGTGGCAATGACTTTGCTGTGGATTGCAACGAGCTTGCTGAGGTTGATCTTAACGCAGCCCCAGCCTGGCGCGCCAACTGTCGATGTTTGTTGTCGGCAATAATGAAAACGGGGCTAGACGTCGGATCCAAACTCGATGGTAGCACAAAACGCAAGAATTATACAGGTTCGGACTCTCGCGGAGGAGATAAAACCCTAGTCCTATGCTCTGGAATTATATGTGTCTAGCTTATTCGCTGATGAGATCGTATGCTAATGTTCCACCGCCCCTCCCTTTATATAGCAGAGGAGGGCGGTTCCAAAGGAGAGTCCTGGTCGGATACAAGGTGGGGATTATATCTCCTGTACATATCCGTTTGGTAACGGTTTAGATTAGAATTATATCCTACCTAATTTGGATCGGTTACTATCTTTTAGGGCTTCCTTGTTTCGCACGTCTGGCGCAAATCTGGTAGATTATGTTTCCATGCAGCCAGCTTGGCCCGGCCTTATTCAGTTGGGCCTTGCAGGCCTGCTTTGCAGACACCGGTGATCCACATACTCCACAAGTACTAACAAAAAGCAAATAATTTGCCATACTCAAGTCTGCCACATGGGCTAAATTCATGAATAAATGGGTTGTCAATCATCTTCAATGGGCTTAGAATTTGAACAATGAAAGTATTTCAACAGAGCACATAGACATTTTAACAAATGCATTCAACAGAGCACATAGAAATTTTAACATGAGTTGTATTTTCAGTGAGTTGTACATTCATTTCGTACATAGAAATTTTAACATGAGTTGTACATTCATTCAACAAAGGCAGAGCACAAATCCTAAGGCCTTCTACCTTCAGCGGCAGCGGCAGTGGACGGAGGCAGCGGCAGTCGGAGATGGCTAAGGCAGGGAGCCGAGGTTGCGGGGAATCGAGGTAGTAGGGATGGGGAGGCGACGATGGCCCGAGGTGGCGGGGGCTGAGGTGTGGCGATGTGGTCGGAGGTGGCGGTGGTCAGAGGTGCGGCAATGGAGACGGAGGTGACGACGACGGGGATGGCCAAGGCGGCGGGGAGCTCCGAGGCAACAACATGTCAGGCAAGAGAGAGCTCATGCCATGACTAAGTTAGGGTAAATGAGAGACGGGCGCGGCCTTTGAATTTATAGGGATGGACTATCACTGCCGGTTCGACAGAACAACCGGCAGTGATAATATATCACTGCCAGTCCATAAATAAACCCGACAGAGATAATTTTATCATCGTTACCCACTCCACAAACTGGTAGTAATAGTAGAATATTACTGCCGGTTTGAGATACACCCGGTAGTGATACTTAAGGTTATTTTACTAACAGAATTTATATGTAAAGAATGATAAAATGATATTATTATTCTCGAATATCTTAACTATAGATTTCTTCGTTATTACTGAATTCGTTTGTCCATGTAATCAACGTAGAACTAAATAATCTCCTCAATTGCATAACCTTCTATAGTGGAGCCTTCAAGCTGAGATCGATTACGTACATATTTCTTCAGAACACCCATATACCTTTTGAACGGGTACATGTAATGTAGGAATATGGGGCCACAAATATTTATCTCATTCACATGGTGAACAATGTGAACAATGAGATGAACCATGATATCAAAAAATGATAGAGGAAAATACATCTGTAGCTGGTATAGAGTCTGGATCACAGCAGCCTGCAATTCGTAAAGTCCAACGGGATCGATGACCTTATGTGAAATCACGTTAAAGAAGAAACACAACCTCATGATTGCCTATCGGACCTTGTCAGGCAAAATATCTCTAATTGCAATAGGGAGCATTTGTGTCATCATCACATGACAATCATGAGACTTAATGTTAGTTAACTTCAAATCTTTCATCGATACTAGTTTCTTGATGTTTGCGGAGTAACCGGACAGAACTTCCACACCATTCAAGCACTTATAGAGGTTTGTTTTCTCTTTGTTGGACAGAGTGCAGCAAGCTGGGGGAAGGTAAAGTTGGCCTTTCCCGGTGTCTTGAGGATGTAGCTCGGCTCTAATTTTCATGTCTTCCTGGTCCCTTTGTGTCTTAAGTCCATCCTTTGTTTTGCTAGGAATTTTCAATAAAAGACCAAACAGGCTGTCACATACATTCTTCTCTACATGCATGATGTTGATGCAGTGTCGAACTTCTAAGTCTTTCCAATAGGACAAGTTCCAAAATATAGATCTCTTCTTCAAATGGTGTTCTCATTATGGGACCTCGATGTATTATTAGTACCCCCTTTCCAAGTACAACATTAAGATCATTAACCATATCATATACCTCTTCCCAAGGAAGAGGCCTTAGAGCTGAACCGTCCTCCTTAGTCCCGTTGAATTGTTTCTTCATATTGCGGTATAGATGATTCCTACGAAGAAACCTACGGTGACATATGTATACTATTTTTCTCGAGTTCTTGAGCCACACACTAGCAGTTTCATCCAGATACTAGGGCATGCTTTGGCTCCTTTTATAGTACGACCAGACAAGTTACCTAGGGCATGTAAATCATTGATGGTGCAGAACAACAATGTGCGAAGAGTAAAGTACTTTCGTTTGTACACTCATCCCATACCTGTACTCCTTTGTTCCATAGTATCATAAGATCTTCCACCAATGGTTATAGGTATATATCAATATCGTTGCCAGGTTATCTCGGCTCTTAGATAAGCTGCGACATCGTAATGTACTTTCACTTCATATACAACCAAGGAGGAAAGTTGTAGATACAGAGAGTCACGGGCCAAGTACTATATATGAATGCTGCTCATGTTACCGAAATGATTCATTCCATCCATACTCAACCCAAACCTTATATTCCTCAGTTCATTTTTGAAATTCTGCCTGAAGAGACTATTGATGGTTCTCCACTAAACAGAATCAGTAGGATGTCTCAGCTTTCCATGCCTCTTGCGCTCTTCCAAGTGCCATCACATCAAATTGGCATGCTTTTTGTTTCCAAATAAATGCTTTAAACAAGGTATTACTGGCAAATACCACACCACTTTAGCGGGAGCTCCTTTCTTCACCTCGATGTCTTCGCTGTCATCGCCCTTATGCTTGTATCGCAGTGCTTTGCACACTGGACATACATGCGTGTCTACATAGTCTTTGTGATAAAGTATACAGTTGTTTAGACATACACGTGTTCTTTCTACTTTCAATCCCAAGGGACATACAACCTTCTTAGCTAGATATGTGATTTTAGACAATACGTTTCCCTCTGGAAGCCTGTCCGCTAAGAGATGTAATAATGTCATGAAACTCTTGTCGAACCAACCATTATCTGCCTTCAATTTCAGTAGTGAAAGCACGGTGTGCAACTTTGTGTATTTCTCCTTGCAACCTGAGAACAAAGGTTTCTCCGAGTCCTCTATCGAACCCTTGAATTGATTTAACTCTCTCTTACAAGTGTAGTTCTCTTCTGCATCGCACAACAATTGAGCAAGATTATTGTCGTCATCGATGACCAACCTATCCCCATCGGATCCATAACTGATGTCAGTTGCCATATTGCCGGCTCTGTCGTCGTTGACGTTATTATGTTGAAGTATGATCTCCTCTTCACAGTGTCTTGTCCAACATGTATAGCCAGGCACAAAACCCCTCCAAATCAAGTGCAAGTGGATATGGTCTTTGTCCAAAAATGTCTTCTCATTCTTCCAATCAATGTATAGACAATGCATGTACTCCGTCTTTTTTTTACAAGGTGTTCTCCTCGGCGTCTCTTAGAAAACAAGATACACCGTCTATGTATTCTCGGCTGTAACGATTCGCATTGTACATCCATCTCCAGTCCATCTACAATTAATTAATGTAAACAATTAATAATATCCAATAATCTTAATTAAATAAATTATTAATCCAATATCCAACAATATCCACTAACGGTACAACATTAATGCTAATTAATTTTCCAATCTTAATTAGTTAATTTTAATACATGCTCCTACTTAACTAAAATTAAATTTATCCTCTAAATGAGCTAGATAATAAATTCACTATCTCAAAATGCAAGGCAACTTTATGATAACAAACCTACCATATTAACTAAAATTTAATGTTTATTAATATCCAATAATATTAACTAAATAAATTTAATATATGCTTGATAAAAATTAGCTAACAAGAGCTAGTAATGAAGCAAGATGTATATGCATCGACTAACGATAAAAAAATTAATGGTAATTAAAAAATAAATCTTAATTACTTAATTTTTATATATACTCATACCTAGCCAAAATTAAATATATCCTCCAAAAGAGCTAGATAATAAATTCATCATCTCAAAATACAAGGCAACTTCATGATCACCCATCAACCATATTAACCAAAATTTATTTTTTATCAATATCCAATAATCTTAATTAAATAAATTTGATATATGTTTGATCATAATTCATCCTCTAAAATAGGTAGACAACTTAATGTAATGGAGAAAGGTAATAAATTCATCATCTACAAAATGATAGGTAAATAAAAACAAACTAAATCTAAACCTTGCATCTAAACCTTAATTAAACTCGGTCTAAACATTAAATTGTAACTACATCACTACAAATGAAGAGAGGAGAACAAATTACACACCTTAGAACAACTATAGGAAGTAGAAGCACAAGAATCTTTACAAACAAAATCTGAAATCTAGAAATTTAGGCTTGTTCTCGGGAGGAAGATGACTGACCAGATGGAGAGGCAACAGGCAATTTCTAGGGAATATTATTTGTAGTGGTTTTAAACTAAAACCACCACAGATAATACTATCAATGACGGTTTTAATCAAAAACCACCACAAATACTGATATTATCGCAACAATTTTTTGCTAAAACCATCACAAATACTCAGCATTATCAGTGGCAGCTCTAAAGAAAACCACCACAAATAGTCCCAAAAGTATTTGTGGTGGTTCCAAAGAAAAATCACCACAAATAATCTATTATTTGTGATGTTTCCAAACAAAAACAACCACAAATAGTCTTCCCACCATTTTGAATTTTAAAACCACCACTGATAATTGTATTTGTGATGGTTTCAAAAAACCGCCACAAATAGAGTGTCACCTATGTGCTTTTTTGTAGTAGTGAAGCCAACAAGCCTGTGGCAGAACAGATATCAAGTTTGTCAGTCAGGATCAAGGAGGAGCATTTCTTCCACCAGTCATCGGGAGGCTTCTTTGGGGTGGACTTTAGCAGCTTGTTTGATCTCTACAACCAAAACTTTTTACTCTTGAGATGCTAGATATTGTAAGTGTGTGCAATCATAGTCTACATTCATGTAATACTGATAAATGCATTTGTATATATAGATACATAATCCTTGAAGCAGAAAGTAAGAAAGAACCAAAACTAGTAGGTTTCCTTGACCCACACATGGTGTCCAAGCAAATCATGGACAGTAAATGTCATCTAGGAGTATGTGAAAAATATATTGCTGGCTCAACGCGATAGAATATACATACTTTTACCCCACAACCTGGGTAACTGCATCACTAGTTGCTATACTTGTTGATTTGTACTTTACACACAACTTGAAGTTTAGTTGAATGACTATGACGATATACACGTGTAGGTTTCACTGGGTTCTAATTGTAATTATACCAAGATAGAACCGAATAATGTACCTTGATTCCTCATAGGATGGCACCCACAACTTAAAGCCTATCTCAAAATTACTCAATAGGTCATTCAAAGTGTACAAAGCTGGTGAAGGGCCTTCCAAGCAAGATTATAAGTTCCTAGTATCCGCTAGTAAACAATAATCTTATACCACACTTCGTAATAATACCTTTGGAAATAACCAATTCGATTTGGGCAGTGTCACTAGTAGCCAAAGGGCACTAACCAATGTGGATTCTATGTTTGCCACAACATGCAACTCATCATCAGTGAAAAGAATGCCAATGACCTGTAGGTTTGTCAATCTTGCAATAATTGTTTCGTACTTATCAAATTATATACATGCAAAACTTTAGTCTCCCCATCGATAGGTTTGAAAATGCATTGAATCTGCATTAGAACAGGCTGATTTGCAAGGAATCCAAGGACAACTTTATTACTTCTTACTGCGTGAGATCATAAAGCCAGAAGGCGAGTTCCACACTGCCTGAGTTATGAATTTGTAAATTACTGCTTGGGTTTATTTGTGAAAGATCATGTGGAGATCTATCCATGTTTGTAATGAGTAATTGACTTGGATTTGAGTTTGGTTTGCTTTGGAATTGAGTTTAATGTGAATTGGATTTTCAATTTGAAGCAATTTGAGATTTAATTGCCTTTTCCGATGCTACCGGCCTAGCGGTAGCACCGGATCCTAGTGCGGTGTGAGAGGGTGTGTTTTTTGGGTCACAGGCAATCCGATGTCACCAGATTTTGTGATGATTATTTCATATCTTTTGGACATTGCTATGTGATGGGTTTTACTTGTCTTTGATGGTTGCAGGACGACGGTGCTAGGTCATGGTGAGGCGGAGGATGACTGGAACAAGGCGAGGTGCGTCGGAGGTCCAGACGGTCGAAGATCGCTAGAAGATGATCAAAGATGAAGTCTAGGAAAGCCAAGAAGACAAGGAAAGGAGATGATGCTAGCTAGATGTCGCGTGGATCAAGGAAGACCGTTGGATCGCAGTCTAGTTGATAGCTTAGCGGGTCTAGGTAGTATGCTTTGAAAACCGTGCAAAAAAACCCATTGTGTGTGTGGGTTTTGGGTTAGCCCTTGCATGGCTGTGTGAGTGGGTTAATTCTAGCCCTTGGATGAGTGCTCTAGGGTTGAGGGACTCATCCAAGGGCGGTAGATGGCCCAAGAGTAGTATAAATAGAGGGGGGTAACCTCCTCCGCTTGAAGGTTGTAGAGGTTTTTGTGCTCCTTTGAGCTTTGCACACCTTGTTTTGAGGCTTTGTAAACCTCCTCTTTACATAAATTCAAATCTTTTCATTCATGCTTGAATTTACATTATGCACTTACTTTATGTCTTGAATTCAAGATTTAAATTCTTGCAATTTACTTTCTCGAAATTTACTTTCTTGCAATTTGGATTTGCCTCCCCTCCTTCTAAATGCTACTGATCTTGGATGTCTTGAGTGTGTTCATATGATTTTACAACTATTTTGCATTCTAGGATAGATTAGAGATCAAGTTTTCTATCAAGTTGCATCTCTATCCAAAACTTGTTCTTTGTGCAGTAGTCAGCTTTTTATTTTTTAAAAAATATAGAAAAATAATTTTTGAGTTATTATTATTGGAGAAGGTGGGGTACTCTAATATCCATCTATAGAAAACTTTTGGAGTCCACTGGTCACATCGTTTGGGTGCCATGAGGTGAAAACCGAGCCCCAAACTTTCTGCTCAAAGTTCCTAACAGGCTGTGATATTTGATTTTTTTCTGATTTTTCTACAAGAATTTTTTAGGTTATCTTCGGTGGAGTGTTTCAAGATGCATTTTCTCATAGGAAGAAAAATTATCAAAATTTCTAGAGCATCAGAAGTCCACCAACCACCTGCTCCAAGTGAGGATAGTTTCTGAAAATTCAGCTTTTGCTTTTCTGAAAGTGACTTTTGTGATTTAGCTCAATCTCCTTTCTAAAAATAAGATTTTAATTGATTTATTTTGTTTTGGATACTTGACAACCAGGATTGTGACTCAAAAATCTTCACATATTTCATGTTTCTCATCTATGCAAGCTAGGGGTACACATAGTTGTCAAGTTGGTCGGGTCTTTCACAATTTCTTTTGCGTGATCTTTTCGAGGTCTTAGTTGGAGTATTTTGTGGAAAAAATTTTGTTTGCGACCATTCACCCCCCTCTATTCGCCATCTCGATTCTTTAATTAGTATCAGAGCCAGTTTTGCTCTTCCATAGATCTTGACCGGTCTCGAGAGCCATGGCGACGGACAAATATTCCACTAGGCCTTCTATCTTTTTTGCAGTCAATTTTCCTTTTTGGAACTCTCGGATGGAATCATACATCATCGCTCAGGGCTTCTCGATATGGCGTAAGGTGAAGCTCCCGTATGAGGTTCCTGCCGATGAGAACATCACGGCCGGCAATATGGCTGACGTTGAGGCAAATGATAAGGCAAAGAACATTCTCATACAAGGAATCAGCCGCAGTGAGTATGATAGGATTGCTTACCTACGATCCGCTCACGAGATTTGGGTGACCCTCGATGCTTACCATGAGGGCACTACCCAAATCAAGATTGTAAGGCAGGATCAGCACAAGCGTGAATATAACAAATTTGAACAACATGCTGGTGAGAGCCTTGATGAGTGTTTCAATCATTTCACAAAGATTTTGAGTGAGCTGTAGGTTGCACATATTCTGACTTGGACAATGCTCGATATTTTCTGACTGCACTTGATCTTTGTGTTTGGGAGATGAAAGTGACCACTATCAAGAACACTACCGACTTGTCAATCTTGACTCTTGACGGGCTCTATTCTTGACTCAAGACTCATGAGGTCGATGTCGTCTCTCACAAGACGAAATCACAGCCATTGGCCTTGGTGACTGATCCCATTGGATCTTCTTTCGATTCTTCTATTAGATTTTCTCTCTCCGCCCTTTGCGAGCTAAGCGATGACCAACTGAAAAATTTTCAGAAAATAAGCTTTCTCTTTTAGCTCACAAATTCTCTCATGTATACAAGAGGGTGAGAGAGAGGAAGAGAGGTGGCATGATCACCTACTTCGAATGTGGTGGCCCCAACCACATTCGAGCGAACTGTCCCAAGCTGGAGAAGGGCAAGAATGACTCCGGCAGTTCCAGTAAGAACGACTACACCGAAAAAACCGCAACAAGAAGCCTCCAGTTCGCGAATCGGCGCACGAAAAGAAGTACCGCAACTTCTCGAAGAACAATAAACTCTTCCACTGCGTCCTTGCCGCCCTCGATGACATCTGCCTCTTCGACATGAAGACATGGAGCGATGAAGGTGAGGATGATCCGCGAGAGAAGAAAGGCAGCAATGACTTCTCTGGCATGTGCTTCATGGCAGATGCCAACGGCATAAGTGACTCCGAGCTCTACAGCGACTCGGACGAGGTACCCACCTACGACCAACTCAATGAAGCTTTCTCTAAGGTAGAAAAATTTTATGCTAGAGCTAGAGTTACGTATATGGAGCTTGAGAAGAAAGTAGGTACCTTGACTCGGGAGTTAGCTTCTCTTAGATCTTCTCCCTCCCGAGTCACTGATGATTGAGTGTTGTGTGATGCTTTGCTTGTGGAGCTAGAGAACCTAAGGACTTTGCATGATAGTGTGCAAACTGAACTTGTAAGTCTTAGGTCGAAGAATACTAGCGCTTGTTCTATTGATGTTTCTTCTTTGGATGCTAGTGTTCTTCATGCTCACTCTACTCCTTCTTGCTCAAATTGCCCTAAGTTACTCGCTGAAATTGATGCCATGAGTGCTTACCTTAGGATGTTTTCTTCTAGAAACAATGAACTTGAAATGCATGCTTCTAAGGACCCTGTCAGCTTATGTGAGGGCTGTAAGCAACTAAAACTTGATAATGAAGATTTAAATATCAAGTGTACTAAATATGACAAGGATTTTCTAGATAAGTCACATAAGAGTTGCTTGCATTGTTTTGTGATTGAGGGGGAATTGGATAAAATCCAAGTCGAACTTAGGAAGAAGTTAGAAGACCAAGCCCATAGGATTAGAGAAGCTCCTTGTGTTTCTTATGAGGCCCTCAAGATTGAGGCAGTCGTGCTGAGGGATAAAAATGCACATGCTTGTGTTTTTTCTTCTCTTTCTAGTTCTTCTTCTTCCTCTCACCCCTGTTCTCTCTTCCGGGAGTGTGAGTATCTCATGAAAACTGTCGGGAAGTTTGTAGGAGGCAAGAAAAAACTAAACCTCATTCTAGACTAATAAAAAATTAGCATATTTAATCAGGGTATAGGATTTGACTACTTGGAGCACGCAAGGACTTATCCTCCTACCATTGTGCATGGCTCCAAGAGTGGAGAGATTGTGGTAGCTCCCAGGGTGAGTACCACTGTGTTTAGGTCTGCTGGAGTTGTCCATGGGACTTGTAAGCAAACAGGTGCTTCTCCTGTCACTTCTGCTTCTAGCAAGATGAAGTATTCATACACCTTCTGTAAGAAGGATGGTCACCTAGTAGATTTCTATTTTAGGTGCACCAAGATCACAAGACGTGAGCGTGTTACTGCTCTTAGGGGTATTCAGGGTCATCCCCAGACTTTGAGTGCTCCTGAGGCACACACTGCTTCTGGACAGGTTAGAGAGTCGTCTATTTTTGGGCAACGTCCAGGACTTGGTTTTTATGCTATTCAGTCGAGTTTTAGTCCTAGAGTTGCTCGTGGTCAGCCTTTCTGCCGTCCTCTTGATATTCCTCATTTTTTCCATCGGGTTAGATATTAGCGGCGTGAGGTGTTTTTAGGTAAGAGATTTAGGTAGTTCTCACTACAACACGTCATTGACTTCGATGGCGCCTATAAATGCCTTTAAAACCTTATAAATGCCTTAAAAAGATTTTAGTTGGTGTTTACATGGCATCAAGAAAAATGGTGTCAGGAAAAGTAATTCTCGGCGCTTAATTATCCATGGCGTTTTTATATGCCATTATTTCCCACCATATGATGGCATTTATAGGCGTCGTATTAAGTTTTCCTTGGCGTTTATAAGCACTAGGGTTTCCTCTAGCGTGGCTCCTATAAGCGCCGGGCTTCTCTCTATTCAAGGCGTTTACATGCGCCGGGGTTTCCGCTGCCGTGGTGTTCATAAGCGCCGGGTTCCCTCTATTCATGGCGTTTATAAGTGCCGGGGTTCTCTCTATTTATGGTGTTTACAAGCGCCGGGGTTTCATCTGACATGGCGCTTATAAGCGCCGGGGTTCCCCCTATTCATGGCGTTTAATGCGCCGGGGTTTCATCTGGCATGGCGCTTATAAGCGTCAGGGTTCCCCCTATTCATGGTGTTTACTAGCGCCGAGGATGCCTCTATTCATGGGGTTTAAAATCACAGGGGTTTCTACTGGCGTGGCACTTATAAGCGCATGTGTATCTCTTCCAGGGCGAATACAAATATCACATCTAATTACATCACAGGCCAAATTACATTTTAGTACAAATGCATTCTTACCAAGCCAAATTTCACATCTACTTGAAGCGAACTTTGAAAAGCCATCAACTCTGAAATCTTTTCTAGACCGTCATCCAAGAAAGATAACTACTAGTCAATAAGTACAACCATGCATTTTTCCCCTGGCGCAATCACTCATAAAACATGCACAACATAACAAGTGACAAACTGAAAACATCAAAGCAACATGCAACAAAAATGATTAGACAAAGAGGGCTACTAACCATATATCCACTTCCTGTAAACATCACAGGAGAAATAGGCTAATTACACCAAAAGAACTAGCTACTGTCACTACAAACTTTCCGAACTCAAACTATTGTAATGTGGCGCACAAGCAACGATTCCTCCTTTTTTCCCATCATCGATGAGACGAAACATCAAAAAGGCAAAAGAGAGAACCACATGGAAACTAGTTGAGCTAATTAGAAGTTTCTTCATGTTCTTCCATCTTTTGAACTTGTTTCTTATAAGAACATCAACATAGGGAATGTGGCCACCATCGCCTGAACCAGCACCGAGTACCACAAGCTAGTGATCCTAGCAATGAGAAGCCAAGGAAGAGGCCAAGAGGCTAGAGCTCACTTCGGCTTTCTCCCATCCACCTTTTCCTCACACCAACACTAGGCTCCTGCACATCTTCGCTGCTTGCCACACCGAGCGGAATTCCAGCGTCTCAAGGCTTCCTGGACAGCTTCTCCCGTTGGTGAATGGAATGGCTATGTGATTGCTCACCGTGAAGCAATTGTAAAAGGACAGGCTCTTGAGGTGCTTCAAGGGCACCGAACTTGGCATCGGGGCATCGAAGAAACTAAAATGACTACTACTACTTAGATGTTCCACGCTTGTAGACATGAAAAGTAGGACATGTAAGAAAAAGAATTAGAGTAACTACTACTAGTAAGTAATAACTAATGACATGGAAGAGTCACATGTTCCACAAAACTTGATTAGTGTAGAACGAATTGGTAACAAGTTTGGCTTCTTTTCAACTTGCTCGCCAAAGATCAAATTGTAATTCTAGTACACGGAAGAATGACATACAATAAAAAGGCCAAAGAAAGGAAATAAAACGGGCACCTCATGATAAACATCTTGGAACCGATTCGTAGAAGGATGTCCAAGAATGCCTTGTAGACATGCTCATCATGCTTGGAACCTATTCGTAGAAGGAAAGCAATAATGTTGTAATTCGCTACATCACAAAGATGGTCACATGACAGATCAACCTATAAGTGTATTTATACCTTTATCTTGTTCACAAAATTGACATTGAACTATCAGACCCTACCAACGTAAGCATTGTACAATAGTTCAATGTAAGAGCCTATTAAAATATTGGAGTTCATAATTATTCATCTTGCATGTTAGGGACAACATATTAGTCTAATCATGCCATAGGAAACCAATAATTAGGCAAGTCAATAATTACATACATGAATAACACCACATGACAACCCACAAGAAACATGCTCAGTTCTTTAGTACTACTTTTCACATATGGACTAGAAAACCGAAACGGAGTGAAAACTAATTTCACAAACAGACCGACCGGCAATGCTCATGATGCTCATAAGTGGGAGGCACAAATATGGGGAAGGAAGTGTGTGTATTCGACTCTCACGTTCTTTACTTAGATTTCCTCAACAGTTTCTATGCCATGAACGAGCTACCATTAACGGGTACAGCTGCATAATGCAAATGAACATTATGCTTTAACCAAATCATAATGGTAAACAACAACAATGACAATTAATTGGTTATGTATCAAAACTTCAGAATCATACCCACTAGCATTCTGCAGCAAGGCTGGCTCCTCGAGCAATAAGAAGCTACATTGAACAATTTCTCATTAGCGAGATGTAGAGATAGTCAAACATTTAAACAACAAAAATGCCTTGAGACTAGCGTAACATACTTGACAATGAGACAACATTTCCACCACAAGCAGCATATATAATGAAGTGGGTGCTACCTGCTCTGCCGCCATGGAAGGAAAGGAAATTATAAACAAGATGAAAAACTAGATAACAAAATAACAGTCCTAGAGTTCACCAAATAATATAATATATATACATATATGAGAACAACATCAAGGCACAAAGCTAAAAGACATAGAACTGCAGATAGTAGTAGAGGAACAAATTGGTAATACATTCCAAGAGGGTGAATGATTTTTTTCCACTCATGGCACCCCATCAGTATATGTATAATAAAGTACTTATGCAAGATAATAAAGTACTTATACAAGTAGAAAAGGAGTATACATTTACTATGTCCAGATTTGGAATTAACAAACTGCCAAGTGATAATAACCTTAAGGTGCAAGGGTCTTTTTTTTTAACTTTTAGGGCCTGCTTGGGAGTCACAATTTTTTTCCACCGGTTTATAGTTACACCTCTATTCTTTTGGGCACAAGAGACACAGGTGTAATCATTTCCGGTTGTAAACATATAATTCTCTGTTTGGGTATGAAACTAAATTACAGAAGATATGAGTAGGCACTTCTAGTAGAGGACTAGCTAGATATGAGAGAAACTAAGGTTTTCTTGCAAGTCGGATGAAAATGAGCAGCTTTTTCAAGAGAAGATATGAGCAGCGCTTTTAGCTTTTCTTGCAAGTCGAATGAAAATGATGTTCGGAAAATACACACTACCTTGTTAGTTACAAATTTTCTTGATATATACCACAATCAAACTGTGATGATAAATCCATTTCATAAGCGGATCATGTTCATTAACACAATATAACATAGATCATGGTCAATAACACTCTAACTTGACGCTTCTTGAATCATCAACTTATGTTATGAGAAGATGCAAAGAACTTGATAGCCATTTTGAGTCATCAAATTCGTTATGAGAAAATGCAAAGAACTTAACTTTTGTTATGAGAAAATGCAAAGAACGGGTGCCATTGATCCTTATTCCATTTTGCAGAGTGAACTAACACAATGACCTTTTAACCCTGCGGAACAAAAGGGAGTTCATGAATGAAAGCAAAATTGAATTGAACTAGCTTGCACGAACCGTTAGACAAAGACTTGCGATACCAAACTGATTCAGTATCCAATAAGCTAGAGAAGCTTCTTGACAATCTAATCATGGCTCCCTAAAAACAGGACAATCTAATCACAACAGGTTTCAATCAAGATAGTAAATTCTAATGCTTCAAATAAAAATTTGAGGCATCAGTAGGCATATATGAAATACAATTTTATAGACACTCGCAGCATCAAATTTGATCGTACCGATTTGGGTGTAAAAGCTCACTGATATCGAGTTACAACTGGTTTGAAACCAGATAAATGAATTCTAGTTCCACAGTTTTGAAGGTAGTAGTTACACGTAGAGAAATTTTCTTGCATAATTCTTTCTTAGAAGTTTTCAGACTAGTTCACTAGCATGCTAACATTCATCTTGATGGATATTGCTACTACTATTTCACAATAATTAGACTTCACTTATTTGGTCATTTAGGACTTAATACCAATCCATTAAAAGCTTCAATCATAAAAAGCCGTGGAACTCATAGCTATATTCTACTTCAAATTAAAATTTGAATGAACCGAGATAATTAAGAAGGGCAAATATCCTTAGGACTACAAAGCCTTTGGATGGAACTAAAGTTTATACTAGAGACAACATAGCCTCGGCGAAGAAATGGTTCCAATTTACTAAACCTACTGATTCAGAAATAGATTGCATCGATGATCGGGTGTATGATGATCTACTATGTATGAGTGAAAAATAACACCAACAAAGTTATCCTTGACAAAGACACTTTCTACAAAATAAGCGGTTTGTGACAATAATCATTGCTATAAAAATGATATCCATGCAGCTTACTAATAAGAGATAACGTAGCATGAGAAAATAAAAGAATGGAAAGCACTACTTGAAAGACAGATAACAAACAAAAAATTGACTAGACAAAACTCAAATACTCATGTTAGAGTAGAATAAAACCTTTTCTCAATGCCAATGCAACAATGGAATCATTCTCCACCTGCACCAATATCAAAATCAAACAAGTCATCGATCTGAAAAAATGAATTAATCGAATTTTGGTTTTGATCTTCGAGGAAATTTGATGTGCTTACCCTATACATTAAAACAACACAGCGACTAAAAATCAAACAATGTCTTGGAGTCACCCAATACATATTTGGTAGCCAACAAGCTCAACTGCTGATCATTAGGAGGGCGGTATATTAGCGAATGCATCTCATGGATTATCCAATTGTAAGCAGATGCAAGTTCAAGTAGTGCAGACACCTCATAGACCATCACTGGATAGTTCTGGTTCCATTTGAAATGATATATCAAGTGCTACTACGGAAGGAGAACATCATCTTTACCATTGTTGTATGTTGCAAATGCTTTCCCTCTGTCATGACAAGGTGAAATATGAGAAACCTTGGTTACAAATTGAATCAAACTTTTAGTTTAAGTACTCTTGTGAAAAGAACTAAAAATAAAACCTTGGTTGACAAAATATCGGAAAGAGATCAAATTAAAATAAATCACTAGTACAAATATGAGAAACGAGAGGGCTGATATTCTATAACTTTTGCTCTATCTGAAGCTACTATATACTTGTGACCAAATGTGCTCCAGATTTGTGACTCGAAATGAGCCATGGATAGGCACTTTAAGGATCTAATATAGTCATCAGATAGTACATCTTCTACCTTATTGTTTCATCTAATTCAAAAATAAGATGGAGAGCTTACCGGCAACGAATTGATGCTGAATTTGATGCAAATATCCAAGGTGTTAGTGCCAATCACATAGAAGAGGGAAAATGTTAGAATTTAACTGAACAAAGTAAAGATAAATATTCCAATCTCATCCGAATCACATATAAAGAAAAATATTCCATGTTCATATGCCAAGTTGCCAACATAGGTCATCACAATTTTACATTTGCATAAATACATGGGTCTTTGTAGTTTCCCACTAGCAAAAGTACATGGGTCTTTATATTTTGAGTAGTTTCCCACTAGCAAAAGTACATAGGTCTTTCAGAACTCTTTTGACTGCAAAGGACTGGAAACAGTATGTGCATAACCAAAACAACAAATTTTTGACAACATAATTGAATAGTTGATTCCTTTCAGAACTCAAAACAATTAATTCTCCATATCCAATGAAAGAACTAGCTCTGCCACATGATACTAGTCCATCACTCCATCTTACACTTCCTGCACCAACACAGTACACACCATCCCATCAACCTACATATTGTACCAAGTTAAATAATTTAGCACCAAGAAAGGTCACAGATGTTTTTCCCAAGCACCAAGTTAAATGAATTAGCACCCTTGATCATAATAAAACCAGGACATGTGTTTCTGTTCTCATAACAATCCTCATATAGCAAGTTGTGACAACAGCCAACGCTTACCAATGCTTTTGCTTGTTCACAGGACACAAAAAAACATGTCCACAATACAATAACCATGCCTTAAAGGACTTTCAATATGATGGGGGGATATTGAAGTTGCAACGTTTTATAAGTTTGAAGAAAAGACTACAATACATGAACAAAGACAAAACCAACCTTAGCATGTTAACTCAAAGATCACCACATGCATGAAGACCAGCAAGAAGTAATGGTGGAATGCTATGATTTGGTTTTTGAATTTGAGGACTACTCTTAGTACAGTTCTTAGTTTCTGTTAAACATTCACCATGATGATCCTAACATGCATCTAACATTATAGCAGCCAACGTGTCACCGAAAGAACACGACAAGTGACGATTCTAGGTACTTTGAGCTATTACTTCTCCATATAGCAAACGTAATGGTCAACAATTTATAGCAATGAAATCAATCCAAAATCCAAATATAGTAAAATTTAGTTCAATTTGACGAAAGTCGCACCATTTACAACATAGAGCTTCTTTATTCTCTCTGCACGAGTATATGTAATGATGCGTGATGTGACGAAGCATCTATTGCACTACAGGGAGTTGGTATTCAAATAAAGCTTAGGCAAGATAACCCTGATAACATTAGCTACAATGAGTAAGAAACAAATACATGAAAAACAAATTATGGTAGAACTCAAACATTTCTTTCATTCCTAGAAAATTCCATAGGCGATTCCATGTCAAAATGTGTCACTACAAACCTCAGATTAATCACAACAACAACAACCCAAGATTGGCGTACATAGGCGATTCCATGTCAAATTATCCCAACAAAGAATCAAACTTCATGTCAAATTCAATTCAAGACTATTTAATCTAATTCTTGGTATGGGTGAAGGGTATGGATATGCTTATGTTGTAATGGTTCAAACTTGCGGTAGGTGTAGCAGGAGGTCGACGCGCCATTGTGGGAGATGGCCAGCGAGGAGGGCGCTAGGTGGAAGTCGGTTGGGGAGGGCGCCGGGTGGGGAGGGCGGCGGCGATGGTCGAGGGCGGTGCCGGTGGGAGGCGGACGGCAGTGCTAGCTCTGGTTCAGTTTGTCGAACACTAGGGCCTAGGGTTCTTGTTCGGGTTCATCTACTCACAGCGATGCCGATGGCGCAGATCCATGGCGAGGGCATGGAGGGTGAGCGGCGGGGTGGATGGGCGGCGGGGCTTGAGGGGCGAAGGGAAGTGGATGGGCGACGGGCTTGAGGGGATGGGGGCGTGGCTTGGAGGCGAGCGGAGTGGATGGATGGCGGCAGCGGCGGCGGAGTGGATGGGCGGGAGGGGGTGGGCGGGGGCTTGGAGGGGGGGTGGATGGGCGGGGGACTTGAAGGAGGATGGGCGGATGGGCTTGATGGGCGAAGGGGGGGGTGGATGGGCGGGGGGCTTGAGGGGCGAGTGGCCGACGGGAGTCGATGGGCGGCGGCGGCGTGGTGGGAACAGGCGGAGGAGGTGCAGATGGTGTGGGGAGCGAGTCGATCAGAGGAGTGATCGATCGAGGAGGCTTGAGATGATAAAGCACTAGTACACGCGCCTCTTTTTCATCACTGCGCCAATTTTTCCTAAACATCGTAATATCATATCCGGCACTTGTATATTCCTCAATTAAAGACCTTTTGTTGACGTTTTGTATATGCCTAGTAAATATACCATGGTGTATACAAACACCATCAATATACTACTTTCCCATATGCAAACGCCCTAATAACTTTATCGCGGCGTTTGTAAACACCTCGGATAAGCAGTTTTGCGCAGATATATTCACCGCATAACATATATACAAGCATATATATACGCCGAGAAATTTATATGCCCCTAAAACAAAAAAAATGCTAGGTAATTCTTTTATGGAGGCATTTAACCTATATGCTAGGTAAAATAAATGCCGGGAAATGAAGATTATCCTGTAGTGTATTAGGTGTTTTTCATGGCCTCGAAAGATGAGACTTTTTCTCACTTTAGGAGATTTGTTAGTAGGTTGTATATTGAGCTCCCAGGTGCATTACGAGCTATACGCAGTGATAATAGCACGGAGTTCAAGAATTCCTACTTTGAAAGTTTCTGTGTGGAGTCTAGTTTAGAGTATCAGTTCTCTTCTCCCTACGCCCCTCAGCAAAATGGCGTAGTAGAAAGGAAGAACAGAACCCTAGTTAAGATGTCCAGGATGATGCTAGATGAGTACAATACTTCTAGGAAGTTTTGAGCTGAGGCTATAACTACTGCTTGTCATATTTCCAATCATGTTTTCTTGAGAGCACATTTGCATCGCACTTCTTATGAGTTTCGGTATGGGCCAAAGCCCAATGTTTGTCATTTTCGCGTTTTTGGTTGCAAGTGCTTTATATTGAAGTCTGGTAACCTGGATAAGTTTGAGTCTTGTTCTTTTGATGGTATTTTTCTGGGTTACTCGACTTCTCGTAGCTATAGGGTCTAGAGTTGTGATGCGAGTAGGACTATAGAGACATGTGACGTGACTTTTGATGAGGCTAGCCTAAGAGCTAGACCTGATATTTCAGGCTTTTCTTATCCCTCTGAGACCATCTTTGTAGAGGATGATAGTGATAGAGATGATGGTGTTCCACCTGATCTAGTGCCCTCTACACCTGAGGTGCCTCTTGTTTCCATTTCTGCACCTTAGGGAGACCAGCCCTTGCCTTGGAACTCTCCTTCAGCAATTGGCTTTGTTTCTACCTCTTTTTCTCAAGAGGTAGAGGCCACTTCTGTTTCTGGTCCTCCCCGCCACATTCAGCATTCTTATCCACCTGAGCAGATCATTAGTGATCAATTTGAGCGTGTGACATACTCAAAATCAGACTTATCTTCTTTCTACCTTCACTCTGCATTTGTTGCCTCTTTCGAGCCAAAGAATGTTACTCATGCATTATCAGATGAATCATGGATTAATGCAATGCATGAGGAACTGGAAAACTTTGAGTGGAACAAAGTATGGCAGCTTATAGAGCCCCCATCTGGTCATAATGTCGTTGGGAGCAAGTGGGTGTTCAAAAAAAAGCATAGTGAGGATAGGGTTGTCATTCGCAACAAATCTAGGCTAGTTGCACAGGGCTTCACTCAGGTTGAGAGTCTTGACTTTAAGGAGACTTTTGCCCTTGTAGCTAGACTAGAGGCGATTAGAATCCTGCTTACATTTTCTACATACTAGGGCTTCAAGCTCTATCAAATGGATATCAAGAGTGCTTTCCTCAATGGATTTATTGAGGAAGAGGTTTATGTCAAGCAACCTCTAGGATTTGAGAAACCTAAATACCCAAATCATATCTACAAGCTTTCCAAAACCTTGTATAGACTTAAGTAGGTCCCTAGAGCATAGTATGAGAGGCTTAAGTCCTATCTTCTCAATCATGATTTCAAAATGGGTATAGTAGAAAAAACTCTATTCATCAGACACCAGGATTCTCATCTCCTTCTCGTTCAGATTTATGTGGACGATATTATCTTTAGTGGCTCATCTTAATCTCTTATGTCTCATTTTTTCTGAGGTGATGAGCACATAATTTAAGATGAGTATGATGAGTGCATTGAGCTACTTCCTCGGCTTCCAAATCAAGCAGACTCGGGAGGGTACTTTCCTGCACCAAGGTAAGTACACTCAGAACTTCCTGAAGCTGTTTGATATATCTAATGGGAAGTCTATGATGACTCCTATGGCCACCACTGATGTCCTCGAACCTAATGAGGATGGTGAGGCTGCTGATCAGAAGGAGTTCCGAAGTATGATTGGCTCTCTCTTGTATCTCACTAGCTCGCAGTCAGACATACACTTTGTTGTGTGTATGTGCACTCGCTTTTAGGCTTCTCCTCACCACTCTCATCGCCAGGCGGTGAAGCGCATCTTCAGGTACCTTCGAGCTATCATTGATTATGGTATTTGGTACTCTTTTTCCTCTTGTCTATCCCTTAGAGCCTTTTTCGATACTGACTTTGCTGGCTGTAGAATAGATAGGAAAAGCACTTCTAGCACTTGCCAATTCATTGGCACTTCTCTTGTTTCTTGGTCATCTAGGAAGCAGTTCCGAGTTGCACAGTCCACCACTGAGGCCGACTATGTTGCTGCAGCTAGTTGTTGTAGCCAAGTGCTCTGGATGAGATCGACCTTGTGGGACTTTGGGTTAGAGATAAAGAGTGTTCCACTTTTTTGTGATAACACTTCTGCTGTCTGCATTGCTAAGAACCTAGTGCAACACTCTAGGACCAAGCACATTGATGTTAGACATCACTTTCTTAGAGACCATGTGAAGGAAGGAGATATAGTGTTTCAGTTTGTGGAGAGTGACCACCAGTTGGCTGATATCTTTACCAAGACTTTGGATAGCTCTAGGTTTGTTGCGTTGAGGAGTGAGCTTGGAGTTGTGTGCCCTCACAGTCTATTGTGAGGGAGAGTTGATTTGTATAGTATGTATTATATCTTTTCGTTCAATTTTTCCTTTCTTTTGTCTTGCTCTAGGTGTTTAAGGGTTTTATTTTCTAGAGTTTTGAGTTCACTTCACTTAGACTTATGGCATACTTTGCATGGACCTCTCATCTTGTGCTTTAGGTTACTATCATACTTAATTAGTTGTTCTCTCTTCTCTCTATGTTGAGTTCTCTCATGGTGTTATAAGTCTAGTAGGTGTTGGGCCCCCTGGGTAGACAGGGTCTGTGTGCACTCCTTAGTTTGGGATCTAGAGGCAGATTTTCTATGTAAGTCATTGGGGAAGATGAGAGCAAGCCTAAGCCATAGTGTTCTCTACTATCTTTTATATGCTCTATAGCTACTCAGTTCACAGTTTCTTAACTTCTCTCTATTCTATGTTTCTGGTTTTTGATTGAGTTTCTTTATTGGATCCTTCAATTGATATCATTCTTGAGCTTAATCTTGCTAATAACTTAACTTGAACCAGATTTGTGCTTAAAATTGAATCGCATGTTGAGGGGGAGTTTAAGAATCTATCTCATACGTTGCATATAGACTTGATTTTCTGTTTTATGAGCTTTGACTATTATGCAAATGATCTATTTTTCATGTTATACACCATGCAACATTACTTGAAGAAAATTACCAACTTAGATATGTCCAAGTTCATTTATCTTGCTAAGCTTGCAAAAATTGAAAAATGAGCTTTAAAAGAAATAATTGATAAAATATGTTGCATTTACTTGCTAAGTTTCTTCTCTAGGTGTATTTACCATGATTTGTGAAATTCTGGAATTCTCTAGAGTCCTTATAGCAACTTGGATGAATCTTGTTTGATCCATATTTGAGTCCTTCACTAGCTTAACAATCAAAATGTTAGAACGAAAGTGAAGCAAAATTAACTCTTTTGTGCACATTAGACTCAACACCTCACATTCACAAGACGGCTTCTCATTGCACTTGAGATGAAGTTGGAATGTGTTATGTATGACCAAGATCATTCTCTTAAGAGTCCCTCTTGAGATGATCAAATATAGCTTGAGTCAATTGCTTTAAAAATGCACAAAAAACATATGTGGGTAAAAAAATACAAATAATGTCAAACATTTGCACCCCGCTATGTCTTTCAAAGCTTCAAAGAAAAATTTGCATCAAACTGAATATAAGCTCGAAGGACCTTGTATGCACTTCTAGATTTCCCAAAGTATTGAGTAGGTTGTACTCTAGATTTTCCATTTGATCCATTGAATGGCTTTGTTTCTAGGGTTGAAACTAATGCTAAGTGTTGCACATGTTCAATCTTGCTAAAAATGACATATTTTAAATAAATCATGCTAGCAAAATTTCTTATTTGCATTTAGACATGTCTTGGTTTAGTCCATTTTTTTCATTAACTAGCTTGGTGTCATAATTTGTCTTTGTGGTCACTTGGATAATTTTCAAAGCTCCCTTAGGTTGCATTCCACGCATATAAACAAAACAAGGGGAGAAAATGCCATCTTGATGCCTATATTGCCAAAAGGGGGAGAAATCGTAGAAAAGTCATCATTTTGCATCTTGATTCTTCTTAATTCTTATGATCTTTGCAAATCTTTGCTATCTTCTATGGATCATAAGCATGTTTGTTGTGTTATTAGATTTTAGGATTTTTGTGGAAAACTTGCTCTTTCTTGAAGATAGATCTAAAATTATTTTCGCCAACTTGGTCATGTTCTCTGTTTCTATTCTGAACCAAGTTCGGCTTTGCATTCAAATTGCTTTCTTCTATCTTTCTTCAAACTCAAAACTTATGCATTTTCATGTGTTTGTTAATATACTCATCAAGGAAGAGATTGAAAGAACATGTGGAGGTCTATCCATATTTGTGATGAGTAATTGACTTGGATTTGAGCCTGGTTTGCTTTAGAATTGAGTTTGATGTGAATTGGATTTTCAATTTGAAGCGATTTGAGATTTGATTACCTTTTCCGATGCTACCGGCCGGGCGGTAGCACCTTACCCTAGTACGGTGTGAGAAGGTGTGTTTTTCGAGTCTCATGCAATTTGATGCCACTGGATTTTGTGATGATTATTGCATATCTTTTGGACAATGCTATGTGATGGGTTTTTCTTATTTTTGATGGTTGCAGGACGACGGTGTTAGGTCATGGTGAGGCGGAGGATGACTGGGACTAGGCGAGGTGCGTCGGAGGTCCAGACAGTCAAAGATCGCCGGAAGATGATCGGAGATGGAGTCCAGGCAAGCCAAGAAGACAAGGAAAGGAGATGATGCTAGCTAGATGGCGCATGGATCAAGGAAGGCCGTTGGATCGCACTCTAGTTGATAGCTTAGCGGGTCTAAGTAGTATACTTTGAAAACTGTGTAAGAAAACCCATTATGTGTGTGGGTTTTGGGTTAGCCCTTGCATGGCAGTGTGAGTGGGTTAATCCTAGCCCTTGGATGAGTGCTCTAGGGTTGAGGGACTCATCCAAGGGTGGTCGGTGGCTCAAGAGTAATATAAATAAAGGGGGAGGGGTAGCCTCATCCTCTTGAAGGTTAGAGAGGTTTTTGTGCTTTGCCTACCTTATTGTAAGGCTTTGTAAACCTTCTCCTTTTAGAAATGTAAATATTTCCATTCTTGCTTGAATTTACATTGCGTATTTACTTCATGTCTTAAATTCAGCATTTAAATTCCTACAATTTAGTTTCTTGCAATTTGGATTTGCCTCCCCTCCTTCTAAATGCTGCTGATCTTGGATGTCTTGAGTATGTTTATATGGTTTTACATCTCTTTTGCACTCTAGGATAGACTAGAGATCAAGTTTTCTATCAAGTTGCATCTCTGTCCAGAACTTGTTCTTCGCGCAGCAGTCAGTTTTTTATTTTTACAAAAATCTATAAAATTTATTTTTGATCAATTATTATTGGAGAAGGTGTGGGACTCTTATATCCATCTGTGCAAAAATTTTGGAGTCCATTGGTCACACCATTTGGGCGCCATGAGGTAAAAACTAAGCCCTAAACTTTCTGCTTAAAGTTCATGATAGTCTGTGATATTTGATTTTTGCTGATTTTTCTACATGGATTTTTGAGGTGATCTTTGGTGGAGTTATTTAGGACGCATTTTATCATAGGAATAAAAATTTTCAAAATTTCTAGAGCAACAGAAGTATACCAACCACATGCTCCAAGTGAGGACAGTTTCTGAAAATTCTGCTTTTGCTTTTCTAAAAGTGACTTTTGTGATTTGGCTCAATCACCTTTTGTAAAAGCAAGAGTTGAATTGATTCCTTTTGTTTTGGATACTTGACAACCAGGATTGTGACTCAAAAATCCCCACATATTCTATGGTTCTCATCCATACAAGCTAGGGGTACACATAGTTGTCATGTTGTTCGGGTCTTTCACGATTTCTTTTGCGTGATCTTTTCGAGGTTTTAGTTGGAGTATTTTATGGGAAAATTTTGTTTGTGACTATTCACTCCCCCTCTGTTTGCTATCTCGATCTTTCAATTTGTGAACCTTGTGTTGTGAATTTGTGAATTGTAGTTATGCATTCAATTCATAATATATCTAAGTTGATTTCTGAAAGAAATGTGTTATAGGTGGTGTAATATATAATCTGAGTTGATGTCTGAAATGGATGTAATAATATGCTTTTGATGCAATCTGTAATCTGTTTATTTTAGAGGGCATGGCTAGCATTTCCTAGGGCTAGCCAATCAATAGAAAAACATTATCAATACAAAATAATATCATAGATGGTTTTTTATAAAAATAATATCGTTGCTATAATGACGATTCTTCTTGGAAATCATCTGTGGTAACAAAGACATCACAGACGGTTCTTCTTAGAAACCATTTGTGATAGATAGAACATTCTTGACAGTTTCCATGAAGAGCCATCTGTAATAGATAGAACATCACAGACGATTTCCAAAAAGAACCATCTGTGATATCTAAGATATCACAGATGGTTTCTACTAAAAACTGTCTGTGATGTGACTTTTACAGACGGTTCAAAAATCGTCTGTGATGTAACGTTATTATCACTGACACATAGTTACAGACGGTTCACAAAACTGTCTGTAATGATATTTTTAAACCATATATGATAAGATTTTCCGTACTACTGTTTGTTCCCCATGGTTAAAAAGACAAATGGATGGTAGAACAATATACAGTTTATTTGCTTTGATGCTTTATGCTTATGATATTAGGACTAGCTTCAGGGTTGGTGTTGACTTGACATTACTCCATTCGCCGTGGTTAAAAAGACAAGTGTATAGTATAATAGTAAACTGCTTATTTTTATTGATGCTTTATGCTTATGATATGTTTCCCATGTTGCTCATATGATTGCTCATGTTAATAATGCTGTCTGAATAATGATGGTTATATGATGATTACTAGATAATGGATGATGATTAATGTAAATGATAGACGAATAAATGAAATTATGGCACCATATGCATTCGTGATATGGGAAATAGATGGTCTGTGTGGGTATCTATGACTTACTTTGTGTACCAACCAGGTTCGGTTTTTTTAGCCTGGTTAGTTCAGTTGGCAACTTTCAAAAACCAAAATATATTTATACCGAATAAATCGGACAGATGAAATCATATAAACCGAATGCCTGTGTACCTTCAACGATCTCCCTAATATAAGGAAAACAAACGGAGGTATTCGTGACTACTACGAACCAGCTATCACAAGCGGCTCAGAACCCCTTTACAAGCGGTTTTATAATCGCTTAAAGCAACAAGGTGATACCCGTCGGGTATGACAAGCGGTTGCTCGAACCGCCAGTCTTTGTGGCACCGAAGCGGTTGGGAACGTGTCCAGAAGGCCAGTAGCCGCCATTTGGGGACGCCACAAGCGGTTCGTGTTACAAACCGCTTGGAGAACGATATTCAAGCGGTTAGTATTACGAACCGCTAGGAGAGCAAGACTCGAAGCGGTTGGACTCACCAACCGGTTGTGGAGAGAGTTTTCGATTATATGCATTATAGAATATGTTCTTACGTTGTTTTTGTATATCGCTTTTGACCGTGAAATTAAATATGAGTGGAGGAGTTTTTATGCAATTAAATATATATTACATATGCATACTCATACACATGTTCACATGCTAGCTCATCATCGCCATACTGCCGATCAGATCTTCCACGGACCCATATTGAGTGGTGTCCCAGATACCGCTATTCTATCTTCCTCTTCTTCATCTTCTTTATCATCTTCCGTCAATCGCCTGCTTTCTCCATGGTGGGTCCAGCAGTATAGTTTGCAATGAAACCTCTCGTGATCACATGGCTCATAACCATCCATCGCTCGAGTGCTCCTTCTCATTCTTGCGCCTCGCGATGGACAACGATGAAGCTTCCTCGAGGCAAAATGCAACGGCCGTGTCGAGAAACTCCTTCATGCCATCTCTGAACTCTCTTGACCGACGGTCCGCATTGTACATCCATTGCGGTTCATCTACACCAATAAAAATAATAACAACATCTATCACAATATTTAATTAATTAAAGCTAACTATGTCTAATAGTTTTGTATTTTTAATCATTCTGCATTCTTTTAACTAAAGCCAACTAATTATTTCTAATCCTCGCTGCATTTTTTAAAATAAAACTAACTAATTGTTACATGTTCAGCAAACCTTTTCTATCATCCGCATTTTAATTTTACTAAATAAAAATTATTTTTACCTTTTCCCCACCTTTGTAATTTTTCATCGTTTCACATTTATTGCATTTCATTCCATACACCAAACAATATATCGCCTTAAGAACAAAAAAATAAACCAACAATGTAAACAATACTAATAATTCCCACAAGAACAAAACATGATTTCTCAACATCCAATGCACAAAAAATATATATATATGGGGAGAAGGATGTCAAGAACATATTACTCACCTTAGAAACAATTAATTCCAAGCTAATAACCTCAATTGAAAATTTTGGCAGCACCTCCCCATGAATCTGCTATCGCCCACCACTCTGCTGTCCCTGTGCGAGCTCGGGAGGAAGATGGGGTTTAAATGCGCTGGCGGGGCGGGAGTCTCTACAAGCGGTTCTACACACTAACCGCTTCGATCTCCACCTATAGAAGCGGTTCGAGTTTTGAACCGCTTAGATATCTAGAAGCGGTTCTAGACACGAACCGCTTCTAAAGATGGGACTCAAAAGGGTTCGTGTCAAGAACCGCTTCTAGAGACCCCCTCCCGCTCGTTGCCCACGAACCGCTTGTGGCACGTAGAGCATAAGCGGTGCGCACCTAACCGCTTGTGATAGACCGGTTGTGAAGGCCGATTCTGTAGTAGTGTCGGCGGTGCGTGCGTTTGTCAGAGGGGCATGCGGTGGAGGGGCGTTCGCTGGTGGTGCCAGTGAGCCGGCTTGGCCGGGGGTCCTACTGGTGCATGCTCGGACATGTCTCGCCGGAGACAAGAAAGATACTATCCGGGAGAAAGAATCTTCAAGCTTGTCGCAACGTCAAAAAATCAATTGATTTAAAATAAATTATCTGATAGATTTTAAAATTTCCGGTTAACTTATTGCTAATTTGAACGTTTGATGGTGTGGTGCAACAATTGAGCTAGTTTTGCGCTCTAGAGAAGAGATAAAATAAATGTGGCCAGATCATGTACAAATGCATCATTTTGCAGAAAATATATACATAGCGAATCAAACAAACCATTGTATATACAAAATAAATATATAAGCCTCCTTTTTCATCCATACGCTAATAAAGCACGTGCATCCACATTTTTTATTTTTGAGACGCGCGCGTATCAGCGTTCAGCAATCAGCACGCACACCTTATCTCCTAAATCCTGATGCCATGAACCAAAGTTTGCCAGATACCAAGAATGGGGAAAAAAGCATGAATAACAGAATCAAAATTTCCTCTCAACAAGCAAGAACATTTCATTCAATCTACATCAATAACAGTAACAACAAACACATCCACATTAAATGCAATTATCATTCAGAAACAAAAATTTAACACCTTGAATACAACGAACAAAGGAAATAATCATATAAACACTCAACTCGTGATCACATGTATATTCATGACAGGATGTACTCATCTTGAGGTCGACATGATTGATCCAACAATGAGGCTGAGCACTACTCATTGAAGGACATTACCGTCTCAAATGCCCCCACCAAAGCCTTCACCCTGCTCTTCCTCTCCTCCAGGAGCTTGCTTTTAGTTTCCTCAATCACGTCGTTGCTCCTGGGATCATCCTTCCTCCACACTGGCACTACCTTGTCCGCCTTTGCTTTAGCCTCTTCCTTTTCCACTTGCTCGGATTCATCAGCAGCCTTGACGATTTCCAGTTTGTTCTTTGCGCTGGCATCAACATCTCGCCTTCCATTATGCAGTTCACTGCCTCCTGCATCTTCTTTCTCTTCAGAGAGGCGCCCCTTGACTTCATCCTCATTCTTGCCTTGTTGCTCCAGATGATCAGAGTATGGCTCCTGCTGATCAGGTTGAGCTGAAGCAGGTGCAGCAATGTCCACGGATTTTAGATGGACATGGTCGGGAGGCTGCTTGTGCAAGTGCTCTTCTATGGACGAGGTGCTTATGCTCTCAGATTCCTCAAACTGCATTGATGGCTTGTCTTTCTTCTCCTTACAGATTGCAGATGCTTCCATTGCCCTCTGAGAAAGATTTCTTGCCCTTGAGCTTGCAGCAGCACCACCATTTGCTGCTTCCGCTCTTTTCTTTGCAGCAGCGCCCGGTGCACGTGCTGAGGACACTGGCTGAGTTCTTCCACCTTCCACAGCCCCTGGCGCCACCACCCTCTGGGTGTTCGGCTGCGGAGACGCCGCTGCCACCTTGTCAGTGCTAGGCCTTGGTGACAGCTTAGTCTTCTGCAAGGTGGACGACGGCGCCTTGGACGCTGCAACTGTCTTAGCCATTTCCTTGAACGAATTGCTCGGTGTTACGGCTAGCGCAGGAGGCCTCTGCAAGGTGGCAGTGGTCTTGTCGGATTTCACTTTCGCCAGCGTGGGCTTTGAGGCCGCAGCGGGGAACGGCTGGGCCCTGCTGCCATGAATGAATGAACCTGAGCTGGACATTGACCGCGACGAGGCTGACCGGCCAGCGAGCGATAACGACAGGCGGTACACGTCAGGGGAGCCGGAGGCAGCCGTCGAGGACGACGAAGGGCCGAACTTGCGGTCTGGGGAGCTCGGCACTGACCGCGCCCGCCGCGCGACGTAGCCCGAGGAGGACTCGCTACTGGACGGCCTTAGGTTCGGGGACAACCTAGTGGCCCTGTCTCTACTACTGGGATTGGGAGGCTCCTTCTTGGATGTCGCCATTGCTGTAGTGCAGCAGTAGACTAGATCAGCTGCGCAAGAAGCGGCAAATATAAGTTTGGCGTGGACCTGCTAAGTGCAAAAACCGAAACAAGAATCTGAAACGCACACACAGATTAGTTAGATCTTGCCCAGTAATCGCAAGAACAAGACGAACTTGAGCAAAATCCTAAATGGCAAACCCCAATTTGTAAAAAGCCAATGCACACAAGAATAAAAACTGTGCTCTGCTCTTAGTGAGATATCAAAATCGGCGGGTCCAGCGAAAAGTGAAAGGAAACAAAAGAGACGGAAATGTTGGATGTGATCTTCAGTTTAAACGGAAAGTTAGAGAATTAAGGAAAGTTAGGGAATTAATAGAAGGTCAAAGAATTAAGGAAATTGCGCTCTGATCGGGAGCCTTCCAAAATTATTGGTTTTGGTCCCGTTAGCCAGCGCTGTATTTATAAGGAAGAGGTTGACACTCAATGTGGGTTAAGAAAATCTTGAGTTTCACCTCTGTTCAAATACCCATCCGATCTAGGGTTTCAACGCGAGGCCATCGAAGACCCAACCAAAGACCGAGAGGATCTCGGTGAGCCCTCATCTCTTCATCGCGCTACCACCATGCCAACTCCTTCACGACGGACCAATGGCGTCGCCGAATCAAGGTATTATTCGCTTATGTGTTCATGTGATTAGGTTAGCTAATGAACTAAGATTCTAACATTTGGTATCGAGCGCTCTAGCCTAAACCTTGAACCGATTAGTCCTTATGCGCCTTTTGATTCGCTTTTAATTCGTATGCATGATTTATAAGTTTCGGTTTAGCAATTAGAAGGAGAGGATTTTGGGATGTCTAGAACCCTATAGATTAAATCCCATTCGCTTTTGTTGCTTTCCCAAATCGAAACTCTAAAGCCCAAATAAGAACCCTAGCACTAAAATTCCCGAACTCGAACCCTAAATCGGGATTATCCTGGATCGAATAATAGATCCCAAATCCCGAACCGAAAACCCCAAAACAATCAAGAAAACCAAAAACTTTAAGGAGTTTGGGCCTTATCTCTTATCATTGCGCATCGCCCGGGTTGCTCATCGCGTTCACACGGGCTTGATGCTCGTCTGCTCGGGCGCATCCTTGCTGGAGCTGCGTCGCATTCCGCGCCGCCCTTTGCTCGCGGATCGCTGGTGTTCTGCCTCGCCAGCCATGCGCCTCGGCTCCGCCATGCGCGCGTCGTCGCCACCGCTTGCCCACCCGCTCGCCTCGCGCCGTCTCCGCCATTTTTTCTTGCGCAGCTCTTTCGTCCGCTCCGTCGCCGCTGCGTGCGTTTCTCGGGGAGGCAAAGAGGAATGGCTTAGGGTTTTCGCTGCGCGCGTGTTTGCTCCGGTCGCACGAGATCTGAGCCGTTCGCTCGAATTGGCGGCTGAGATTTGCGTGCGCGTGGGCTGAGAGTTGCTGGGCTGGTGGCTCTCGCCGTGCGTGGGCCGCGCCAACGCTTCTGGGCCCGGGGCGCGCTGGATGGGCTGCGCTGCGTATGTGGGCCGATCGAAGATGGGCCGCCGGCTCAAATTTTAGTCCGGATTATGTGTTTTTAGCCCATCTCATTTTATCACATTATGTGTCATTTAATTCCAGCAATAAGTATTGTTTATTTTTGGTCATTAATATTATGTTTAATTAATTTCTGGGCATTTTATGTTATGTTTAATTTTCTGGACTAGTTGACTAATATGGCAATTAATTTTCATATGATGATTATTTATGAGCATTATCTCTAATTAAAATGGAACTAACAGGAAATTTTAATTAGAGATTATTGTTTAATGTTGGGATTATATTATGACCATGATCATATACTGACCAACGTTATTTATGAGCATGTGTCACCCATGAAATAATTTAGTTCTTTTCGTTTCTGCCCAACGGTGATGCGAAATAGAACTTTAAGTCTGTTCTTGTCATTAACATGATTATTAATTAGACCAACGTAAGAATCGATTTTGAGCTAAGCTGAGCAAGACAGAAGTTAAATTTTGGACTTTAATTAATTTTAGTGCATTTTCTTATATTTAATGTTGTTCTTCTTTATGCACTACAATAATTAATGTCAATTGCTCAGTAATGATGCATCATTTTATACATCCTTTGGTTAATGTTTAGTTGCCCTAAGTGATGCAATTATGATGATTGAGGAATGCACAAAGTTAGTTAATATTTTCTGGCCTATTATGATTAAGTTTGTCTCAAATCAAAATGGAACCAACGGGAAATTTTGATTTGAGACTATAACCAAGTTTTGGACATTAATATACTTAAGTGTTGACTTTTATGGTTGTATTTCGATCAAAGTTGTTTATAATCATGAATTGTCAAAATTTATTACCCACTAATGAAATATTTTAGATCCTAAGCCATGCATTATTAATGAGCCTATCTTTAGGCATAAGTTTTAGGGTGGTAATTGGATGCTTTCTTTGATAGGCCACAAATAATGCTTTAGTGCATTCCGGGAATAAGTAAAGATAGGATTAGTTAAATATTATGTTTCTACCTGAGTTATTTGTATTTCCACATATGTTGTGATTTCTTATACCCTGAATTCTGAGCTTAAGTTTTCCTCTTATTTTTAATTTAGCATTTAATTTATTGCTCATTAATTGTTAATTGTTTACGCTTCCGCAATTTAGTACTTGATGTTTAATGCTCAGTAATTTTGATCATATGATTTATTTTGTCTCTTATTAATGTATTCTACTTTGAGACAATGTGATTATGATTAGTTAAATGCTTCATGACTATATACTGACCAACGTCTTTTATGGGTCATGTGACATTTAATTAGTTTTCATATTAATTAAGTTATTGAGTCTTTTCAAGCATTTATATGATAAAGACTACATTATAATTAAAATATCTCTAATTAAGATGGAACCAACGAGAAGTCTTAGTTAGAGATTTAATGAAGTTTTTGGGATTATGATTGTGGCCATAATTGCATTCTGACCAAAGTTGTTTGCAATTATATACCATTCCCATAGATTAAGTTCTTTTCCGTTATATACCCAAAGGTAATACAATTTAGAACTATGGTTATGTTTTGGCTTATGTTGTGACACACGGTTATATTCTGACCAAAGTTGATTATAGTCGTGTGTTATCCCATAGCTTTTCTAATCAAAATAGAACCAACGAGAAGTTTTGGTTAGAGATATCATGTTGATTTAAGGATTACGTTTATGGCTCACGATTACAAACTGACTAGCATTGTTTGTGATCATTTGCCATCCCCATTAGTGAATCCAGTTATTCTTCATTTTCTACCAAAATGTGATGCGAAGATGGACTGCTGATTCTTTCCTCATGTTAAATTCTTCTTCGTTCTGCCCAATGGTGAAGTGAATTAGAATTATTAAGTTTTGTCATTAGCATGTTATTAACCTGATTAGTGTCGGGTTAATTTCATGACAGACAATTATTCACATTTTTGTGGATATTAAGTAATGATCAGTGTTATGTCCCTATTATCAATTCAACCATAAGTTCTTCAGCTGCTTCTAGTACCCTAATAAGAAATAGAGTAATTTATTAGCGTATTATTCTTGAGGTTATTGATTATGCACACAAACATAATGTTAATGATTGGCACCCATTAGAAGAAACATCTAATAACTTAGACGTTGACAAGAATTCTATATTCTAATAACTAGTGGGAGCAATTTAAGCAAATGTCCCTTTTGATCATAAATTTTAGGATCAGGGGGAGCAATTCTCCAGTTAAATTATGACTATATGGCAATAGTGAAAAAGTATTATGATGCTCCTCAAAGGTTATTATCAGTATACTGTTCATAACAATGCTTAAAGTCAATGAGTTAGGACATGAAAATTATTGAAGTCTATCTAATTCACTTCATTACGTCATTTATAAAGAATGCAACAACAATAATAATGAGAAGTGAACTATGATTGTGCCCATGAATGTGTGCATTCATAAAGAAAGTTGGCTAAATACTAAGATAGAAGATTGTGTTTATGCTGCCAACATTACCTAAAGACTATGGAAGTTTTAAAGCGAAGCCTTAGAGAATGAATAGGAGGCTAATGTTGAAGTTGTTGGAAGTTTTCCATCAGTACTAAGTTATGTTTTCATCCTCCATTCTAATATTGTAATTTATATTCCCATTTAGGGAGTATTAAGTATGTTGCTAACTCTATTGGCTTCACTAAAGTAAAATATTTATGAGAGTTCATCGAAATTGTGGCATTGACGCTTGTACCACATTTCGAGGGGGAGAATGGAATGTCTCATTAAGAAAAGAGAAGCTTCATTATGTGAGACAAACCCCATAAACAAATTATTTACTCTATTAAAATTACTCTCCTTGTCAATAAGTTTAATGGATGGGAGGATTCAAGATAATTAATGTCAATACCTTAAATTATTTACTCTATTAAAATTACTCTCTAAACCACTGAGTTGATAAAAATGTTGATTCTAGTGGGAGCTTTGAGGCAAATTAAAACTATACTTGACACAATCGTGCTTATGTTCTAATGTCGATAGTCTGAAAGAATAGCAATCCTTGTCTCTAAAAGTTCCATCTCCAGTTGATTCTGAAGTTTATGATAATGCGAGCCTCACATAAAGATACCTTAAGTTTTAACCTTAAAACCAGTGGGAGTAAATTTAACATCTTAGCTGTTTATATGGACTTAATTGTTTATATAGACGATGCCTTGTTGACTATCAGAAATAGGGACATTAATGTTTGTCTTGGTGATGTCTCTCATATTTTGACTATTAAGATTCATCAAGATAGGTCCAACATTAAGGGAGTTTACTCCGATTATTAAGGGCGACATAAGTTTTTCTTACGTTCTGTTGTCATGAACATTATGTATACTTAAGTTTGTATGCGCCCTTATTTAACATTTGTAACCAGGATACTTGGCAGATATTAATCCAGAACTGGACCACTGGAAAACTACTAAAGACAACTTTGCATCATAGGCAAAGTGCTAATGATTACATGCTCACATATAAGAAGTCTGATAATCATAAAGTTGTTGGTTATTCGAACACATCGATTATGCAAGGTGTGTTGATATTAAGAAATCCACATTAAGTCAAATCTTCAACCTTGCAGAAAGAGTCATATTGTGGAATGGCTCTAGTCAATATCTTAAAGCGTCATTAATGATACAAGCAGATTTGTGGCATATCATAAACTATTAGATAATAAGAAAATTACAATAGGCTGTTGTGGTTTAAGAATAAGAAAATTTATTTTGGCTTAAGATTCTATCCTGGAATTTATTATGTAATAGTGCAATTTTTGCTTCGAGTAACAACATGTCAAGTTGTGCTGCCAAACACATGACGTTGTGAAAGATGTAATCCAGAATCGAATTATTGATGTCCAGCCTATAAGAATTGAGTATCATGTTTAATGTATAAGTTTATGCATCATGTTTAGTTTAATGATTCCCTGTTAAAGGTTTGTCTCAAAATTAATGCCGGCATAAGACTTATTGACAGCCTATACTTCTGGGACAAATTGAGATCTCAAAACTTCGATTCTGGAAATTACAAAGTTTGTTTTCACCTTTTAAATGTGCACATAATGACAATGAAAACAAACTGCACAAAAGGACCATAAGAATAAAACCAACTCCCGTTAAGAAATAATTAATTATCCTATCGAGATAGAATGATACACTATAGATATTGGTGTTTCAGTGGTGCATTTATTAACTACTGAAATACTTTATCTTGGTGTATTGTTCTGTTGAGTATGGACTTATGATATTAGCCTTCGATCAAGTGGGAGAATGTTGGATGTGATCTTCAGTTTAAACGGAAAGTTAGAGAATTAAGGAAAGTTAGGGAATTAATGGAAGGTCAAAGAATTAAGGAAATTGCGCTCGATCGAGCCTTCCAAAATTATTGATTTTGGTCCCGTTAGCTTAACAGATTTATAAGGAAGAGGTTGACACTCAATGTGGGTTAAGAAAATCTTGAGTTTCACCTCTGTTCAAATACCCATCCGATCTAGGATTTCAAATGAGGCCATCGAAGACCCAACCAAAGACCGAGAGGATCTCGGTGAGCCCTCATCTCTTCATCGCTACCACCATGCCAACTCCTTCACGACGGACCAATGGCGTCGCCGAATCAAGGTATTATTCCACTTATGTGTTCATGTGATTAGGTTAGCTAATGAACTAAGATTCTAACAGAAAATAACAACTTATCGCAGTCGAATTCTAGGTAAAAATATTGATGGTGCAGCGCAACATTTGAACGAATATTCCATATAATTACTCAGAAATAACGACGCCATCTACTCATATATAACCTATCACTTCCCCAAAAAAGAACAACCAAAGCCAAAAAAAAAACCTAATCGAGCGTACAAGAGATAAAGGAAGGAGAAATTGCTGCCATAATGCCACTTAACTATGAGCGAGATGTCGCCAAGAAAGGCGAGATAGATACTACACCAAACAACAAATCAGATCACAAAGAAAATCGGTTAATCAAACATCACGGCGCGAGGTTCAACAACCCTCACGCTTCACCTACTTTTCCCATCATCCGTGACGGCCAGAATTACTCCTCGCAACAACAGGAAGAAAACAATCCGATCGAGAATCTAGAACCCGCCCATCCATCACTTCTTCCCAGATGATGCAGACCAAACAGCAAGAACCAAAGGCAAGAGCCAACAAATAGGCGGCCAACAATGCCAAAAAGGAAGAAGAGGTGAGGAGACGGTACTGGGGCTACCGGCCTCTGTCGATCTGGGAGCCTCCGGCTAGGCGAGGGGCTAATCTGCAAGATGCGGGACGAGGAGGAGGGCGGGGTGGAGAGGAAAGGTAGCTCGGCGGACCACATTTTATGCCGCGATTTGGACAAGAGTCTGGCTGGGAGAGAGCGCAAGACGGATTGAAGGACACCCCTGACTCGCACACGTGTTTTATAATAGCTAGGCAAGCATAGGCGAGTATGCTGGGCGGTGCATAGGTGCCGTCGTCTAGGGTCCACGATGGGAAGGGGTCTCGGTCTATATAGGTAATCAGCATATATATGGTCATGAGCTCTTCATCTCCTCATCTTCTGTTGTTCCAAGAAACAAGGCACCGGCGGCTCGTGCGAGCGGGAGTCAACAAAGCAAATGGCCTTTCGCCTTCAGACTCGGGCTTCAGCCGATCGACTCGACGCCTCGACGCTCACGTCTGGTGTCGACGCTCACGCCTTGACCCATTAGGCCCTTACATTGGATTTGTTCTATTCTGACTAGGAGACTCAGACTTCATAGCATTAGCGTTAAGGCCGCCTTGTGCCTCTTCAAGTCTTCGACAGACTCTTTGTGTTCCTCGCCATCGTCGCCGAGAGCCTGAGCCCTCCCTCCCTCTCTCCCTCTCGTGCCGGCGGCGTCCGTCCAGGCGAGACCGCCGAGACGACGTCAATCCTTGACCCGCGACTGCCGATGAAGTGAGAAAATATTGGTGCACTCTGTTTTTGTTTTTCATTCTTCTTTTATTACGATGCCGCTCTTCTAAGCTTCAGCCCAACTACCCAACCTTCTAATCTGGAAAGCAAGTTTAAGTCCTGTGCTAGCTTTTGGGATGTGGAACCTGCGACCACCCCTACAATTATTCTCTCCCCCCTCTCTTTCTCTTCTATCATTGATATCAGGATATGTCCTGTGCTAGACATTCTCTCCCCCCTCTCTTTTTCTCTTCTATTATTAGTTTTTGAGGGATATATCATGTATATTTGCAACCACATCACTTATTTTGATTATATATCATGTATAAGGCTATCTTTGAATCAAGAAATGTTTTGATTATATACTTAACATATGCCTTTGCAAGTAATAGATAAAAACATTTTTATGTTGCTGAAATTAAGGGCCCCATTTGCTAACTTGCACTAGGGCCCCCGAAATATAAGGAACGGCCCTGAGCATAGGCAATGACCGAGAGAATGTAATGTAACGGCGGCAGAGTAACGGGCTCTAGTGTTGTTATGGGTTGTTGCTTCGTGTCTTGGTTCGTCGCCGCTGCGTGGTTTGTGTTAGTGTTTGCACCAGATTTTGAAAACTACGAGAAGAATCGGTAGAAGAGCACGAGTTTGAATAAAGCACGAAGCACTTTTAGAAAGTTTGGATAGCATACGGATAATGTGTGGGAGCAGGAGTCCAATTAGGAAACTATAGCCGATTTGGATTATGTTGTCGTGTTGGATCAGGACTCGGATCGGCTGATGGGTATATAAGGCGCGCCAGGGCTGCTTGAAGAGGATCCACAACCAAAATCACATCCACTAGCTTTTCGTTCAGTAGCTTTTAGTTTTTAGTCTTGCAATATCTTTTGTAAGTCAACATCGATCAATAAAGTTGCGAATCGCTGATTGTTGATTGTTTTCGATTTCTTCAGGTCTGATTTGTTCTATCTTGTTGCGCATCGCCTTTTCAGAATTGGTCTGCCAACACGATCAAAGCGTCGGCACCTACACCCTCACTAACGCCGACCCAACCCACCGTGTTGGCACCAACGAATCCTCGCCCAAACCCAGTTAATCGTTACCATGCATACACTGATGCTGCAAAGACGGATCCATCGGCGTCAGCAACTTCCTACGTTCAGTCGGCTTCTCAGCCGATTGAGTTAGACAGAAATTGCAAACCCTAGGGACCATTCCAAGTTAGAAATCTGGCTCCGTATAAGATAGTTACGTACACAAAGCCGTTTGTTCCATTGCCTGAGGTTCCGGCTGCCAGAGCTGACGGGTACGAATCATAGCAACAACAGTACCCTTCAGCTAGGGCAAGCCGACCGACCGAGTTTGCACTTGGGGGGCAGGATAATGGTCATCACAATTGGCCAAACCCTGGTGCTCCATCGGCCAATAACATCAATTGGGCTGATCAGATTTTCATAGTCCTGAGGGATCAGTTTGGCTTACAGCCCAAAGGGAAAACAATCGGCTATATAAAGTCGTACCCAGATTATATTGACCGCATGCCATATCCCCATAACTTTAGGATTTCCGATTTTGCAAAGTTTTCAGGAGATGATTCGGCCACCACTTTAGAACATGTTGGACGGTTTATCGCACAGTGTGGTGAAGCGGCTGAATCCGATGGGTTGAAAATTAGACTTTTTCCCCTGTCTTTATCAGGGACTGCTTTTACTTGGTTCACCAATCTGCCTCCAAATTCGGTCTATTTTTGGAACGATTTAGAAAGCCGATTTCATGAATACTTTTTCTCTGGCGGTCTAGAATTGAGGATTTCGGATCTAAGTGTTGTCCGACAAAAATTTGGCGAGTCGGCTTCTGATTATATAAGAAGGTTTAGAGAAGTACGGAATCGATGCTTCAGTGTAGTATTACCTGATAACCAACTAGCCGATTTAGCATTTCAAGGACTAATTCCCCCACTCAAGGAAAAACTTATTGGATAAGAATTTACTGACCTAAGTCATTTGCTTCATCGTGTATCGGCACAGGAAAGCCGATTGTCGGTGTTTCGTATAGCCGGCAAGTAAATTTGTAAGTTCAGGGGTCGCACGTCCCCTCTCCTCGAATGGTCAGACCAAAGAAGTCCCGGATGTATACTGGTTCGGGCTGAATGTCCCTATGTCCAGTTCGTGGCGGTGGTTTGTATTATCCTGAGCGCGCAAGATGAGCAGAGGTTACAAGCAGAGGCTAAGGACAGGCCCTTAGCGCTTGTCCGAAGGAAGGAGATCGGGAGGATTTTTGCTGGCCTGGAGGCTCAAAGGTCGAGTGTGAATGTGCGGCGAGTGTGCATGCGATATCTTGGCGCGTTCTTCCTCGAGGGCCCTGCCTCCCTTTATATAGGCAGAGAGGCGGGTTACACGGGAATTTGAAAAAAAAGGTAGGGGTATGCTACGCCCGGGTGTCCTAGCCTTCGGTCGTGATGACTGACAGTTTCCTACTCATCCCATGCCTGGTTAGTAGACACAACGGACGGCGCCCCGTTGGGAAGGCGCGCACCTACTCTCTGTGCGTCTATCAGATGTTGACGGCTTGAGGGGACGGGTGCTTTTGCTGACGCCGCACTTGGGTTACCTTGGGAAGGAGCCATCCGCCCCAACACAGCCATTGTGTCCGTAAGACGGGTGACCAGTTTGTTGCAGACCATCGACGTGGCGGCGATCGCAAGGCTAGGGCTGTCGGGCCCCAACGAGGCCCCGTTGAGCTATGAGGCTCCTTACGCGGGCCGAAGCCGGGGTGGAGGCTCGGAGGCGCCGGATCTCGTGTCCTGTCTCGGGCCGGCGGGCGCCCGTCCCAAGTCGCCTGAGTGACTGAGGGCAGGATCCTTACTACCGAGGAGGCCTCTGATTTGTTACCTCATTCAATATTCAATGATAATCCCATCTGCAAGAGACGAGGACCTTGGCAGTACCCTCTTCGGCGCTCCGTGTCGCCACCGGTCCGGGCTGCGAACCCAAACGACTGAGAAAGATACGATCTTGAAATAGATGTATAGTTTGTTGTGGGGTACCCCTGGTATGAGTATTCATCACCGATATTTGAGTAAAGAATTCAAAGATAAAATTAGGATAAATGGCAAGGATAAAGCCAAGGTGAACATGGTTGATTACAGTTCGAGTGAAAATTCTGAGGATGAAGCAGATGTAAATATAGCCGAATGGATAAAAGGTTCCAAGAAACCGCTTATCTGTTCATGGCTTAAGCCGACGAGGAGTAAATCGAAGTTACACGCCGACGTGTCAAAGTGTGACCGTGATATTCGACATGCTATTGCAAGAGAGATTGATACGATTGCGAGAGGACATACCATACCGTCGGCCGATTTAAATCAAAAACGATTTATACCGTAAGTGGCATCATTCTTTTTCCCATAACACTAATGATTATAATATCTTTCGACAACAGATACAAGCAGCCATTGAAGATGGTCGGCTCAAGTTTGCAGAAGAGCCGTCCATGGAAGTGGATGTCAACCCTTTCCCGATAAACATGGTGGAATGCTCAAGCAAAGGGAAGGAGATTGTCGACGAAAGGCCTAAAGCAATGCGGCAAGTCGACATAGAGTCTAGCTCAAAAGGGGAAACGTTGAAGATAACAATCGGCTCACTTCAAATCGAAGCTAACCAAGATGGAAGAAACTCAAGGACAGTGAAACCAAAAGGAGAATTACAAGTCGGGCGATGGTACAAAGCCGAGCAGTCTCCACCTCGAAAACCAGCATTCAAGCCTAAACCAACTTTCACACAATTGCTTGAGAAATATGAGAGGATAAGCCACCGACAGAAGCAGCAATCCTGACAGCTAAGCAGCCCATATTAGCCAAACCGCATGTTTCGGCCGGAAGGTTCTTACCGGCCAAATAACGAGTTTCAACCGGATAATCTGTATCGGCCAGATAACGCGAAAAAGCTCACCAGAGGTGTCCTTTTTGGCAATTCTGTTGGGAGAGGGGTATAGCATTACCATCTTCAAGGTCATGCCCCATGGAGCATTACCCACAGAGAGATTGGCCAAGGCAGTCGGTGAAAGAGCGTCTATTCAGGCCAGTACTAGATCAGAATGAGTCAGGGCATAAAAAGCCAATAAAAGAGAGGCTAGGTGCACTAAACCAAGACAAGAAAGAAGAATCTACAGAAAACTTGGTTGGTAAAATCCGCAAGCCAGTTGAGCCTAAGCCTAGATGGTGCCCGACGGGACTTAGCCGATCACAACGCAGACGACTTCAACGTCTAAGGACGCAAGAGATAAGGGAGGCCGAAGAAGAAAAACAGAGAGATGAGGCATTCGATGAGGTACGGCCGATGAAATTTGCTAAGAAGGAATGGAGGAGAAAAGAACAAGCCGATGACAAATCAGATTCCTCAGATGATTTGTTGTCCCTAGTGATACGTAACGATACTCCTCCCATGGATATCAACATGGTTTTTACTCTTCCAGCCGAGTTCAAAATGAAAACTGAATCGGCTAAAGATACGTTTGCTCAACTGTGCTTAGGTGCACAGGATGCTGTGTTCGAAAAGCCACAAGATCCTCATCGGCATTTAAAGCCATTGTACTTAAAAGGCTTTATAAATGAAAAGCCGATATCCAGGATGCTTGTAGATGGAGGGGCCACTGTGAATTTGATGCCACTCACTACTTGCAAGAAGTTGGGTAAAACCGATGAAGACTTGATCAAAACGAACATGGTGTTAAACGACTTCACAGGTGACCCCACTAAAGCAAAAGGGGTGATGGTCACAGAGCTAACTATCGGCAGCAAAACTTTGCTGACCGCATTTTTTGTGATTGAAGCGAAAGGGAATTACAGTGTGCTTCTCGGGCGAGATTGGATACATGCCAATTGATGTATACCTTCAACCATGCACCAACTTCTCGTACAGTGGAACGGAGATGACGTCGAAGTTGTATCAGTCGACACATCGGCTCACATCGCGATGGCTAGATCAGATGCGAATTGGCACACGAAGGGGCAGAATGCATATCAGGCAAAGCATTAGATGATTGCGATTTTATGTGCATTGATAAGTCAGGATTTACGCCGATCAGTGTCAAACCAGGCACGTTCGATCGGGTGAATGAAGTCTTAAGAAGATAGAGTCAAAAATGATTCAAATCCTACAAGACAAGGTAAAGGGCTATCGGCATATGGTAAATTCGTGTGAAGCCATTGAAGATTCCCAGAGCGAAAAATTGGGTCAAGGCTTCACTTCTGCCGATATGCTTGAAAAAGTCGATATAGGAGAAGGCGATAGAAAAAGACCAACTTTTGTAAATGCAAAGCTAAGCTTGGAATACAAAAATAAGTTGGTCGAAATACTTAAGAATTATAGGGATTGTTTCGCCTGGGAATATTATGAGATGCCTCGGTTAAGCCGACAGCTAGTGGAGCATCGGTTGCCTATAAAGCCGGGATATCGGCCATATAAACAATCTCCTCGGTGTTTCAATCCAGTGTTGTACAATGTGATAAAGGAGGAAATTGAAAGGTTGTTGGAGGCCAAATTCATAAGGCCTTACCGATACGCTGAGTGGGTATCCAACATTGTTCCTGTCATGAAGAAGAACGGTAAGTCATGGTATGTGTAGATTTCAGAGATTTAAATAAAGCTACGCCTAAAAGATGAATACCCCATGCCCATAGCCGATATGCTCATCGACGCCGCGCCGTAATAAGATTATCAGCTTTTGATGGGAACGCTGGTACAACCAGATATTCATGGTCAAGCCGATGTCCCCAAAACAGACTTTCAAATGCCCCGAGCAATTGGTTTGTATGAATGGGCAAGAATGACATTCGCTTGAAAATGCAAAAGCACTTATCGGTAGCGCCATGAACTTGATTTTTCATGATCTAATCACTCATATTGTTGAGATATACATTGATGATGTGGTAGTGAAGTCTAAGGATGATTGGCAGCATTTGGCCGATTTAGAAAGGGTATTCCGAAACACAAGGGCTCATGGGTTGAAAATGAACCCCTTGAAGTGTGCATTTGGTGTGTCGGCTGGCCAATTCCTTGGTTTTATGGTTCATCAGAGAGGTATCGAAGTTAACCAGACGAGGGTCAGGGCTATTGTAAACACAAAACCACCAATATGCAAGAATGAATTACAGAACCTGATCGGTAAAATCAATTACTTAAGACGATTTATTTCAAATATGTCTGGTAGGACTCAAGCTTTTACGCCATTACTAAAATTAAAGGATAATGAGAATTTCATATGGGGAGCCGATTAGCAAAAGGCTTTTGATGATATAAAATAGTACTTGGCATCGCCACCAGTCCTAGCCGCACCACAGAAGGGGATTCCATTCAAGTTGTACGTATCGGCTGAAAATGAGACCATCGGGGCGGTGTTGGCACAAGAAGTCGATGGTAAAGAGCGAGTAATATTTTACTTAAGCCGATGACTCTTGGATGCTGAAACCAGGTACCCTTCAGTAGAAAAGTTATGTTTGTCATTATATTTTGCTTGCACAAAATTGAGACACTATGTGTTGCAATCAACCTGCATAGTAGTATGTCGGACTGACGTCATTAAATACATGTTATCTGCTTCGATCTTAAGAGGGTGGCTTGGAAAATGGGCTTACGCTCTGTCTGAGTTCGACCTACAGTTTGAATCGGCCAAAGCTATTAAAGGACAAGCAATAGCCGATTTCATTACAAGACATGATACCATGGTAGGAATGGTTGGGGTAGCCCCCTGGCAGTTATATTTTGATGGGTCAGTCTGCCAGGAAGGAAGTAGAATAGACATCGTGCTGATATCACCAAAAGGGTATAGCACTGAATTCGCGTATCGACTCAATGGCCGATGCTCCAATAATCGAGCTGAGTATGAGGCATTGCTCAAAGGACTTAGATTGTTAGAAGGTATCGGAGTAAGCGATGTAGAAGCATAGGTGATTCATTGTTAATCGTTCAATAGGTTAAAGGGGAATTCCGATGCAATGATGAAATATTATTCAAGTATCTGGAACATTGCTTTAGTACTATCAATACGTTCACTTCATTTTCTATCAATCATGTGCCCCGAGAGATGAACAACAGAGCCAATATGTTGGCTCAAGCAGCATCAGGCTACAAAGAATACAACCGATGCGAAGTATTGGACTCAATTGACAAGACAGTCTTGTGTATTGACACTGCCGATTGGAGATCAGAAATAAAAGCGTATTTGATGAACCCATCCAGGCCTACTGAACGCAAAATTCGGCAACAAGCGTTAAAGTACGTTATGATGGGAGATGAACTATATCGTCGAACAATGGAAGGTTTGCTATTGAAATGTTTGGGCAACGAAGAAGCGAAAATAGCTATGGGTGAAGTTCACGAAGGAATTTGTGATGCACATCAATCGGCTCACAAAATGAAGTGGATGTTAAGACAAACTGGGTATTTTTGGCCGACAATGCTAGAAGATTGTTTCACGTATTACAAAGGGTGCCAAAGTTGTCAAAAGTTTGGGAATGTGCAACTTGCACTAGCATCGGCTTTACATCCAATTATTAAACCATGGCCGTTCAAAGGGTGGGGGATAGATGTAATCGGCCAAGTATTCCTAGCATCAAGCAAAGGCCATAAGTTCATCCTTGCAGCTACAGACTATTTCTCGAAATGGGTAGAAGCCGTTCCGCTTAAAAAAGTCACCAGCATAGTTCATCCTTGCAGCTACAGACTATTTCTCGGCTTTGTTAATGAACACATTATCCATCGATTCGGTATTCCTCAGACCATCACAACCGATCAAGGAACTGTGTTCATGTCCAACGAGTTTAAAAACTTTGCAGAAAGTCTGGGCATTAAATTACTTAATTCATCACCATATTATGCTCAAAGCACGTGCAAGCCGAGTCATCCAACAAAACTCGATCAAGCTGATTAAAAGAAAAATTGATGAAAGGCCTCGAACTTGGCACTCTACAATCGCCGAGTCTCTATGGGCTTATCGGCTAGCGCTTCACCTGGATCGACTAAATTGTCACCATATCAGTTGGTATATGGTCAGGAAGTTGTGTTGCCTGTAGAGATAAATATCGAATCAATGCGAGTGGCGAGACAAAATAATCTATCGACCAACGAATACAAAGAGTTGATGCTATGCAATTTGGATGATTTGGCAGAGCTAAGGCTGATCACATTGGATCAGCTCAAAAAGAACAAAAGAAGAGTTGCTAGGGCTTACAACAAAAAGGTCGTCCCTAAATCATTTAGTGAAGCCGATTTGGTTTGGAAAACAATATTGTCGATCGGCTCTAAAGATAATCGATTTGGCAAATGGTCGCCATCATGGGAAGGATCTTACAAGATAAATCGGCTAGTTGGTGGAAACACATACATACTCGAAACGCTTGAAGGAACTGTGTTACCAAAAGCAATCAATGGGAAATATTTAAAGAAATACTACCCTAGCATTTGGATCGGTTGTGATTAAAGTACAACACAAAATTTGGAAATAAATCGGTTAAACAGCCGATTAAACAAGGTAAATATAATCGGTTAAATAGCTGATTAAGTGTATCACAAAAGTATGGCAAAAAGGGCACTGTTTCAACACAATAAGTTTACAACCCAGATCCTGGGAGTCTAGCACCTAGACCCGACAGCGCTGCAGCGGCCTTGCCCAATGTCTCTGTGATGCCATATACGAGGTCTTCGTCAGCTTTTGCATCGCCAGGCACCGGGACGATCTTGGCCGATTGGTCCTTAACCTTAGCAACGGCTTAGCCGACATTCCTTTTCTGGTCCTTCAGAGTTGAAGCCATTGCGTTCGAGGTAGCGAGGGTGTCGGCCAGCTGTTGGTTCACCTTGGCCAATTCCTCCTCGAGCTGCTTCTTAGTTAATTCCAGCTTTTGGGCAGAGGATTTGGCAGCCACAAAGGATGCAGCGACTTCATCATACTTCTTTTTCTCGGTTTTAGCTTCAGCAATCAGCCTATCCAAAAGATGTTGGTCTGCCTCTTGAGCTTGGCGCTGAGCTATTCTAACATTAGCCGCATCAACCGCCTTCTTCTCGTCCAGGTGACACACATTGGCGCGCCATGGCTTCAATCGGAGGTCGATTTGACAGCAGCCCATCGCTTCACTTAATAGGGCGGTTAGCCACAAAACAAAAGCTTCCGGCTGAGTTATCTCAGAAAATAACCGATTCAATTTTTCTTGCATATTGGGGGATGATCTGACTACGGAAGCTGACGCCTTCATAGATATGTCTATGATTTTCTGGATATCTTCTGGATAACTGTCCGTTGCCATCACCTCCGGGTCGACTAGCTCGTCCAAGGTAAAACCCAGCAAATCGGACACGTCTGCTGGGACGGCTTCAGTAGGTGGAGCAGTCAATGTAGCCGATAGTGAAGGGATCAGGGATTGAGCTAACGGCGATACTGCTGGCAGGGCCGAAGTCCCTTGAAGATCGGCCAAAATACCGGCCACTTGGATCGAGGGAGTTGGCTGAAAGAAAGTATAAAGGTTGGTAACTTTTCGGTATGAATTGGAATGATGCAGTAAGATAGTATGATAAGAAAAGTTACCTCCAAGGAAGTCGATATGTGTGGAGAACTTTCGGCACTTTGCTCCTTGGATTTTTTGTGTCGATTAGCAGCGGTTTTGGAATATTTTGTTTTTTCTGGAAATAAAACTTTGATGAGATAATTAAGTCAATCAGAAGGGTAGTAGAAACATCGGCTAAGTTAACTCACTAGGTTGTTGTTTCTCCATATCGGACAAAGAAGTGTTCACTCCCAGGTTGCCAGAGGTATAGCCCGTGAGGCCTGTCGACTGATGGGGCCTTTTTTGGGGGTGACCGCTTCCTGATGGACCGGTAGTGGTTTTCTTGTCAGCAGCAGCTTTAGCCTGTAAAAGGAAGTCAGTTAGCCAATTGAAGCGATTAGAGGAGAAGTAACTTTGTAAAGATTAATACCTTTATAACTATGGATGAATCAGTATATCCTGAGGAACTATCTTCCTCACTTGAGCTGTTACTGGATACTATAGTCGGTTCATGGAAATCGGGCAAAAAAGCATCTATGATTGCCGATGGAGTACGGTCCAGAAGAAGGGCTTCTGCTATAAGTGACCACCAGGAGGAAAATTGACCAGCACGACGGGAGTTCAAAAAGAAATGCGGCAAGCTATTTATCTGGAGTTCATCGGCTATTTTAAGGGCAAGTTCTGCTGCAATTGGATTTTTCACTCTGGTTCGGGGCTGAATCCGATCAAGAAGTGGCAAGCTTGGGATCACTTGGCCAAAACCCAATTGGCGAGCATAAATTGATGGGTGATAGAATTCATATGAGGGTTGAAAAGTTCTATTCCTAGTATTCAAACCGACATGAAGAATACTAGGGGAAATAAAGATCTTGTACAAGTCTAGTGTCAAAGAAGGCATCTCTGAGCTGTCGGCATCCAAATGAAGAAAGGAGGGCTACCGAAAATCGGCTGCATGATTGTAGGCGAAGAAATCTTGTTGGCCAAAAACAGCGCTGTCCAGATTCAGGAAGAAGGAAAGATATTTTTTCAAACCAATAGGGGTGATTCTGGTGTCTCCACTTGAGCACATTATATATCTTTCCCCATAAGATCGGCTAGCCCTAAACTAGGGGGTTGAGTTCTTCGGGTAGTCTTCCCTTGGGAAAGCCGAATCTTCTAAAGGTTCAAAAATGAGTGATCGGCTGAACATACTGTAAAGCCATAACTGAATAAACCATAGCGGACCTCCAACATTACTCACGACAAACTTGATGAAACCAGAAAAGAGCCGACTCCTGATGACGTGCATCATTTGATATACGACTCCCAGTAGTGTCTTTCCAAGAGCAAGTCGATGACCTTCTACCAGACGTTCTGCCACCAGTTGGTAAACTTGCGTCGTCCCAAGGGATGCGCCACAAAAAAGAAACCTCTCCAGCCAAAGATTCAAAAAAGCAACATGCTCCTCATTAGATACTAGCCCATTGACTTTGTTATTGTGTTGGATATATTTAGTCCATCCTTCACCTTTAGACTGAATCAATTTAAATCTAGGTTTGCCACTGAAGGCCGATATTTGTTCACCGTCAGGTCTCAAACAACAGAGTTCGGCTACATCTAGCAAGGTTGGACCGATTGGACCAGTGTGGAAAGGAAAGCATTGAAAGTATCCGACCAAAAATAGCATGCTGTGGCCACCAAGGGCTCATTGGCTTCTGGGTTGGCTAGGCAAAGTGGTAGACTTTCGGCTATTCCCATTTGTTCCCACTCCGATTTCTTCTGAGCCGATACTCGGATGTACCATGATCTCCATCCCTTCAGCGCTGTTGGCCAGGCTCTAAAGCTTTTACTCCATTCCTCAACATTATACCCAGCAGCCGATCAAGCAATTCTAGGGATTTCCTGGTTTATAACTGCATCGGCTTCTAAATTTCCTACCGGCCCTAGGTAGTATTGATCTTCACTTTCAGGGATCGGGATCAGTACCTGCGAGGGATCCATTTAGCCGATGAAGGAGGAGGAGAGCTTGATCGCAAAGTACTGGGAGTCGATTGAAGAAGGAAAGCCGATTGTAGATGGCTCAAGAGCAGGGAAGCGTGAAAATGACCGTGGGGGTCCCGCATATATATAGCACGGTGAAAAGTGAAAAGTGGCGGGAAATGAATCCGAGGCGACACGAGTCATTAAACCGTACCGAGATTTTTACGGTGCATTTAAAGCAGCGGTTAATGGAGCAGTTCTTTAACCAACAAGGAAGAAGCCGATGGATTTTTGAAAGATAACAAGTTATCTTCCAAAAATGGGGGGCATATGTTTGCACTAGTTTTTGGAAACTACGAGAAGAATCGGTAGAAGAGCCCGAGTTTGGATAAAGCACGAAGCACTTTTGGAAAGTTTGGACATCATACGGATAATGTGTGGGAGCAGGAGTCCAATTAGGAAACTATAGCCGATTCGGATTATGTTGTCGTGTTGGATCAGGACTCGGATCGGCTGATGGGTATATAAGGCGCGCCAGGGCTGCTTGAAGAGGATCCACAACCAAAATCGCATCTACTAGCTTTTCGTTTAGTAGCTTTTAGTTTTTAGTCTTGTAATATCTTTTGTAAGTCGACATCGATCAATAAAGTTGCGAATCGCCGATTGTTGATCGTCTTCGATTTCTTCAGGTCTGATTTGTTCTGTCTTGTTGCGCATCGCCTTTTTAGAATTGATCTGCCTTTTACCTTCGGATTAGTCTTAATCGACTAGTCTATTTACCAATTCAAATCGGCTTCTAGCTGATTTCTGCTTTAGCCGATCCACCTCCAAGATCGGCTTGATTGAATTTTACAACCATTCCTTATCGATTGTAGGGTCAAATCGATTGGCACGCTTCGTGCTTGAACCCGATGTTCGTCTGGTGTGTTGCAAGCCAGAAACCCTACATCACGTTTTTGGCGTCAACAGTTAGCTTTATACGCTCCTCTTTTTTTCTGTTGTATATCTGTTCAGATATCCATTCCATCTAATCAAAAGCTTTTTAGTGGGGTGATTAGCCGCTTTAGTCTTACCACGCCATGAACTATTAAGGGATCTCCTCGCCTATATAAATGGGGTATAGCTTCTCGTTGTACACAAGCCTATGCACAAAAGGTCAACAAAGATAGAAGACTAGGACTAAATCTTTGTATTCTTGTCTATTTTAATTTTATTTATGAGTTCGAGCTTTTTGTCGGAGCGTGACAAGAAATATACCATACATTATCGGCAAGATATCGCTCTAAATCTAAGGCTTCCATATAGTACGTCACTTTAATCTAATTTTTCAACTCTACTGATAATGTTTCAATTTAATAGATTAGATTTATTCTACTGTTCATTTGTGCCATCAGGCTCAAGGCCGCATGTGTGGAGACCCTCACCTAGATATAGAATACCTGAAGACGTCATGTGTATATTGTACTAGTCCCATGATCAGATATATAAACATTGGTTCTATTTATATAGAAGGTACATTATTCATACAATAAGAGGGCCATTGACCGAAAAAAATGCAACAAAAAAGAGTAATAAAATAGTAAAGTTTAGCGGTATGTCTCAATAAGAAATATTCATAGACAACTAATAAGATCAAGCCCTAAAAGAGAACACCTACCGGGGAGATGCAAACTGGAAAGTGGTTCTTGCATTGTTTGGGATTTCTATAACACGTAGCTTGTGGAGTTTTGATTCGCATTTGTTGATCTGTGGAGTTGATTCTACCTCCCTAGATACAACAAAAAGTCATCAAGTCGTGAAGAGGTTTTCCCTATCGACATGCATGCATTAGTTGAATGGAAAATGTGGTCGGTCACTCCAGGGTTCGAACAAACAAACACCACTAGTTGCTCGATTTGAGCTGAATTGGTAGGACAATTAGCGGTCGAGGTGCAGCTTCATCGATCGATCGTCATGCAAGCTAGCGGTATTATGTCATTTGTACATGCACGCATGCGTAGCGATTGTGCCAGTCTGAGATGATCAATTAATCATTGTAGAACCATGCATATATATTAGCATTTGAGTTGCTGGTTCTTGTTTGCATGTGCAGCAACTGACCATCTACGCTGCTCGATCCCGTTATTGTGTCGTGTCCATTGTTTGATTATTAACTAGTTCAATGTCCGTGCGTTGCTACGAAAAATAAAATTGGTAACGAAACATAAAGGTAAGCAATAAAAGAAATTTTTTTTACAAGATCAAACATTTATCTTTCCCGATTACAAAATTTTTTCCGGAGAATTGTGGTAGAAGTCGAATGTATGAGTGTATATCAAAATTTACAATCTCGCAACATATTCTTCTTACCTTCACTCTCACCCAAACACCGCGAGATCTTAACGCCTTCAATTTGTTTATCAATCACTACAAAAAAGTCATTCAAGATAAAAAAATATCATGCACGAGGAGCACAATAGGTTTCTGCGTGACTTGGTTTGGGTCCATGAGGAAGTATGTTTTCCTTTTTCTACTACGAATTCGCATATGCATAAGGACAAAAAAAGCCGTAGACTATTACGGAATTCTATCATGGTACTTGTCACTTATCCTAACAAATTCAGCTTGCCTCCTTTCTCGTAAAATAATTCAAGATTCAAACAACATAAGATGAGAAGAACATATTGACAGCCAATATGAATAAATACTCGCTTTGGGTTAACATTGTGAGGCCGTTAGATGCGTCAGCTTGATGTTTCAAAGAGCTCCATGAATCATTGATCGGTACTTCTCGCCTTCATTTGCTACGAAGTCTTGGTACTGTCGAAGATCAAGACAAGCACCATACTGCAGCTTTCAGCACACCCACGACGATCCATCTGGTGTGAAACATTAAAGTATCGTGAAACTATCCAATTCCAAGCACCAAAGTTTTTAACAAACCGGAGATATGAGTCAGATTGGTAAAATTGATCGAGGCCTACCTTGCCTCTCTTGCAAAGTGAATGAGCATCGTTGATTTCTTACATCTGAATTGAATGAAACATGAGGAGTTAGATATTTAAAATGGTGTGGTGCAATTTTGTAACATCTAAAAATCTATGTAAATATGCGAGATACCAAGAATAACTTTGAGCGCCTCTTAGATGGTTTCTTCAGGATGTTGACGAACGGTTCCTACAACAGAACATGGTTTCAGCGCTTGTCGATCATGAATCAACTGTGAATTTGTCGATTGAAGAGAATTCGAGTTGAGCACACAATGATGACTTATATTAAGAGAAAAAAATTATGAGCCCTTTCCAAGAAGAGTGAAGTAAGCTGCTATGGACCTCTTTGATTCATAGGAAAAATGGAACTCTTTGATTCAGTATTGGTTGACGCCATCATTTATTGAAAGTTGAACTCTTGCTTGTAAAACAAACAGATACACGATGAATATTGCACCATGTTTAAACAAACACATCCTGTGACCTGTTTGCTGTTGAAATTCTTCTATAACTCCATGTTTATTGCACTCCATGTTTAAACAAACACCTCATGTTTATTTGTTGGCATATGTTTTTATTTTTGCTGCACAAATATTATTCTTTGTTGTGGACTTCTACTGAACATAGTATTGTCTAATTGTTTGGACCTTATTGTAGTAGTCCAATCTCTTAATCTACAGTTTTTAGTTCTATCTACAGCTCAAGGCCCTGGAGATGTGGTGGCAGAATACTACCAACAACAATTGGAAATGTTAGAAGGTTTCAATGAAATGGACACACTGACAGATCGTGGTTTCCTTCCTGGAATGTCCATGGTTTATTGTATGTTCTTGAAAGGACAGGGGATGTCGCCTAGAGGGGGGTGAATAGGCGAATTGAAAATTTAAAACTAAATCGCAGCGGAATAAAACAATCCCGAGGGTATCAGCCCAGACTATCCGAGCTTTGATCCGGACACTCTGGTATTTCCGGACTATCCGGGGTTACTCCGGATTGGTCACCCTGAAATGCCGAGGGGGTCAGCCCGAATTCTCTGAGCTTTTACTCCGGTATATCCGGATTATCGGGGTCAAGTATGCGGAATTTCCGGGTTGGGTACCTCGAGATGAGATTTCAAATATCTTCGACTTTTAAGCAATCTACTTGAACACAAAATATCTAAACACTATCAGGTACCTAGAACAAGCAGAGATATAGCGAAAAACTCAATAGAAAAGTAGATCGGGCAATTTCAAGATTCAAAAACAAATACTAAAGCAAGAGTAAGAAGCAAACTTGGAGACGATGATTTTTCACCCGAAGTTCGGATCATTGAGGGGATCCTACGTCTCCGTTGAGGCGGCTCAGTCACACTTGAGCCGGGGTCTCTTTCAACCCTTTTCCTCCCGACATTTCACAAATGCACTCGCTAGTGCGGCTCAGTCACACTTGAGCCGGGGGTCTCTTTAAACCCTCTTCCACCCGGTGTTGCACAAATGCACTCGCCGGACTTCACTTCTTTGATTCCTTCCCTTGCGGAGGCGGAATCGGCCTTCAGAAACTTCCCACGGCCAACCACACAAAGCTCCGGTGGCTCGTAGGCGACCTCCTAGCCATCTAGGAGTTCTCAACCTCCAAGAGTAACAAATGCTCACGAAGAACAAGCTTAGAGATGAAATCAAGTGCTCAACAACTCAAATCACACTCAATCTAACACCTCACTCCTCAAACTCTTCCCTACCTTTCTCACAAAGGGGATCACTTAGATCTAAGGGTAAAGAGGTGTTTTGGGGCCTCAAGAACAAGAGGATAACCCCTCAAAGCTGCAGGATAACGGCCACTTTGAAGTGAGGAAGGAGGGGGCTTTAAATAGAGGTCCCCAAAAAACTAGCCGTTTGAACTGCGCAAAGTCCAGATACTCCGAACTTAAACCCCGGATACTCCGGATACTCCGGATTGACCTAACCGAGGGGACAAACCCGGATACTCCGGACTTAACCCCGGATACTCCGGATTGGACTGAGCAGCCCAACGAAAACAAGCATAACTTTTGACTCTGGACTCCGATTTCATTGATTTTGGGCTCTACCGAAAGCTAAGAGCGAGGGCTACACAACTAACAAGGTCTCACTACCCAAATCTCAAAGGATAAATCTAGATTTTACAAAGAATCCAAGAGAGACATACAATTCTCACTTTCTAGCACCACCAACACCACTCTCTCTCTAAGTTTCACAAGGATGGATCACTTGAGCACTTGACACATCTAAAAGTCATTCAACGTCGCATCCCTCTTAATAGTACAGCAATCCTTAGACTCAAATTAAATCAAAGATAATACAAGTGTAGAAATAGTTACTTGCCGTCTTCTTTCTTAATGCCGGTGCATGAAGACCTTCACCATATAATTGATGGCATCTTCGCCTTGTCCAACTTGACTCGATTCACCTCATGAGACTCTCGTCCTATCAACCTTAACTTTATCATCCTCTCCGATGATCTCCACGCCAAGTCGATCTTGACCTAGTCCTCAACTCTTGGTGACACCGCCGTCTTGTTGACCTCGGCTTAATGATCATCCTCCATGATACCTTGGTCGTCATACACACTCGGGACCTAATTCTTTCCAAATCACTCACGAAAAGCATTAGTCCCAAAATCTCAATAGATATGAAGAAATTGATATTTATGAGCAGTTGATTACCACAAGTGTTTCATATAAAGAAGCACAACATAAATAGAAACACCTGACATAAAAAATGTTCTCTACTAAGTGCATCATGATGAATATATAATTGATCTATATGCACTAGAGAGATAATTGACAATATGATGAATCAATTAAATCATGGCAAGGATCACAGTCTTTACTTAAATGAAACACATGATAGAATATATACAAATTGTACATGTGCAACTAATATTTGGAATAAGAGTAAATATGTGATCCAACACTAGATTAAACTTCACTAAGAGAATTGCATGAGAAGATATACAGCTAAAATATGCATGCACCAAGTTAATCTATAGCAATATGAAGTTTAACTCTAGTTAATACATGCATACTAAAAACAAAGCACATAATGAACTCAAATGAATATATATGCACAAATAAATATGACATGAACCAATGTGCATATATATAATCAATATGCTACTTGGAGTTCACTATGCATTTGCACAAAAGGAATGCAATAACAAATATAGAAGAGATACCAAAATTGCATACCTTATCTTTGCTTAACCATCCCACTTGATTTTCCTCTAAATAGATGAGACTGATACTCAACTAGGCAATGACATGTTAGTCTCATAGCAATATAATCATATTAGAGGTTTGTCATTTATTAAGCACTAAGTTAAGCATTTACTCAATTACATAGATTGTCATTATATGTGTTTGTCATTAATCACCAAAATAACATAAGTGCCTAGATGCACTTTCAGTTCTTGCTCTTTTGTAACATGAAAAAAGAAAACTTCCTGGCAGATAAAATGTGCAAGATTTTATCAAAACGAAGCAATTCCTTTTTACCTTTATGTTATCCTACTTGCAGGAAGAACGTGAGAAAGTTGCCCAATGTGAGACATTAGCCATCTGGTTATCCAACATAGCAAACATATTTCTTTTTGCTGCAAAAGTTTATGCCTCAATACGGAGTGGCTCCCTAGCTATTATTGCCTCCACCTTGGATTCTCAGTATGACTTATTATCCAGCTTTATCTTGTGGTTTACTTGCTTTTCAATGCAAACACCAAATCCATACAGGTATCCAATTGGTAAAAGGCGATGCAACCCTTGGTGAGTTTCACATCAAGTATGGCCAAATAGATATCATTTGCCCTGTTTGTTCATTACTTGTATTACTTGAATTTGGTTTTCAAATGGTCGAGCACCTTCCTTTTCTTCAATATTCCTTCTTGTGTAGTTTCACAAGAAAAGATGAATATATGGATATTAATTCAATAAAAAAAGTAATTTAGCACCCTCCAAAAAATAAAAAAGAATGAAATAAGGAAAATTAATCACAACCAAGTACAAGATGAATGCAGTAAATGAATTCCATTCGATTTCAAATATATAATCTTTTTTTTTCTCGGGAATCAGACTGGTCTCAATCATGCTCATCTATCCCGTTATGGGAAATTGGTAACCACTCAACTTCAAACAACAATTATATCACTTACAATGGCAAAACTTGGCACCCTTGGTAAAAGTTTTGGCTATTCCTAATCCTAGGAACTCCACACGAACAATCTCGGACAACACTATATTTCAAAGACGAAGGCAGCTTGATCATTTGGGCTCATAACTAAAATTACAGCTTTCAATTTTTGACCCATACTCTTTCTCTCTACTAACCAGTCCTTGCATTCTTCCATGCAGCCATTATTATTGGTCAAAAGGGTTGGTCTCCGTGACTTCAACCCAAATTCATCACTAGCATTTTTGATTCAAGAAGTAGTAACTCAGGCATTTTGATCCACATAATTAAATACAACTAACAAATACACCAAGCATCTCTTTTTTGAAGCACAGATCACTAGATGGGAAATTTGAGTGTTCAGACCAACATGAATCAAAAAGTTTATGACAGACAAATTGTTTGTGATAAGTGAACGAGCTTCATCACCCCATGAGAAGACGATTTGAGGTTTTGGACATATATGTACCACTGTGATAATCAACAACAAATATTATTGTTTTCCGATCAAAATTTCCAGAACCCACCACAATGACATCGCAAGAGAAATAAAACCTCACATAGTGATAGTCAACAACAAAAATAATTTCACATTGGCATTTCAATTCTAGTTCTGGCCCCTAGGTAATGAGAACCAGTTAAATAAAAAATTGTCCTTGGCTATTCCACCAAATGTCTAAATAAGAAGCATCAACCAGTGGTAGCCAGCTGTGCTCTCTGAGCAGCAGTTCCAAACTTCCAACACCCAAAAATAATAACAAAAACCAAACCAACCGAGCTAAAATTTTGATGAAGTCACATCTCGGGCTTTTGGCATGTAGCAATGTTACCAAAGTTGAATTGGACATCGCTATCCTTTGAATAACTTACCGAACAATCAACAAAAGAAAAAACATGACCTTTTACAAGCAAAATGTACAGCCTAGGAAAACATCAAGACCAATAATACAAGTATACAAACTTGTACAATTTCTCGGAAAAAAAATTATAGCACGATGCAAACCCAAAGTTTGAGAACAAGCGACTTAGAGCTTAACGAGGACCCATTGTTTAACGAATAGGCCATGATACCAAGAGGGCACACTAATTTAATGCTGCATCATCCTATATCAGACAAACAAGAAGAAGCTAGCATTCTATGTCCAAAGCAAAGGCAAATATTTACAAGCAAGATGATCTACCAGCGGAGACGAAACCGGGGAACCAAGGGGTAAACACGATGAGCAGATTCGTCGGCACACGAAGCGGCGACTCATTCGCAGCAGAAGAACAAGAAACGCCTCGAGATACGCTAACAACTCAAATCATACACTAATCAACACCGAGAAACCGCAAGGGCAAGCGCATATGACCTTGGTGGTGCACGCCTTGTCTCTTCTCGTTGATGTAGTCTTCGAGATACATCTTGGATCGACGCGGATCGACCTGAAGAATTCGTTGAAACGGAAGCGGGTTGCCTTCTAAGATCACCGGGGGCTGCAATCGATAAGAGCAGGAGGAATTGAGGGCAAGAGAGAGGTTATCAGGAGCCTCGCGGAGGCGGGATGGGAGCATGGGTACATGGCGGCTAGGGTTCCTAGGAAGCGAGTGTACAAGAGGGAGGCAAAGGGAAGCTGGTGTTCGTGTATTTACCCGACTATGTAGCCGCCACTTGGGGAGCACCGCCTCACATCCTCCCGCCTCGTGGCCCTCCAATGGACTGCCCGACGTGGCCATCGCCGTCTTTGCCCCGTCCTCTCTTACTCCTTCCCGCTGTTCACCGCCACCGCTGCACGTCAGACCCCATCGATCGCCGCCACCTTTGCCCTGCGCTAGGTCCCTCCGCGCTCCACCGCCGTCGTCGCCACTCTATGCGGCGTCCTTGGGACACAGCAGCTGGGTGGGGGGAGAGACCGGGAGGCATCGGCCGAGATGGGGCGTGGGAGTGATCTAGAGACGCGCCGCCCCGCGGGGAAGTGTGGTGGTGGTGGTTCCGCGGTGAAGAACGGCGCGAGCAGATTGGGCAAGGAGCCGAGGAGTCTATCGGCGCTGTGGGGGGGCGGCGCGAGGAGGCGAGGAGGCGCTGTGTACATGTGGAGTGAGAGGGTGTTGGGGGCTGAGGAGTGGGGCCCGTGGAAGAACGGACCGCTGCCACCAACTGCTGCTTTATAATAGTAGAGATCAGCTGACAAACTGAATCTGCTTACACGTATGGATGGTTGTCGGGACCCAAATTCACCAATTCGAACCCACTGTATTTATCGCACTAGTCCTTGGATCAACACTAGTGCACACAGCTCAAAGTTGGCAAGTATCACATCATACACAGAGATAGGTGTCGGGACCCGAATATGCAAATCCGGACCCTCTGTGTATACTGCACTAGTCCAGGATCACACTAGTGCACACAGGATCAACATTAGTGAATATCACAATTATACACAACGTAAATAAGATAAAAGACATAATATATTAAATATTACCAGTTGTATGACCTTATGGTCAACTTACTTAACAATGCCTCACTAGGCTGAACAACAAATTGAACTGCAACGGAAATGAAGACGTAGATAAACCCCTCAGTATACCACAGTCAACTGACAAGGCTCGCACCCTAAACATTCGTCTCTTGACGGTACTCTTTCTTCAGCACTGATGATTTTGTAGGCAAGGGTGAGTACACCAGCACGTACTCAACAAGTTGTGCATAGGATGCAATTCTAACATAACTATATGCAAGGCTTATTCCAAAGGAAGGCTAAGTGGTTATTTGCAACTAAGCAGCATTTATAAGCAAGTACAGTATATAGATTAAAAAGACAGTAATAAAACAAATAACAATAATAGATAGATTCAGCATTTCTCAAATAAACCAAGTTTCCAGTCCTAAGTCAAGATTCAAACTTCCATGGCAACCTGCCATCCATCCCAAGTTTTATTTTGCAAAAGTCTAATCCCTTGACTGTAATCCGTGAGCATTGCTCAATACCGTGAGCACGGCTATCCGAATAGTTTGTACACTCTGCAGAGGTTATGCACTTTACCCACACGACATGATAATCTCTTTGATGCCAAGCTATTAGCACACTTCCTTTGGTATGCCAACAGAGAATCATGACAAAGCCTTTACAATGCTCTGTCTTAACCCAGTACTACCCACTGAGGTTTCAACACTGGTGGGACTGGTTACCACATCCAGGGCCCCCCTCTTACGCCATCTGGGTTCATTAAAAAGGATGAACCACACCACCACGATAGTACTAAAGCTAAAGCATTGCAAATTAATCAGCTAGGCTGCCCCATAACAACGTGGGGTTGCATGATTGACCCAGGTCAAAGGCTCGCAAGGTGTCCTTATGGTTTGATCAAAGCAAGACATACACATACCCTCTGCCCATCGGGCCCACCCTGGCATCCTGCCCTTTCCACTTGCTCCGACCCAAAATCATAACCACCCTAGTTGATTACCAAGCACCATGTGCCATCAACAATTCAATATCGTTGCGTGACATCCATTGCCACTACAACTCAATCTCATCGTGTGACCACACATGACACACAAATTCAGAACATTGTTCCGTATTCCATTAATCAAGATTATTTATCAAAGATTCATGAACATGTGATGACGTGGCATGGCTAAGCAATTCTAATTCGATCTAACCATCCATGTTGATTTCATTATTAGCCAACTGTAGTGAACCAACCTAGGGTGACAATAAATCATGGCATACAAATGACAAGGTAGGGTATAATTCAAACGGTACATTAGCTAAGTCCCAAACTAAGTTGAAATTCTTTATACACATGAAATAACATGTAATTAAGTAAAACAAAATAGCAATTTTCCTAGTATGGGTTCAACAAGATCAAAGCACAACTTGCCTTGGTTAAGCTCTTGGTCTTGATCTGAAGATTGTTCCTAAATTGTTAATTCCTCCTCCGAAGCCTCGCTCAATTCAACGTCTACGCGAATTGAGAAGAAATAGCAAATAAACAACAAAACCAAAGAACAAACAAACTAAAAAATTCAAATAAAAATCACCATTTGATAGATCTCAATTTTACAAATTTTTAGGAATTTGAATCACCTCAATCAGACTTCGTATGAGGGAGGACGAGCCCTCGGAAAATTCAAATTTCTGAAAAATCATAAAATCGGGAAATCAGTAATATTCCGAATTATTTTTCAAAAGGAAATTCATTTAATTGTGTCATCCACGCGCCCCGCTGACGTCAGCCCTTTGGCTCGGACTATTACGGCGTCGACACGTGGCCTCGGTCCACGGCACCTGGTTCACCGAGACCGTACATCGACACCGGCCCCACAGTTGGCGACGTGGCGTCAAAGGCGGCGGTGACTTCGGCGATAGCAGCGGTGCGTGCCATGCCAAATCGATGCCGCCTAACCGATCACGCCCACCTGGATGCCACATGCCACCCCGATGCTTGGCCACATCAGCCGACGGCGCGCGTGGCCCTAGGGTCGCTGGAGGCGAGCGGCGAAGGCACCTACCGACTTGTCTCAACGTCGTGGATATGATGACGTGGTGGGCTTCCTCTCCTAGTCACCGGACCAGCGGCGGTGTGAGCTTCTCCTCCGGCAACGGTGACTCGCACGGTGATCTCCTTCCTGGCGGCGCTCGTGAAACTCGGCAGCGCGCAGTAAGTTACGGTGACGACGATCGTGGTAGCCTGGCTGATGACTCAAGAAGATGGCCAACGGTGGCTACACGGTGTGGAGAAGCTTGCAGCGGCGTGCTCGAAAAAACCCTAATTGCGACGGCTGTGCGGCGATCCTCGGGCCAAGGGCTTAGGGCTTTCGTGGCTTGGTTTCTTGCGCCCCCGATGCTTCCCCATATATAGCGCACGGTGACCGGGTACGGCTAGACTCAGCGAGGAGTTTGCGGTGCAAACGGCGGGAGCTGGCAGAGTTCGCTTCGGACACGAGCTGGGAACGATGACGCGGAGCCGTCCGTTTTCCTGATCAACGGCCGAGAGTCGTCCGACGCTTATTGATCGCAACCTTCCTTCGGAATCCAACGAAAATCGTCCTGGTTCAATCTCGCCCGCACGATGGTGATCCCACGGCCCTCGGAAGTTCTACCGACGGGGCTTAGCGCCAAATAGTACACGATCAAGAAAAGGAGCGATCTTGGGCCACGACACGTCTTGTTCAACGATTTTAGCCGATTTTCTAATTAAAATAATTAGATAAAACATTTGGATTTGTTTAAAAGCGAAAATACGATAAAATTTCCAAAAAATCTCAAAAATACTACGAGACATTCTAAGCTAAAATAAAATATTTTTAGCAAGACTTTGTTTTAAACTTTTCTTTTTATAATCATTTCTTGACAAAATACAATATATTTTAATTTAAAACAATTCAAACAAATCTCAGAAAATTGAAATAAATCCAGAAAATTCACAAAATTCATAAATTGCAATAAAATAATATTAAATATTTAAGATGTCAAAATTTTGGGATGTTACAAACCTCCCCCCCTTAACGAAATCTCGACCCCGAGATTTAGGGCTAACTGGAGAACAGGTTTGGAAATTCTGCCCTCCACTCCTTTTCACATTCCCAAGCTATTTCGCTCTTTGAATATTTGCTCTACTGAACTCTACAAAGGCGAACCTACTTGTTTCTGGTTCTACGCTCCATCACATCCAAAATTTTAATCTGCTGCTTTTTGTAAGTCAAGTCCTCTTACAACTCTATTGCTTCTAACGACGTCTGTTCTGCTGGCACTCTGAAGCACTACTTGAACTACGACACCTAAAATACGTCATGGACTCCTGCTACGCAACCTCTCCTCAACGGCTCAGGATTTTAAATGGTCTATCATTCCTAGGTGCAAGCTTCCTTTGACCTAAAACCTCTTAACGCCTTTAAGGGGAGTAACCCTAAGATACACAAAATCATTGGGTTCAAAACTCAAATCACAACGGCGATTGTCAGTACAACTCTTCTGCTTTGACTGTGTTGTTCTCAGCCTTTCTCCGATCATGGAAACTTGTTCTTCAGCCTCTCTAAGCATCTCAGGCCCAAACACTGAACACTCCCCTTTTTATTCCAATTTAACGGGGTTCGACAGGCTCGACCATATAAGACTTCAAATGGTGACATCTGCAAACTAGCCTGATAACTATCGTCATAACTGAATTCTGCCTATGGCAAACATTTATCCCAAAACGTGGCGTAAGCTAATGCACAAACTCTCAACATACCCTCCAGAATCTGATTAACTCTTTCTGTTTGACTATCGGTATGCGGGCGATAACTGTACTAAAATTCAAGCGAGTTATCTTTGCTTCATGTAACTTATTCTAAACTCTCGAGATAAATTGGATACCTCTATCGGACACAATCTTCTTAGGCACCTACGCAGTTATTAAATCCCTGATAGATCTGCCAAATGATCTTTTGAATACGTAGTCTTCAGTGATATGAAATGAGCAACTTTGGTCAATTAATCAATAATGATTCCTCTGAATTCATATCTTTTAGGGTCAATTTACCCTAGGGATCCTTTTAATGATTTGCCTCCTATAAGGATCTATAATGATTTGCAACGAACCTTTAGATATCTAATGCATTGCCTTTATTTTCTGATACACATCACATCGAGTATCATATCCAATAGTTTCGCTCTTCACCTTAGGTCACCAAAACCTTTCCTTAAGATATTGATTCTCTTTGGCACTTCCTGGGTATATCGAGTACTTAGAATTATGAGTTTTCTCAAGTATCAATTTCTTAGGATCTTCCTATCTAGCACACTGGTTCAGCCTTAAGTCCTTATGGTATCCTAATCACTCAAAATTCTACTTTTTGGCTAAGCCTTCTTCTTTCCTTAACTTGATTTTGTACTTCGTCTACCTTCGAACTTCTTATGTTCTGATCTTCTAATGTTGGTTCTATTTCCAAGGCAACTATGAAACCTTGTGGAGTGACCTTTAATTTCAACTTCTTAGATTCTTTACATACCCTGGTTAACTGCTTATTATCAACATATTACCTCATAACTCAAACGTCGACTACCACCTTGGCCTTACTAAAATGCCTATGGATTCTGACACTAGAATCTTTGATCCTTTCCAACCATTATCTTCGTTCTATATTAAGGTTTGACTGAGTAAATATATTTAGATTCTTAAGGTTCATATCTATTTTCGATGAGATAGTGACACCATTTTTCTGCGCGCACTACAACGGCTAACTCCAAGTCATACGTAGGGTAATTTCAACTGCCTCATCGTTTATGCAACAATGTCGATTCATTTCTCAGATTATGTCTGGAAGCATCATCCTTATATATCGAAATTGCTTCGTACCGCTGGTAATACTAACACAGGTGTTAATGGTAACTGCTCTTTCAACTTTCGAAAACCCTTTTCGTCACTCTGGTGTTCATGCAACTCTTTCTCCTTAACAATCGTATAAAAGGTCTAGCTATTGTCGAAAAACCTTCCTATGAACCAGTGGTATTATCTTACCACTTCTAGAACCTCAAATCTAGGTAACGAACTTTGGTTGCTACCACTTTAACACAACCTCTACCTTGCTTGATTCAACAACAACTCCTTTAGCAGTCCTTATATGACTAAGGATTTCGACCTTTTTCTTTCAGGGATCACACTTGTTGAACTTTAGCGTACGACTACTGCTCTCGCAAAAATTTATTTCTAAGTTCTGCATATTTTCCTCTTGTCCTAAAGTATACTATAGTGTCATCTATATGGCAACCATGAATTTATCTAAATAATCCATAAACACCTTAGTTGTCATATGAAGTATGCAGGGCATTAGTTGATCCAGGGGGTATAGCCAAAACTTTACTGTCCATACCGCGTAGGGAACGCAATCCTAGAATCATCCTTCTCATGACTCCTTAATTGATGATTGCCTAAATGAAGTGTTTATCCTAAAGAGATTCCAGCTCTCTTCTCAACTGTCCAACATGTTGTTGATTCTGACATTGGATACCCGTTTTCGATATTTTCTTCACTTAGAGCATGGTTCAGGGCATTCTACCAATCTTTCATTTTCCTTTTTGATAAACAAAATCTCTTATGGTGACACACTAAGTTTTCTAAAAACTCTTCCTATTAATTCCTCGATATGTTTTTCCATTTTTCACCTATTCCTTAATAAATATTTGATGATTATATATATATATATATATATATATATATATTCAAGATTTTTAAATTGATATACTCTTCACCCAAAATAGCCTTATGTTTTGGGCATCCATCTAATTTCAAGTATGACTTAAATATCCAACACAATATGGTTTGCTTGGAACTCTACTCTTTCAATAAACACTGAATTCTCAACATCCTGGTTAAATCTAGCGCAACTGAGCTCTCACTGACAATGGCAATTCTTCTGGTTATTAAGATCACGCGGGTACCACTAAACTAGTCACCATTGCACATGTATCATTTTTAGATGAACCATAAATGCAAGAATACTCTTAGAGAAACATCTAATCATCACTCTACATTATTGCTTTTCATTTCTATAATCCATATACCAATGTACCAACTATTTTTGCTTTATTCCTTTTGGTAAGGAAACCTTCATCACTAATCTCTTTTCTTTACAACCAGGGTTACGACATTGCACTAAGTAACTCATGGTTTCTGACTTCCTTGATTTTAGTATTGGCACTAGGGCTTTGACAGGGACGGAATTAGGATTGACTTGAACTGATGCGATTGCTTTCCTTTATGGGCATTTGTTGGCAAAATACTCAGGTTTGTGGCAAATATAGCAGGGTCTGGTGTGAAATTTCTTTCTTAGGTATTTGTTGATTAGAATTGAGTCTTTACCTAACCGCCTTTTCTTTAATTGATTTTCTCGACAAATTTATCTTGCAACTTCACCGCTCACTCTTGGCGTTATGTATCGGACTGAGGTAGCTTCCTGTATATCCGTGGTTATAGGAATTATTTGTCTTCTCTGTGGACATCGATTAGCGTAATGACCTTTTTCTTGATAGTTGTAGCACTTAATGCCACTCTTCTTGTGATTCATTACTTTTTGATTCGCAACACATCTCCTAGTAAAACTATCTTCTTCATCATACAAGGAACCTACTGTGGGTGATGGCCACTTACTGATTTCCTGATTAAGGTCGATAGGTTTAGGAGGGTGCATTTTTAACTCTCCAAGCGACGTATCCGGTGCAACTAATTTTCCCCTTCTTATTGATAATTCTCGAGTAACTAGGGTTCGTAGATTCTTTCGTTGATGCTAGATTACGGCAGTAACTATTGGATCCAAGGGACACTGAGGTGGACAATGGTTTTGTCCTTCACAAAGGTAACATGTGATGTTGCTCATAGGACACTATCTAGGGGAATGGCTTCCTTCACAACTGGAGCAATTGATCGCATGCTCGTCTGCAGCATATCCTATTTCTACATAGTGAATACATGCTCAATCTTCTAACTTGTCTGGTTGACAGCAATTACAAAGCAATTATAAAGTACTTGGGCAGTGTAACAAAATCTGGCTAAGAATCCATTTTGCCATGCAAGTAACTGTCCTAGCATCATTGAAATGCCAGTAAGGCTACTAGCATCATTGAAATGCTAGTAACGCTACTAGCATCAATGAACTACTCTTTTGAGACTTAGAACCAACAAACTGAACCCATGCAACATATGCATTCCATAAGATCAACATCCTCATTAGTTTACGAACATAATATTCTCAAAAGAAAGCAAGCTCAGGTCCCAACTGTTCCCAACATGCTTGTAATGAGTTGCATTATGTCATTTGTATCAATACCTTAACTACTGTGAGCTCTTGCAAATTATAGCCTCTTTCTACAAGTGTTCCTTCATGGAGAATACCAGATGGCACAAGATGAAGGGCAAACTTCTTGCCTTCAGAGTTGTAGATGGTGTGCCCAGCATTTGCTCCACCCTGATAACAAAGTAGGAACTCAGATAAATAGGCTACCAAGTTTAAGAGAAACACCCAACTGGTACGGAGTACTTTTACTACATTCTAAGAATCTATGGACAACATATCCAAATTAATACTAGAAAATTCAATATCAAAGAGGTTAACCTTGACCATTCAGGAAACATTCATCACAGAAAATGAAGGAAAGGGAATCTGAACACAACAAAGGAATGGCAATAACTTAGCATATCAAACTCGTAAAAATGCAAACATGACATTCCAGGAGCAACAGTAATAGTAGTTTGTTATCAATAAACTGCTAGTGCATAGATTACTCGCAAGTAATAGACCACTAGCCCATATACTTGAAAGAAACCCAACAGTTAAAACACTATACCCAAGAGCTTGAGTACGTTGAGCAATTCAGATTCTTTACCCAGTAGAACATACTACAATCTTTGCCTTGCACATGATATCACTACACATACACTTCTTATGCAACAAAGTGTTCGTTATGTTTTCCTGCTAGATTCAAGAGCTACATTGATAATCAATCCAGCTGAGTCTTCAACATCAGCAATGAACAAGGTGATATTCTCTCCATTGTCTGTACGCACGATCTATTACCGGATAATACAGCAATTCATTTCGTTTACCATATACTAGAAAGGGATATTATCAACCATCTTTAATCCTGTGCGGCCCAAAAGGTTCATATATTTTACATTCTGGCTATCATGATTAAAAAATAAGACGTTTTTGTTATCATCAACCCAAAGCTCAAGCCAATATCAGATTGCAACTTTACTCTCTTGTACGTACTTCAGATAAACTCACTCTGTGCATAATTTCTAACCAAAACAATCCCAAAATTAACACCTAAAGAAGTTTAATTCTACACACAGATGACCCTACCATCCGGATTGAACATCAAACCACCAAAACAACCTCGACTCCCCCGATCTGATCCGACGAACGTGCAAGATGAAAAAAGCGAATAATATGAAGTGCAGATGTTCACGGAACCATATACCATATGAAAGAATATGAAACTACAAATTGCGCAAGCCCAAGATTGGAACTAACCTTGATCCCAGTCTTAGGAGCATCCAAAGCAAAATAATAAATGTCAACTAACTTAATCATCTTATTATTTATCGATTCCTTTTGCTTTCATCAACTTCATCTGTTAAGAGTCGGTCCATATATGCTAACCAACAATCAATTTCACTGTACCAAGTGCATAAGCGAAAGGAGGAAATTTCCAAAAGGTGTTTAGATCATATAAAATTATAAAGGTTGTATAGATCAATAAGATTTAGGAAATGGCCACCAACACCGATATCCAAAATATCTTGATCAGATCTACACAAAGTCAAAGCTTTACTTTTCATAGTAATTTATGCAGTCATACTTCACATCATGAATATGATAATGAAATACACTTAATATTTTGCGCTAACCAAATGTTGAAAAGGCAACAAAATGAACTCTTTGGGCCCCAGGGCAGACATCCAATGCATTTCAATTACATCGACACTACAGCAAATGGATAGGGTCTACTCCACCTGAGATTGATAACACGGATTCAAAACATTTAACAAGTTAAACGAAGAAATACAGAGAGATGAGAATTAATTCATTTCAATGATTTCACCGATGGCTACATTACATTCTCCCTAACAGAATGTACAAGCAGGGCATATAAGAAAATTTTGAATGGAATCACCATTTGATAGATCTCAATTTTACAAATTTTTAGGAATTTGAATCACCTCAATCAGACTTCGTATGAGGGAGGACGAGCCCTCGGAAAATTCAAATTTCGAAAAATCATAAAATCGAAATCGAGAATATTCGAATTATTTTTCAAAAGGAAATTCATTTAATTGTGTCATCCACGCGCCCCGCTGACGTCAGCCCTTTGGCTCGGACTATTACGGCGTCGACACGTGGCCTTGGTCCACGGCACCTGGTTCACCGAGACCGTGCTCTCGACAACGGGCCCCACAGTACCGGCGTGGCGTCAAGCGGCGGTGACTTCGGCGATAGCCTTGCGCGCGCCATGCCAAATTGATGCCGCCTAACCGATCATGCCCACCTGGATGCCACATGCCACCCCGATGCTTGGCCACATCGGTAAGCGGCCTTGTGCGGCCGTAGGGTCACCGGCGGCGAGCGGCGAAGGCACCTACCGACTTGTCTCGACGTCGTGGATATGATGACGCGGTGGGCTTCCTCTCCAAGTCACCAGAGCAGCGACGACGTGAGCTTCTCCTCCGGCAACGGTGACTCGCACGGTGATCTCCTTCCTTGGTGACACTCCGGCGAAACTTCGGCGTGCACGAGCTATTACGGGTGACGGCGATCCTGGTAGCCTGGCTGATGACTCAAGAAGACGGCCAACGGCGGCTACACGGCGTGGAGAAGCTTGCAGCGGCGCGCTCAGAAAAACCTTAATTGCGATGGCTGTGCGGCGATCCTCGGGCCAAGGGCTTAGGGCTTTTGTGGCTTGGTTTCTTGCACCCCCGATGCTTCCCCATATATAGCGCACGGTGATCGGGTACGGCTAGACTCGACGAGGAGTTTGCAGCGCAAACGGCGGGAGCTGGCAGAGTCCGCTTCGGACATGAGCTGGGAACGATGATGCGGAGCCGTCCGTTTTCCTCATCAACGGCCTAGAGTCACCCGACGCGTATTGATCGCAACCTTCCTTCGGAATCCAACGGAAATCGTCCTGGTTCAATCTCGCCCGCACGATGGTGATCCCACGGCCCTCGAAAGTTCTACCGACGTGGGGCTTAGCGACCAAATAATACACGATCAAGAAGCGAATAAAGAGCCTGACAGTCTTGTTCAACGATTTTTAGCCGGTTTTGTAATTAAAATAATTAGATAAAACATTTGGATTTGTTTAAGGCAACGAAAATACCATTAAAATTTCCAAAAAAAATCTCAAAAATACTCTGAGACATTCTGAGCTAAAATAAAATATTTTTGGCAAGACTTTATTTTAAACTTTTCTTTTTATAATCATTTCTTGACAAAAGACAATATATTTTAATTTAAAACAATTCAAACAAATCTCAGAAAATCCAAATAAATCCAGAAAATTCACAAAATTCATAAATTGCAATAAAATAATATTAAATATTTAAGATGTCGAAATTTTGGGATGTTACAATAGGAATAATAAGACTCCATTTATTGATATAATTAAGTGTATGATCTTATGACCAACTTACATTATTAAGCTACGTAGGCCTAGACTGAAAATAAAGACTAAGATAAATGCAGCGGAAATAGTAGAAGATGCTGGTGACTCATACTTTCACCACAGGCGACAGACAAGACTTGGGCTTAGTAACTCGCATTCTCTTGGAACTCCTCCTCCAACAAAGGCGATGACTCCTCAACTATTGATTGGATGGTGACGGCAAGGATGAGTACAAAAGCACTTAACAAGTTGTGCATATAATGCAATCCTAACTTAGCTATATGCATGACTTATTCTAAAGGAATGGTTAACATGGCTATTTTGCGACAAGGCAGCATTTATGAACAAGTATAATATATAGATTGGAAAGATAATAAAACAAATAACGGAATTAGATAGATTCAGTATTTCTCAAGTAAACCAAGTTTCCAGTCCTAAGTCAAGTTTCCTCCTTCCATATGGCAACCTGCCATCCCATTCAGTTTCTGTTTTATTAGACTAACCCTTGACTGTAATTCCCGAGCTATGCTCAATACCGTGAGTACGGCTATTCGAATAGATTTACACTCTTCAGAGGTTATGCACTTTACCCATATGATACAACTGAAGGAGAACGCGGTGCTACGCTAGCCGAAAACAAAAAAATTTTACCGCGGACACCCAGGAAGCATTGAGTCAATGATCATGGAGCGTTACCCTTGGAGCACGTTAGCAGCGGAAGTAGAGTGGGTGAAGCCTCCCCGCGTGCTCCGAAGCACTGTACGTAGTCGAACACGAAATGGTACAACTTCTCCTTGTTGCGGATCGCGATCCACAAAGAACGTTGTTGTAGTCGTCATGCTTGATGTAGCCGATTGAATCGATCAGCGCCAACGCAAGAGCGATGACACCTCTGTGGTATCCACACATCCAGGGTGGGATCACCGCGCGCTGGTGTGCTAGCACCCACGCGTGTGGCTAGGGTTTTAGGGGGCAGTGGGATGCAGCGACGGCTAGGGCTTGTGGTGGGGAGAGTCCTCTTGTTGCACGCCCCCACGCCCCCTTTATATAGAGTGCACTAACGGGCCTTCTATGATAGAAGCCCACTAGGACTCACGCTAATGGATCTTCTATAGTAGAAATCCATTAAGACGCTAGATGATCCAAATCCACGTAAACCCACTAATGGATCCAATCCATCAGACATGATCCAACCTGTTAAGTGTGTGACCCATTAGGCTCATGTACAAATCGGCATGTCCCGAGATTCCTTTCCTGCACCACAAGTCAATAGCGGTACCTAGCAGCACATATTGACCCCCGAATGTACACAATGATCGAATCAGCTGAACCTTGATAGACTCACATAGGATCCTTTTGCCACATGATATCAGTCAAGCTCAAGGCGAGAAGAGTGCCACCCTTGTGATAGCTTGACAAATTCACTCGTCAATGTAATGGATATAATTCGTGATTAACACTTTAATCACTTTGGCATGGCCATGCACTTTTCCTTATCCATCTACACCGAGGGGCCCAAAGATATCTCTCTCATTATCAAGGAGGGGCAAATTCCATCTTGATCTCTTATATCTCACGTCATGTTTCATGGCATACCCGTAAGCTACCTTTATAACTCCCCTGCTACGGAGAAGCGTTTGATAGCCCCAAAGTATACAATTATGCATGCTGAGAATCAATAAGAATCTCAGGTCAAAGGATCGTATAGGTATACCACTCGAGACTACACCCTGATGGTACTTCTAAGATACCAATCTCATCAGTGTCTCGGAGCGGGTCTATCCAACCCTATGTTTCTAACATGTGCTCACATTATTGATTTGATATCTCCATATTTATGGTATGTGAAACATTACCATCAATCAATATATATACTGGTCAGATCACTATTGTCCCACATAATGATATGTGACCAGGGATCATTTAGATTAATATCATATAACCAATGTGTTTCACAATTAAGTCATACTCAATGAATAAAGGAGTGACATTTATTCATGGAATTGATAAGTACATGAACATAGACGTATGATACAATCATCTCACATGATCGCCTCTAGGGCATACCACCAACAACAACAATACACCACACAGACGAGTGATTATAACAAAGCCTTTACAATGCCCTGCCTTAACCCAGTACTACCCGTTGAGGTTTCAATACTGAAGGGCTAAACCACCATAACAAGGCCCCTCTCTTACGCCATATGAGTTTATCCTTGAACCTGGACTCACACCACCACAAGCAGTACTAAAGTTAAGTTATTGCAAATTAGTCAGGTAGGCTACCCCATAATAGACATGTGGTTGCATGATTGACTCAGGTCAAAGACTCGCAAAGTTAAGTCCTTGGGGTGATCAAAGCAAGACTTCCACATACCCTCTGCCCACCGGGCCCTCTTTGGCACACTTGCCCGTTGCCACTTGCTTCAATCTTAAGTGATTACCAACCCAGTTGATTACCAAGCACCACGTGCTATCCACAAGTCAACATCGTTGTGTGACATCTCTCGTCACAACAACTCAATCTTATCGTGTGACCACACATGACACACAAGTTCATATCATTGTTTCATACTCCATTAGTCAAGATTAAACAGTAATGATTCGAGTACATGTGATGATGTGGCATGGCTAATTAAGCAACTATTGCGATCAAACCATCCCATGTTGATTTTAATATTAATCAACTATAGTGAGCCAATTTAGGGTGACAAATAGATCATAGCATACAAATGTCTAGGTAGGGTATAGATCAAAAGGTATGATAACTAAGTCCCAATTTAGATTGAAAACAATTGTTCATAAAATAATATGCAATATGGTAAAACAAAATAGCAACTTTATAAACATGGGTTCAACATGATCAAAGCACAACTTGCCTTGGCAAAGGTCCTGGTCCTACTTTGGAATTTGATCTTGAGTAGATGGATCATCCTCCGATGCATCGCACAACTCAACGTCTATGCAAATCGAAAGAGAAAAGTAAATAAATAGCCAAACAAAGAACAAATGAACTCTAAAAATCAAATAAAATTCACCATTAGATAGATCTCAATTTTATAAATTTTAGATATTTGAATCACCTCAATCGGAGTTCGTATGAGGGAAAACGAGCTCTCAAAAGATTCAAAAATCATAACAATCTAAAAATTAGAAAATAAAAAATATCCAAATTATTTTTATAAAGGAAATTTGATTTATTGCCTCACGCTGACGTTAGCACCGAACGCATAAATCAAAATCGCCATGTGGCTCAAAGATCGTCTTAGCGGAGTCACCCACTAGACCGACAGGCCCACCGTAGGTTCACAGCACTGTGTTGTGCACTTGCTGATGTCATCGCTGACGTCATGCACCACGTGTCGCCGCCTGATTGGCCCGACCAGCAGTGCGATCCATTCCACACGGTGTGGATCTAATGGCTACAAATCACGATCTTACATGGCACAATCCCGAGCGTCTAACTTTGATTTGACGGTAGATGTTAACCGAGGCATTTTACTGTTTGACAGGGTGACATGGCTCGATTTGGCGCGTTGGTGGAAGATCCTATGGCTCCCGAGCTTCTGGATGCGGATGGCGGCATGGAGGCGTGGATCCAACCGGACTTGAGGACAATGACTCGGTTGGCAGTGCTCTGGTGGGTTCTCGGTGATGTGGAACAGTGGGCTCCGTTCGACTCGACATGGGGGCTCCAGATCTGGGACAAACACGGTGAGCAGTGGCTTAACGACGGCAGAAAATGAGGAGATTTGAGGTGAAACTCTAGCGAGCTCTCTAGCACAAACGATGGCAGCACAGGCGTCGAGACTTGGGCAAGCGATGCGAATGCGAGGACGAGTTTAGAGTGCACGGGGCAGCGACATAAATAGCCCTCGAGAGGCATGCGTGAGGCAGACACGAACTCCAAGTCCGACGGTGACACAGTGGCGTGATTCTGAGTCCCGCGCCAACACGATCACGCCCAGCTGTCTGATGCTAAACGAATGGCCACGATGCGATACAGAACCGACACGATCCTAACCGTCCACAATGGCTCAACGGTCCGGATCGGATACAGCCAAAACGGCACGATCTAATCCCAGCCGTGCGATGCTAATCTGATGGCTCGCCTTCACTAGGGTTTCGTTGCGACGTGGTTTGATGAAGGCCATACGATCCCGATCCAATAGTCGGTGTGGAGTCTCTAGAAGACGGGCTGAGCGGCTAAAATGCGGGGCGGGTTGGGCCGCCAAAGACCTTTGGCGGATCAAGATAATGCAGGCTTCAAATTTCAAGATCGTTTCTAAACGAATTTCTTGGGTTTTAGTTTAAAATAATTCTAGAAATTGATTTGATTTATTTTAAGTAATAAAAAATACCAGAACAAATCCAAGAAAAATCTCAAAAATGCTTTGAGACATTTTGAACTCAAATAAAATATTTTTAGCAAAACTTTATTTAACTTTTATCTATATTTTTTAGTTTTCAACAAAAGGCCAACATACTTAATTTAAAATAATTCCCAAATAAATTCCAAAAAAATTCAATAAATCCAAAAAAATCACTAAACTCAAAACTTACAATAAGATAATAACAAACAATAATAAATGATAATTTTTTGGGATGTTACAAACTTCCCTCCTTAACAGAATCTCGACCCCAAGATTCAGGGCTATCTATGGAATAGGTTTGGGAATTCTGACTTTAGACCCTCTTCACGCTCCCAGGTTGCTTCGCTTTCTAAGTGATTGCTCCATTGAACTCTGCAAAAATGGACAGACTTAATTCTGGTCTTGCGCTCTATCACATCTAGAATCTTGTTCAGCTACTCCTTATAGGTTGAAATCCTCTTGCAACTCAATTGCTTCCAACGGCATCTATTCTGTTGGCACTCTAAGACACTTATTGAGCTGCGATACATGAAACACATCGTGCACTCCTGCCAACGACTGCAGCAATTCCAACTGATAGGCAACCTCTCCTCGACGGCTCAAAATTTTGAACGGTGCAACGAATCTTGGTGCAAGCTTTCCCTTGGCGTGAAACCTTTTGACACCTTTGAGGGGAGTAACTCTGAGATGTATGAAATCATTTGGCTCAAAGCTCAAATCGTAGTGGCAGTTGACACCGTAACTCTTCTACCTTGACTGTGCTGTTTTCAACCTTTCTCTAATCATAGCAACTTGCTCTTCAGCTTCTTTGAGAATATCAAGCCCAAACACTGAATGCTCTCCCGTCTCATTCCAATTCAATGGCGTATGACAGGCACGACCATATAAAGCCTCAAATGGTGACATTTGCAAACTGGCCTGATAACTGTTGTTATAGCTGAATTATGCATATGGTAAGCATTTGTCCCACGACGTGGTGTAAGCTAACGCACAAGCTCTCAATATATCCTCCAAGATCTGATTAACTCTTTCTGTCTGATCATCTGTCTGTGGATGATATGCTATGCTGAAATTCAAGTGAGTCCCCATTGCTTCATGCAGCTTGTTCTAAAACTTTGAGGTAAATTGGGAACTTCTATCTGATAGAATTTTTCTTGGGCACACTATACAAACACACAATCCTGGACATATACAGTTCTATCAAACGATCCCCTGAATAAATTGTCTTTACTGGAATGAAGTGAGCAACTTTGGTCAATCAATTAATGATGACCCACATAGAATCATAGCCAGAGTCTCGGGCAAACCAGTGATGAAGTCTATTCCAATTTCCTCCCATTTTCACTCTAGAATCTTCAGTGGTTGTAACGAACCAACAAGCCCTTGGTGCATAGATTTCATCGTTTGGCATACGTCACATAATGCAATGTGCTCTGCTACCTCATGCTTCATATTAGGCCTCCAAAATCTTTCTTTAAGATCTTGATACATCTTAGCACTTCCCAAATGAATGGAAAACTTAGAATCATGAGCCTTTTCAATAATCAATTGCTTAAGCTCTTTCTTATCTGGTACACAAATTCGACCTTTGAACCATAAGGTTCCTTGTTCATCCACAGTGAAATCCTCTGCTAAGCCTTCCTCCTTTTTGGACTTGATCCTACTGATTTTCTCATCACTTTTCTGCCAATCTCTAATTTGCTCCTCGAGCGTTGGCTTCACTTCCAAAGCGGCTACAAAGCCTTGTGGAACAACTTCCAATCTTAACTTTTGAAACTCTTCACACAATTCTGGTTGATTGCTCACTACCATCACATTTACACTATGGCTTTTACGACTCAATACGTCGACCACTGCATTAGCTTTTTCAGGATGATAATGGATTATCCTTAGTCAATTCCAGCCATCTTCTTTGCCTCATATTGAGATCCGACTGGGTGAATATATATTTCAGGCTCCTATGGTCTATATATATCTCACATCTATTTTCAATGAGATAATGACGCCATATTTTCAGAGCATGCACTACGGCAGCTAACTCCAGATCGTGCGTCAGATAATTCTTCTCATGTAGCCTGAACTGCCTTGACGCATAGGCAACAACATTGACATTCTACATTAACATACATCTGAGACCCTGCCTTGAAGCATCACAATATATGTTGAATCCATTCTACACATCTAGCAATACTAACATAGGTGTTGATGTTAACCACTTCTTTAACTCTAGAAAACTCTTTTCGCACTATGGCGCCCATGCAAACCTTTTCTTTTTCTTCAATAATTGCGTAAGAGGTCGAGCAATCGTCGAAAATCCTTCTATAAACCGACAGTAATATTCCGCCATTCCCAGAAAACTATGGATCTGAGTAACCAACTTCGGTTGCTCTCAATGTGACACAGTTTCTACCTTGCTTGGATCAACAATGACTTCTTTAGCTGTCATTACATGGCCAAGAAATTCCACCTTTTCTTTCCAAAAATCACATTTGCTGAACTTAGCATACAGTTGCTGCTCTCGCAACCTCTCCAAAACCAATCTCAAATGCTCTATGTGATCTTCTCTTGTCTTGGAGTATACAAGGATGTCATCTATAAAGACAACCATAAATTTATCTAAATAATCCATAAACACCTTATTTATCATGTTCATGAAGTATGTGGGGCCATTCGTTAGTCCAAAATACATGACTGTGAACTCGTAGTGCCCAAATCGTGTAGAAAATGAAGTTTTACGAACATCCTCTACTCAAATCTTCAGTTGATGATATCCTAATCAAAGATCTATCTTGGAGAAAACTCCTCTTCCTCTCAACTGATCAAACAGATCATCAATCCTAGGAAAGGGATACTTATTCTTGATCGTCACTTTATTAATTGCACAATAATCAATACACATCCTTAAACAGCCGTCATTCTTCCTGACAAACAGAACTGGCACTCCCCATGGGAAAGAGCTTGGTCGAATAAAATCTTTCTCGAGAAATTCTTTGATCTACTTCTTCATCTCAACTAACTCGTCTGTTGGCATACGATACAGCCTCTTCGCTATTGGTGTTGTTCCAGGTACTAACTCAATAACGAATTCAATATCCCGATCTGGTGACATACCTAGTGAATCTTTGGGAAAAACTTCTAAAAATTCTCTCACAACTGGCACATCCTCTATGTTAGCAACTTTTACACTGTTAACTAGTAACTACCCATCACAAACTGTGGTTGCATAAATTTTCACTTTCTCGCCACTAGGGCTTTCTAATGATACCATTCTTTAATCAAAATTCAAAATAGTTTTATGCTTGGATAGCCAATCCATTCCAAGGATGACAACTAAGGTTTGGGTATTCAATAAGATAAGATTTTCTAAGAACTCTATCACATCCATGAGCAAATTAACTCCCAAACACCCAAGGCTAGACCGAAGTTCAAATCCTAGGGCTTGGACTAAAAGCACACATTTAAGATTCTTAACATCAAACCCATTCTTCATTGCAAAACTCTGAGAAACAAACGAATGCAAAGCTCCAGAATCAAATAAAACTGTAACAGGTACTGAGTTAACCAAGAACTTACCCAATATGACTTTCGATGCCTCTTGAGCTTCATTTACAGCGATACGGTCGATTCTACCATGCACTATTGCTTAAGGTGTTGCTGCCGCTTGCACTGGTATAAGGTTTCCTCTTAACACAGGTGTTTTGGCTGGAGTAGTGATGCGCACGGTGGCCTAATCTTCCGACAGGTAGAGGTAAGTCGATTGGTGGAGACTCGACGTTGACGATCCGGCTTCCGATCAGAACCGATCCGAACCCAACAATCGCTACACCATGGCTCCGTTGGTTATCAACCTTGCACAAACACGGTTGACCTCGCCAAGAAGGCTTATCCCTGCATGCGAATCGAGAACACAAGCAAGAACATAGAAGAAGCATTCTAAAATTGCGAATTATATTAATCACACGAGTTGGGTTCCACAAACCGATGAACGCGACCTTTGCTCAAAGAAAAATTGATCTAAGCAAAACCCAAGTCCTAGATGAGGGTTTGGGTGGTTATTTATACTACGGGAGTAGGAGGGGTCGTCCATAGCATTGGAGATCTAATACAACTCAAATTGAAAACACCAAGCCTACTTTGACTAGAGTTTGACTCGGACTGAAAAAGCAATGTTTGGTTTCTGGCAGTTTCTGGACGCATCTGAAGGAATTTTGAGATGAGGCAGGATCCTTTGGAAAGTAGACTCCGAGATATTTCAAACATGTACTCATGGGTCTCCAGAGCCCTCCGGAATCAAAAGTTATGGCACTTTAAAATCAATGTTGTTGCTGAGGCCGAACTAGACTCGAACTCGGACTAAAAAAGTATTCTGGATTGTTTTGTATATTCCTGTTGACTCTGAAGTTAAATTGACCTGAAACTAGTGCCATTGGAAATATTATCTCCTTAGCTTTCGATACATATATGGATCATTGAAATCGAGTCCGCTTGTGGCCTCAGGCGATGATTTTAGTGAACACCGCCTCCTGGTGGCCGAGGTAGTCGACTCCGAGTTGAATTGGGACTCCGACTCTAAGATGAATTGGTACTCCAACTTGACTTGGACGTCCTCCTTGCCTCCCTCCTAGCCCTTGCTGGTTCCCAAAGCCTTCATGATCCTCTCCAAAGTTCCTAAGTACAATATAATCAATAATATCATTAGGTAGCATACCATCCTCACAAGTATATACACATGCACTTAGGAACGAGCTCACCTGTTGATTCAATTGCCGTGCTCGTGCTCTTGTGATGGGTCCTTGCATCACAACTGGAGGAGTCTCGGGCGTATGCATAGGAGTGATGTCCTCATCAAGTAGTTCCCAAATTGAAGCGGACTAGTGTGATTCCTCCTTTCTTCAGACACTTATTAGCAAAATGTCCTGGTTCATTGCAAGAGTAGCATCGCTTGATACTAGACTATTGATTCCCTGCTGATGCATTGCCTACTTGCACTGATGTCTGAAAATTCTGATTAGTGGGGCGAGGTGCCGGGGTTAATGCCTTGTTTGCTAATTGCGGCTGGAACCTAGTAAACTACTGGGAAGACATGCTCAATCTGAACTGATTTGGCCGCCCTCCTTGACTAGCCATCCTACGCTTGTGATCCTCACCAAATTCTTTGTGCTTGTCCTCCAAAATCATAGTATTGTTGACCAATTCTTGAAAAACAAGAAAATTGCACGTGATCAACCCCACTTGCAATACAGAGTTTAGTCCTTTCAGAGAGCGAGACTGTCTGGTCTTATCTGTAGCCACATCCTTAGGAGCATAGCGTGTTAATTGAGTAAACTTATTCAAATAGTCTGCCACTGACTGACCTCCTTACTTCAAAGCCCTGAATTCTTCCTTTTTCAGAACCATCATGACCTCAAGCACATTGTATTGGCGAAAAGTAGTGGAAAACTCATCCTATGTGATCTCTTGTGGAGCTTCATGAGCAGCAGAGTAGTTCTCCCACCACTATACGCCAATTCTTTCTACCTGATGAGAGGTATAAAGTACCTTCTCATTGCACTCACACTGAGTGATGTGCAGCTTCCTCTCAATGGTCCTAAGCCAATCATCGGCTTCCAAGGGGTTGACATTGCCTGAGAATATTGGTGGGCGGGTTCTCATGAAATCTGATAACTTAGAGTAGGGACGTGACCTATTGCTGCCATGCTGAGCATTACTGTTAATTGCAGCTTGACTAGTTACACTCTACATCTATTGCATCATGGTCTGCATGAGTTGAGTCTGCACTTCAAAGAAAGCTCCCAAGTTCTGCATGTCCACTGGCAGTGCTGGTTGTCGTGGTACTCCATCATTGGGGTTGTCACTTGGGTGAAAATCACTTCCTGAAGTTCCATTGTTACCACGGGTGTTCACCATTTGCTGATTGCTTCTTGGGTTAGATGCAGCATAGATAACATGCAAGAATTTCTAAGGTGGGGGAATAGGTTAAACCCAAACTTAAACAACTTTATTAATAAGACTTGGTATAGTTGCTTACAAAAGCCTAAGGGCTATGCAATACATACTGCTCACCCAGCAACAATAAGAACCAAACTAAGTACACAACCTTACATTACAAAGGGGAAGACTATCTTAATGATGCGACTTAACACTTGAGTCTCAACCTAACACTAAGACTCTCACTCATGCAGCCACCTGGCTAGCGCTGACACAGTGCATACACCGGTGGGTGGGCTGGCATGGGCACAAACTGATCCTGATGCCCTACAGCTGGGTACTCCATCATTACCTGCACATCCTGCTCCTCTAGCTCAAACTCGACCTCCTCAAGGTCTTCTTCTTCCTCAACGTCTGGCGGTGCTGGTTCAGCTTGGCCACTATGATCCATTCCACTCGACGCAGATCTAACGGCTACCAATCACGTTCTTACATGATGTAATCCCGAGTGTCTAACTTTGATCCAATGGTGGATGTGAACTCGAGGTGTTTACTATTTCACGCGGCGACGTGGCTTGATCTGGCACATTGGTGGAAGATCCGACGGCTCCTGAGTTTCCCGATGCGGATTGCGGCATGGCGGCACGGATCTGACCGGACTTGAGGATGACGACTCAGCTGGCGGCGCTCCGGTGGGTTCTCGGCGACGTGGAACAATAGGCTCGGTTTTCCTCGATGTGGGGGCTCCGGATCTGGGACCAACACGGCGAGCGGTGTCTTGATGGCAACAAAAGACGAGGAGATCTGAGGCGAAACTCCAGCGAGCTCTCTAGCGCAAACGATGGCAGCACGGGTGTTGAGACTCAGGCAGGCGATGCGGTGTGCGAGGTCGAGTTTAGAGCGCACGGGGTGGCAGATTAAATTGTCCTCGAGAGGCGTGCGGGAGGGGTGTGGTGACAAGGCAGCGAGGTTACGAGTCCTGTGCGAACACGATGATGCCCAGTCGTCTGATGTTGAACGAACAACCATGATGCGATCCAAAACCAGCACAATCCTAACCGTCTTCAATGGCTCAACGGTTTGGATCGGATACAGCCAAAATGGCACAATCTAATCCCAGCCATGAAATGTTGATCTGACGGCTCGGCTTCACTATGGTTTCGCTACGACGCGGTTTGATGAAGGCCATACGATCCCGATCCAACAATCGGCGCGAGTCTCCTAAGACGGGCGAAGTGGTTGAATATGTGCGGCTGGCCAAGACAAAGATCGGGCTAGATCGCACAAAGGTCGGGTTTCGCCCAAGATTATTCTAAACGAATTTCTCAGGTTTTTTGCTTTAAAATAATTTTAGAAATTGATTTGATTTTATTTTAAGCAATAAAAAATATCGGGAAAAATCCAAGAAAAATCTCAAAAATATTTTGAGACATTGTGGACACAAATAAAATATTTCAGCAAAAATTTATTTAAATTTTATCTATATTTCTTTAGTTTTCAACAAAACACCAATATACTTAATTTAAAATAATTCCCAAATAAATTCTAGAAAAATACAATAAATCTAGAAAAACCACTAAACTCACAAATTGTAATAAAATAATAAAAAACAATAATAAAAGGCAATTTTTTGGGGGATGTTACAATGGTCAAGTGTCTTTTAAGCCGACGGCTAGGAGCGTACGGGCTGGTTGAATTGTGCGCACAGATGACAGCGGACGTGATCAGGGGCGGCACCGTGGAGGAGATCAAGTCCTTGCTCGGCATCACTGACACCGGCCTGTTGTTGGAGCAGGACCACTACGCCGAGCGCCACCACGAGCGCATCCTCCGCATCCGCTAGCTCAATTCATCGATATATTGAATGCACACCGATCCCTCCATATTGAACCAATTGAGTTGAGTTGTTGCATGCGATCATGCTTTAGTACTGGTGACCTTAGTTTCAGTAATTATACCGCTATTGTCAGTACTAATTCTTTCTTAGTTGGGATTATCACTCGCTGACTAGCTCCTAGTGAAGCAAGATCGAAATGTCCTCTTCTTCTCTGCATATGGTGTAGTGGAGCAAGATGTTGGAAAATATGCGAGTATAAGAGCATGATTTTATTCATTATTCCTTTTAAGAATATATACATGAATACATAATCCACAAACAACCAGGCAAACATAAACAAGATAATACTTGGCAATGTTATGTCATCCATTATAAGAATTATGTCTGCTACCTCAAAGAGAGGGAATGATTGATGTGCTCTTAGATTTTAGGGGTTTGGATGAAGATATGGATCTTCACCACAATCACAAATGGGCAAGACTAATCAATTCAATGACTTAATCCTTGAACCCTTACCACTTAGCAAGCACAAATATTAATTAAATATGGTCCACTGTTATAAGTTAATTTATAGCAAGAAACATGTCAGTTTTACCCACAAAAAGAGGTCTGATCAGATTGTTCATACGTCAATAGAGCCAATAGAAACAAGTTTAGATCAGTTTAACAAAGTCTACTAACCGAACCAAATAACAAGAAGTTCTACCGACAGATACCACATATAACCAGTTCAGATCAATTCATCAAAGACTATTGACCGAACCAAATGACAGTGCTCTATCCAGAATGTTCTACCAACAAATACAACAGATAATAAGTTCATATCAGTAGATTTGTTAACTAATTTATGAAAAGCTATTTTGAACAGTGATTAGCAATATTAACCGAACCTTTCAGATATGTTCAGATCAACAGCTGACACTCCTACCAATCAGACCAAGCAATATACAGACAATGGTATGCTACTAACAGGATGAAAGCTATACCAAGGAATGAATATAAATTGGACAAAACAGTGAATATAACCAATAATTTCAAACATTGAAGTCTACAAGTTCAAGGCTTAGATAATTTCATTAATTGTCATGTTTATCAAGTAACCCAATATAATCACAGAGCAACAAGGGGCAACTGAATTAGAAATCAAAGTTTCTGAAATACTCACAGAAGAGTAGCACTCAAAGTTACTCAGAAGAACAAGGCAAGGCACGACTGATGTCACTGACCTAGAAAACCGATCACCCCCATCAGTGCCACAATCGCAATTGTGACACCACAACTGCGAAGTTGAGCCTCACTAGCAGCAGCTCAAGAACAATAAAATCAAACTGTTAGTCCTCTCAAAAGTCTTTGGTCACAGGGACCAAAGATCTCTAAGCAAAGCCACACGTCCGAGTGACTAGAGCCAAAATCCCAAAGCAAGAATCCGGCTAAGAACTCCAGACCACAGATCTGGGTTCCACTCTCACCAGCCAAAGCAAGCACACGAGAGGATCAAGAAGGGAGAGAGTAGATCTTAATATTCTTACTTTTTTTGCCCCATGTGGTCAGAATCAGTGGCTCTGATAAAGAGAATGGAAGCATAACTATTCCCTTTCAATCCTCGCACCGACCGGTGATCAGTCTGCACTTACCAGTCGCCACCTAGTCAGATCAGGAGAGAAGAAGTAGAGGGCAGTTAGTGCCGCTAGCCAAAAGGAAAAGAAGTCTCTACTTCGCTCAAGACTGAAGCCGCATGCAACAAGACTCACCTCGCCTGCTTCCCATACTCAGAACCCTAATGGCCCGGCTAGGATAGCCTAACATATAATCGGGCTAGCCCAAAGCACATGGAAAACATCAAGTCTTATGACAATCCCCACCAGAATTGATGTTTGAGATAACTGTTCTTGTTTTAGATACAGGGGTTTGGCAATGAGTACCTTTCAGGTTTGAACTCAATGTCTAGTCACTAGTGTTCCGATACTGCACGGACGATGGACGACAAAAGCCTTGATCCAACGCCTTGGTGTGAGAAACGTCACACAAGTGACACCCTGTACTAGGCTGCTTATAGATTAAGCTCTCAGGTTAGGACTTTCCAGTCATGTCTCAGTATCTTTATTCATAAGTATCTTCCGGAAGTATACCCAAACTTCCATGAATCGTGACGTCACGATTATACTCATATAGGTGAGTTCTGCAAGGAGTCCTGTAGGACAACTCCTATTGTCACTCGGCATTGAACTCATTAAGAGTTTATAACTCATCCTGCAATATAGAAGAGCACTGCAGCTAATGGGACTCTTAGACATGCTCCTGAGACCACACAATTTGTTTTCCTAGAGCCTAATTCACGGTATCTCTGTTCTTCTAGGATAGGTTACCACCGATGCGATCCACTCAAATGGGTATGATCCCCATTCCCTTAGATGTTGCAAGGATGGCCTTCCGCTCCATTCCTTTGGTGAAAGGATCAGCCAAGTTCCTTTCAGACTGGATGTATTCTACAGCAACTACACCTGCCTCTCTAGCTTGCCTTAGCGATTTTAATCGCCTCTTTATATGTCTTGACGACTTCATATTATCCTTTCTACTCTTTACCTTCACTAAAATGGTTTCGTTATCGCAATAGGTAAGAATAGCTAGAATTGGCTTTTCTAGCACTGGTAGGTCAGAAAGGAGCTCTCTAATCCATTCTGCTTCTACAGCTGCTGAGTCAAGTGCTACTAACTCAGCCTCCATGGTGGATCGTGTAAGAATGGTCTGTTTGGAGGACCTCCACGATACAGCCCCACCTGCTAGAGTGAAAATATAGCCACTCGTAGCCTTCATGTCATCTGAGTCGCTGATCCAGTTAGAATCACTGAATTCTTCTAGAACTGTAGGATGACCAGAATAATGCATTCCTATATTCATTGTTCCCTTTAAATATTTAATTGCTCTCTCTAGTGCTATCCAATGATCATCTCCTAAGTTGGACGTATAACGACTCAACCTACATATAACATATGAGATGTCTGGCTTAGTTGTACTAGCTAAGTACATCAGGGAACCAATAATTTGTGAATATCTTAGATGGTATTTACCTTGACACAAGTTCTTTTTCAGCTTAGAATTTGGATCATAGGGTGTGGCAACTGGCTTGCAATCTGTAAAGCCAAAGCGATTCAACACTTTATCCACATAATGGGATTGAGACAACGTAATTCCATTCTCACCCTTTACAAGCTCAATGTTTAAGATCACATCAACTTCACCCAAATCTTTCATATCAAAGTTCTGGGAGAGGAACAACTTTGTTTGATTAATTACATCCATATTCACTACAAGAAATAGTGAAAAATTCGTGGTTTTTTTTTTAAATTCGTGGGCCAAACAAAAATGCACGAATTTATATATTCAAATTCATCAGTTTGCAAAAAAAAAACCCACGTATTTAATTAAATTCGTGGGCCAAAAAAATACCCACAAATTTATAATTTAAATTCATCGGTTTACGTAAATACCCACAAATTTAAGTAAATTCGTAGGTGGCGTAGCCCACGAATTTAATAGCCGAGTGCCCCCACCGAGATCATCCCGCATACTCACCTTCAGACTTCCTCCTTTTTGCTTTGGTACTGTGGTGCCGATGCCTCCAGCTCCCAGCCGACGCCGCCTCTCCCGCCTCGCCGAGCTCCCTTCACCCCAACCGGAAGAAGAAGACGGTCGGAAGAAGAAAGAATTGCCACCGCCTCCCTTCCTTCCTTCGGTGCCGCCCAGCCCAAATCGCAACAAGAAGACCAACCGAAGCAACCAAAGAAGAAGATCCGGCGACACCGCCTGCCCCTGCCTCCTAGCACGGCGTCGCCGCCTTCCTTCCGCCCAAGGCCTCTCCTCAAGGCTAAGAAGAAGAATCCTCAGAAGAAGAAGAAGAAGAGAGTAGCAGGGCCGGCGCCTCCTCCAGCCTCCCTCCCACCTCCCTCCTTCCTCCATGGGAATAGCTTTGAGGTATAATTTGGGGGGGGAATAACTTGCCTATTTGGTGTTTGATGAAATGCCTAGCTAGAACTTTGATGGTACATTTGTCTCCTTATATTACTTTGTGTAGTCTTAGTGACAGATGAGTTCATGGTTATATGCCTTTGAGATGATTTCACTTTACAACTTGATCATGTGCAAGATGAATATTATCATGTTCTGCAATAACCTGTGACTAATGATGTGAGGTCCAAAGTTTGACTCAATGTATTGATGTTTTGCTATAAAGATGATTATATTTGAAGCGTGGTGTGAATTCTGTTTGATCATTGAGAAATAGGAAAGATTTTAGCTCGCAATCCTGTTATGGTTAATCTGCCATTTGAGTTTCTTAAACAGATTAGTGAATGACTGACATTTCATATATAGTCATGCTCAACAGAGGATAAATTACCATTAGTAAAGTACAAGCATCTATTTGCAGGACCTAGGGTAATCTTCTGATCATTCTGGAAATCTGAGTGTACTGATTGGGAATGATTTAAAAAAAATGAGCCTCCTTTCTGGATAGGTATTGCACTTTGCTCTAAGTGCGAAAATGAGTTATGCTGTAATATATATATTTGATCATTTCTTTTGCATTTGAAGATGCACTCCACTAGAATATATTTCTGCTTGTGAATGAAAGTTTTAAATTAGATATCTAAACATGTTGAGTTGGTATGCTTTCAGAAAATGATAGAATTGAATGGGAAGTTTATTTAATTTTGTTGGGTTTATAATTGACTATCATAGCATTTTGTGTGTATATATTGTTGACATTGTGCATGAGTGTATGTATTAGATGTTGGTATGGGTGATAGATTACATTCATGGTACGTATAATACGTAAGAAAAACTAGCAATGGAAGGGGAGGAACGAACTGCTAAAAGGTAGCTTTATTGATATTTCTTTTTCCAAGAAGTGATCCATACTTATCTTTTTCATTGATCCTGCATGTATGCTATCTCGACCTATCATGTTGTATGCACCTTTCACAATAATTTTATATTTGATTGTAAAAGCTTGTAAAATGTCTTAAGACTTATTGCTTTGATCTTGTGTTTGTTCTATTTGTTAACACCGTGAATTTCCTTTAAGATATTTATAGTGAACTCTTTTCATTATGCTTTTATAAAATGATGCATAAGGAGGTTCTTATCGCCTTTTCAATAATATATATCAGGTCATTCCAAAATTATGTCTCAAACAATGATCGTGATGGTTTATCAAAGCCGGAATGCAAGGAATGTCACCGAACTAGTCAAAATTGCCATCGATATGATCGGCACAATGAAACCGTAAGAACTTCGAAAATGTTCCAAGTCGCGTTTTCATTGAATGGAACTAGCTCAATGGTTGCTAAGTTTGCAAAACAAGGTAATTCTGTCAATTGTCAACCATACTCATTACGTAGTTTACAAATTGCCGTTGGATGTGTGATTGATTATCTAAGGATCTGCTAGAATGTCTCCTTCTGGATTGAGAGATTGATATATATATATATATATATATATATATATTATATCTGCAAATATTTTTTGTCTGCTGAGTGGATGTCTTATTTACAAGAGAGGTCATGCCAAAATTTTGTACATTTTGGTGACTTAGTTTTAAGCTAGTTTTAAAGAGTTAAAAGGTTAGTTTCAGTCTTTTAGTACAGGTAATAGGTTTGGTGTCTTGTTTGTACATTGTGGTCAAATTGAGTTGCCAATCCACTGAGATGACGCAAGTGTGGAATTTATGGCCAAATTGAGTGAGGAAAATATGCTAGAGTTGTTCATTAAATTTTAATGGAAGCTGTTGTTAATGTATTTCAGGTGTGGAAGTTCTTTATTGCCTTTGCTAATGTTCTTGGGCTTCCACCATTCACACTCGATGAGTTTGTGCAGTCTCTTCATGATTATGTAAGTTATTTGCCCGGTCTATTATGTTAAAAGGGAATCTTGGTATGGTTTACTCTACTTAATACAAGGAGATGATGAGCCTGTGATTTCATGATATAGTGTTGTTTCTATGAATCTATACTATCTCTTACTCCTAGCAAATATTGAATAAAAACTAGGACAGATATGACAATAGGCTTTTCCGTCTGTGGCATTTGCTTGTTCCTTTGGATGTTGATATTGGCAGGTATGATGTGAATCCAGTAAGTCTCTACTTTGACTCTGCATGACAGTATCTGCCTCAGCTTGTATACATTTGTTTGTGGCATTTGTTTGTTCCTTTGGATGTTTGTTCCTGACACATTTTGAGTTTGAACATAGTCATAACTTTATGCCCTCCATTTTTTGTTTACCTGACATAATGTGCTGATTGAATGTGTAATTATTGAAGTTATTTCTTTGTTCTACTTTATTGTCACACTGACTTGTTTTACATTTCAGAAGCGCCTATTGATCAATCCCGAGGAGCATCCTATGCCGATAGCGTAACCATCTACAAACACCGGACAGAAAGAGAGAAGTATGTGTATGTTTTGTGTTTAAAATATTTGTATTACTATTTACTAATACTTATCACCAATAAAGAACACTCATCAATACTGATTATAAGGCCTAGATGAGTTCCACTAGATTGTCTTCCACAACCGTCATGACAAAACTATTTCGTACAAAGATTTGAAAACTCTCTCACGCACACGCAGTGCACGCATGTAAGAATCTGAAACTTGGCTGCATGCCATGCTAATTGCCCATTTTTCAATAACCATGTTTACTAAAGGCATCTGGATGGCACACGCATTGGTGTCGATCCTTGTACTGCTTTTATAGACTGATGAAAGAGAAAGAAGAGATATATGCTTAGCTTTTAGCAAAACTTTTACAACAGCAATATGCAATGGTAGAGACTTGTTAAAATACACTTTGTAGATTTGGTAATTATAGTTGTTCTAATGATTTGATATGGTTTCACATAGCAAGCACCAAACATTGGCAGTTGGACCTAGCTCAGATAAGAAATATATGACACGTCATAGCCTTTTTTCCCTTTCTTCAAGTTTTTGTGCCAGATAGAAAATTTAGAACTTGGATCATGGAACTAAACATGTTTAAGAAGTGATTCCTTCTATCTTCTTAGTTATCGCTTCTTTCCTCCTCGCAGTGAAGGCATTATTTGTGAACAGGTCATTCTTGCAAATTTTGGTTTACAGACATTGCTTGAACATTGCATTGTCATTTCTTTCGACTATCCTGTCTATGTTAGATATCTAAACGTTGTTGATCCTCCAATGAACAAAAAATGAGCTTAATCTGCTTGCATTGCACTTGCTTTTAAAATGAACAAAAACATGAACACGAGTTGAAGTAGCTTGAACTTGACGTGTGGACGAGTCTTATTAGACATTGCTGTAAGGAGGTTAGTGGGCACACATACTTTTTTGACATGTTTGTGGTTTTGCCTTGTTTTAGTACAACACTGCATTTGAGAAGCAAAATGTGTTATTTGCTCTTGCAATTTCAAATTTAGTTCTGCTGTTACACCTGATTTCGTTTTACAATCGTCTGCCTTCTGCGTTCATATCATTTAGATAAGCATACGTATAGCTACACACCAACGAACACAACAAGATAATTGCAGCACTAACTATTAGTATCAACTTAGTCGCCAGCCTTTTATCTGCACTAAATAGATATATTTCATAAGCATACCTTGAACGACACGCCGGGCGATAACACCGCTGAATAATTCCTAGTTATTACAAAAGCATATATGGTTGTCTTTTGCATGTTTTTTTGATGGCATCTCCGATTTCGCTTGTTAACTATTGTGCGACCTTTCATTAAATCATTCATGCAAGGGTTTCTTCCTAGAATTGCTTTGAAGATCTTCCTTATAGTGCTTCCAACTATACTAATGTTTATGTCAAGTTTGAAGGATTGATATCACAACAACACTAGAGCGAAGATCTGCATCTAAGTATTATATATTTTTGTTTTTAATGTATTTTTGGGGAGCATCATTACAGATCTCGCTTTGGAGTAGCTTAAGACCTACCTACATCATTACAGATCTGCTTTTATGTTCTACATATAAAACATGTTAGCTCAAATACCTTACGTGTTAACATTTCTACTCATGCATAAACAAATTGTGATAACTTAGTTTTTTTAACAACAATTAAAGAAATCATTGCTGAAGTGGATACAGATCATATTGTACGTCATTGTGTAGTTTATAAATTGCCGTTGGCTGTGTGATTGATTATTTAAGGATCTGCTAGAATGTCTTCTTTTGGTTTGAGAGATTGATATATATATTACAACTGCAAATGTTTTTTGTCTGCTGAGTGGATGTCCTATTTACTAGAGAGATTATGCCAAAATTTTGTATATTTCGGCGACTTAGTGTTTGTTGAATTATGATCCAAATTCAGAAGAAGGCTAACTTTTGTCGGAGCGGAGCGGAGGTTCGTCGCCGGAGGCTTGGGCGGAGCGATCGTTGTTATTTTTGGATACATATGTAGAAATGGGCGGATCGCTTCACTGCTACAATTTTTTTGTATGAATGATGCTAAATTCATGAGCTATTTAAAACCCACAATTTAGCGCTTAAATTCATGGGTTTTTCAACCCATTTAATTTAGTTAAATTGTGGGTTTTTTCAAATTTCATTTATTTATAGATAAATTGTGGGTTTTTCAACTCATTTAATTTAGTCGCTAAATTCATGGGTTTTTTAGCCCACTTAAATTAACAACTAAATTTGTGGGTTTTTTCAGAACCACGATTTAATTTAAATTCGTGGGTACCCACGAATTTAATTGATTAATTTTGTCGAGTTAAATTTGTGAAATAAATTCGACGGTTTGCCCACGAATTTAACTTAAATTCGTGGGTTTTGGCCTAAATTCGCGGGTTTTTAGCCCACGAATTTTTCCCTGTTTCTTGTAGTGATTGGTCCCAGACAACAGTATGTCATCTACGTATAAACATAGGATGACACATTCACTCCCTTTAAATCAATAGTACATACACTTATCAGTTTCATTTACACAAAAGCCAACAGAAATCATTGTACTATCAAATTTTTTGTGCAATTGCTTAGGAGCTTGTTTTAGATCATATAAGGATTTAATCAATCGACACACTCTATTTTCCTATCCTTTTACCACAAATTCATTTGGCTGCTGCATATAGATCTCCTCGTCCAACTATCCATTTAAGAAATCGGTCTTTACATCCATTTGATGTACTAGGTGTTTATAGGAAGCTGCCAGTGCTAAAAGCACTCGGATTGTGGGTAATCTGGCCACAGAATAGTAAGTGTCAAAATAATCTTCACCCTCCTTTTTGCGTAAAGCCCTTAGCCACCAAACGAGCCTTGTACTTTTCAATCATACCATTGGGCTTACGTTTTCTTTTAAAGATCCATTTGTAGCCTACTGGCTTGCATCCAGTTGGAAGATTTGTTATCTCCTAAGTCCCATTGGAGATGATGGAATTCATCTCACTCTAGACTGCCTCCTTCCAGTGCTCTGCATCTGGTGATGCATATGCCTCTGGAAGATTTCGTGGTTCACCATCCACGACATAGGTGACAAAGTCATTGCCTAAAGACTTTTCAGTCCTTTGCCTCTTACTCCTTCTCAACTCCAATTCTGGAGCCGTGTCATCCACGCTAGACGGAATAGAGTGTTCATAAGAACCATTAGGCATGCTATCTTCTTTTGCTCTCATAGGAATGATATTCTCAAAGAATGTCGCGTCGCGGGACTCCGTTATAGTATTTACTGCAATGTATGAAACCTCGGACTTGACCACTAGAAATCTATAGGCTGTGCTCTGATGAGCATAACAAATAAAGACACAATCCACAGTCTTTAGACCGAGCTTTCTTTTCTTCGGTAGAGGTACATGTACCTTGGCCAAATAGGCCCCAGTTTGAAGAAATGACATGTTTGGTTTTCTCTCCTTCCATCCCTCATAAGGTGTAACCTCATGATTGCGAGGTGCAACCCTATTTAGAACATAGTTAACTGTGAGAGCAACCTCACCCCACCATGAGTTAGCTAGAGCTGAACTTTGTAACAAAGCATTCACTAGGTCACAAATAGTTTAGTTCTTTCTTTCATATAACGTCCCAAAATTTTGGCTTAAATTTAATTTTTGGAGTTATTTGCATTTATTTGAATTTACTTGAATTTTTATGAATTTCTAGAATTTACTTGGAATTATTTGAAATTAATTTAAATTTATCTTTCTCTTGAATAATAAAATTTCATAAAAGTAATTATCAAAAATAAATAAAAACATTTTATTTAAGCTCTAAATGCCCTAAAATATTTTTTGGGATTTTTCTGGAATATTTTGGGTATTTTTAGTGCCCTAAATAATTACTTTGAATTTCTAGATTTAATTTAATTGATAAAACCGGATAAAGGGCTAGCTACAGTGCTGGGCCGGACCCAACACTGTGCTTGCACCGGAAAGCCTAGCGTCGCTAATCCCGGGCCGTGCGATCCCGATTGAACGGTCGTGGATGAGCCGCGTCGCTTTCATCGCGTGAGACGTTGGATCTCGGTAAGTGGCCGTTAGGATGCCGACGCGTGGCACCGTATCGCCGAACCGTTACCCTCTCCGCGCCGTCGGATCGCAATCGGACGGTGGGATGTGACCGAACACATTGGGAGGGCGCGACTGTGCCCCGCCGTCGCCGGTAGGGCGCCGAGGATCTTGTCAGGGATTTTGCGCACGTTCCAAGGCTTGTCCGAGCGGGAGATATACCCCATTGCATGCAGGGCTTCCTTCCGCTCATTTCGCTCACTCTTTCGTGCACTCCCGTACACCGTAGCCCACGCTAGAGCTCACCAGAGTAGCATCCTTCCTCCGCCTCGGTTTTCTTTTCTTTCCGCCATCGTCCGTCGTTCTCCGCCGCGCCCAAGACCCACGCCGAGTCTGCCGTGTCGAGACGCATCCAGCGGGCCACTTCATCACGCCGGAGAAGCTCGGAATCGCCGGTGCCTACTGCATCTTCCCCAAGTCCGCGACGACGCAATAACCTTCGCCAACCCCCCACCCCGAAGCTTGGCGACCATCGGATCCTCATCCAACGACCGAGGTAACGCCACGTTTTCTCCTGTAGGGATAAGTTTGTATACACATCGGTAGATCTCGACCGTTAGATAGTAATCGAGACGCTCTAGTGAGGCCACGTAGGTGTGGTGAATAGTAAACCACCCGGGTAACCGCCACCGTTGGATCTTCATCCGACCGCGCCGTTGAGTCCACGTAGCTACGTGGGTAGCGTTTGAATAGGGCCGTTAGATCTCGGATATACGGCTCGGATTAGGCCACGTAGGCTTGGCAGCAGTGTAGCGCTCGGGTAGCAGCAGCCGTGGGATCTTCATCCGACGGTAGCCGTGCAACCACGTAGATTCGGGTCGACGCGATTGTTAGTGCCGTCGGATCTTAGATTAAGGGCCGAGATTTCGCCACGTAGCCACCCGAAGCCTCAGCGACCGTACCGGACCAACCGTTGGATTTGAATCCAACGGCCGAGAAATCTTGGGTCACGTGGGCCGTCGGGCAAGCGCCGCGTGTCAGCTTCCGGTTGGGCTGAGCACTGTTCATCGGGCCCACTTGTCAGTGGGTGGACCGCCGGGTGTGCTGACGTCAGCATGACATCATCTGGGGCCCACATGTCACGACTGTGATGACGTGGCTCACTCTGGTGCTGACATGTGTCACGCCGAGAGGATTTAATCGGATTTTCAGTAGGAAAATAAATAGAGTAATTCGGTTATTCATTTATTTGAATTTCCTGAATCTTGCAAATGCTATAACTTTTGCGTTTTAACTCGGAATTGGGTGATTCCAGTTTGTAAAAATTTATAAAAATGTGAACTATTTAATAGTGAATTTTAAATTATTTTTAGAGTTGATCTTATTGTCTGTATTGAGTATTTATTGTATGTTCTCTTGAATGCGCGTAGACTCCGAGTTGTCGGGAGCTGTTGGAGAAGAATTTGAAGACCCGTCGCAGATTTCAGACCAGGACCAACTGCTTTTCGAAGGAAAGTCATGCTTTGACCATATCGCCCCTATACTTTTAAAATGTATTTCCATTTAAACTATGCATGCTATATTAATTAAGAAATTGACATTGATTAATCTTGGGGTAGTTTAGATAATACACCTACCTGATTAATGCCACCTTGTTAATATTAAATTGTATGCCCTACAATTCTTGTCAACCTAAGATATTAAATTGAGTTGGTTGCTATTATAAAGCCAACACGGGAGGCTAGACCGTGATTAGTTGCTTAGCCTGCTTGTATGCGTTGAATGACTTTCAAATCGCAAAACAATACTGACTAAACAATTATGGAACGCATTTTGGAATAATGCGATGATGTCATGAAATGGAATTGAGGGTAGCGACCTGTGTGGTTCTACTCGTGCAATGAAGTGGGCATTGGCATGTGTTGCATAAATGCAAACCGGGGTGGGAAATGATTTGGACCAGGGCAAGTGGCAAGAAGGCTTCGTGCCAGGTGGGCCTGTGTGGCAACGGGATGTATTGATATTGTAAAGGCTGTGTGCCGAGGAACATAAAATGGATGTCTTGCGCGATGCTTAAGGACTTCACCTTGCGAGCCTGTGAACTGAGTTTCTCGTACAACCACTTGTCTGTAATGGGACGGACCTAATTCGGTAGGGTCCTAATGTCTTTCCTTTGACACCTCGGGGTGACAGTTACACAAGAGTGTAACCGTGTGGGGGAGCGTACCTGTGCTACGGCTTGGTACCCATCCAACTGTATTAGCCTATTCTAAACTTTAGATCTATGTGAGGGAAGTGTTAGAAAGGCACATCTTGAGAGGTTCAACGGTTAAGTGTTAGTATCCGAAAGACATTGTTGCAATCAATCGCTCAGGTGGTGAGCGATCGATCTGTGGGTAAAGTGTACAATTTCTGCAGAGTGTGTGTTAAACCTATTCAATAGCGCGTCATGTATTGGACAATGCTCGGGATTACAACAAGGGTTAGATTTTCAAAATAAAATAAGGAATGGGTGGCTGTGTGTCAACAACTGATGAATTAAACTTGGGGCTGTGTGCCAAACTCTTGGAAAACAAATGGAGAAATTAATTATTATAGTATTGGTTTTACCGCTTTTAATCTAATTAAGATTATCTGTTAAATGAAATGCTGCTTTACGCAAAATAACCATTTAAGCCCTTCCTTTGGAATAAGCCATGCATATAGTAATAGAACTGCATTGTGCATGACTTATTGAGTATGTTGTATACTCATCCTTGCTTCAACAAAAACCTTAGAAGAAGAAGCAACACCAGCATGGGAGGAAGAGTTTATCGAAGATCCGGAGAATTAGGGTTGAGCCTTGTCAGTTGCCTGTGGCTGTGAGGGGTTTCATTATCGTACTTTTGCTTCCGCTACTGAACTTATGTTATTGTTGTTATTTATCGCCCTGCGTGGTGAGTTAATGTAAGGTGACCATAAGGTCATGTAACTCGGTTATATTTATGCTTGAAGTACTCTATTATTAATTCCGCTGTGTATGATTGTGGTACTTCAACCTGTTTATCCTGTGTGTACTAGCGTGATCCTGGACTAGTACAGAATACACAGAGGGTTCGGATTTGCATATTCGGGTACCGACATTTCAGCCACTCCATTGGATTGAGGTGAGTATAGTGGTGTGAACTCATGTATTATACCACTTTCTTCACAGTATTGAGAAAAATCCTTAGGAATATATTCTCCTCCCCGATCTGACCTTAATTTCTTTATTGTCTTTTCTAGTCGATTTTCAACTTCACCCTTATAGATTTTAAAGTATTCTAGTGTTTCATCTTTGGTTTTAAGTAAATAGATGTAACAAAATCTAGTTGCATCATCTATGAGAGTAAAGAAATATCTTTTACCACCTTTAGTTATTATACCATTCATTTCATAAATATCAAAATGGATTAATTCAAGAGGTAAGGTGGTACTGCCCTCAACCGTATGAAATGGTTTCTAAGGCTATTTAGCTTGAACACACACTTCACATTTTTTATTTTTATCATATTTGTCTTTAGGAATAAGCTCCATGTTGCTCAACCACTCAATGGCTTCATGATTAACATGACAAAGACAAGAATGCCATAAATCATTATTATTATCACACTATGAAGACTGAAAAATATTTACATTATTATCAAGAGTAGAAATGTGGAACATGCCTCCGCAATCATAGCCTTTTCCTAAGAACAAACCAAATTTGGTCAACACGACCTTATTGAATTCAAAGATTAATTTTATTCCTTGCTGGCACAGCATTGACCCACTCAACAAGTTGCGGGTCATTGCAGATACATACAATACGTCCTTAAGAACAAGCGTCTTGCCTGAAGTTAACTTCAGACTTACTTGTGCTATCCCACACACTGTAACAGTTGCACCATCCCCCATCAAAACGGTTCCACCTGCTGCACTCTGAAAAGAGGAGAAATAGGTCTGATCAGTGCATATGTGTCTAGTAGCACCTGTATCGATCCACCAATCAGAAGATGAATCTGCTATAAAGGCCAAAGGTATGTACCCACTAGTGGAAGTGCCTGCACTGGGATCTCCGGTCTCTGCAACAACCACATGCACCTGGGCCTTAGCCGCCTTTTGTTGTTCAGGCGTTGGCCCCTTCCCTTTTCAGTTGTGGCACCGATTGGCTTTATGGCCAGGCTTGCCGCAAACGAAACAGACAACCTACATCTTCTTCTTTTTCATGATTTTAGTCTTGACATTGTTCATAGGAGGTGGCTTCTTGATTTTCTTCATATTCTTGCCTTGGGTCTTGTGCTCAACAAGATTAGCATGAGCGGAAATCTTCATTTCTCTGTAGCTATGTTCAAACTTCTCCTCGACATTAATAGCGGCAGCCAGTTCACCAACTGTCAGCCACTTCTTCAAATGTCGATGGGCTGTGACGAAGTCACGCCAGGAAGCAGGCAATTTAGCTAGGATTACATTCACCTAAAAACCCTCTAGCACAACACACTCGTACTAACTTAAGTCGCGTACGATGGATCTGCCTTCAACCACTTGGTAATTCAGGTATTTAGCTGTAATGAAGGACTCATTACCATTATTGCTCTCGGCATAATTCTCATTGAGTTCTATCCATATTTTGCATGCCTCCGTGAAATTCACACACATGTCGAAAAGCCTATTTGATAGGCTGGCTAAGATGCAGGCTAACACAGAAATGTTAGCCTTCTCCCAACTGGCCCTTTTCGTAGTCATGCGATCTATCTCGGCCTCGTCAGTCACATCTTCCCTTGGAAGGGCTGGCATCTCTTCGCTGATGGCCTAGAATAGTCCGAGTTCAATCAGCCAGAGCTTTGCCTTAGCCTGCCAGCGTTTAAAGCCAGCCCCATCAAAGATTTCAGGCTTAATTGCATCTGAGGACACATAAGCCATTGATATGATCAGTTTTCTGGATTGTTGGAAAAGATGCGGGTATAAGAGTAAGATTTTATTCATTATTCCTTTTAAGAATATATATGAGAATACATAATCCACAAACAACTAGGAAGATATAAACAGGATAATACCTAGCAATGTTATGTCATCCATTATAAAAATTATGTCTGCTAATTCAAAGAGAGGGAATGATTGATGTGCTCTCAGATTTTAGGGGTTTAGATGAAGATAATGATTATCGCCACAATCACAAATGAGTTGGACTAATCAATCCAATGACTTAAGCCTTAAACCCTTACCCCTTAACATGCACAAGTATTGATTAAATATGCTTCACTGTTATAAGTCAATTTATAGCTAGAAACATGTCAGTTTTACCCACAAATAGAGGTCTGATCAGATTGTTCATACAACAACAGAGCCAATAGAAACAAGTTCAGATCAGTTTAACAAAGTCTACTAACCGAACCAAATAACAAGAAGTTCTACCGATAGATACCACATATAACAAGTTCAGATTAGTTCATCAAAGACTACTAAATGAACCAAATGACAGTGCTATATCCAGAATGTTCTACCAACAGATACAATAGATAATAAGTTCAAATCAGTAGATTTGTTCACTAATTTATGAAAAGCTGTTTTGATTAGTGATTAGCAATATTAACCGAACCTTTCATATATGTTCAGATCAACAGCTAAAAGTCCTACCAATCGACCACGCAATATGCGTATAGTGGTATGCTACTTGATGTGATGAAAGCTATACCAGGAATGAATATAAATTGACAGTAATGTGAATATAACCAATAATTTCAAACATGCAAGTCTACTAGTTCAAGGCTTAGATCATTTCATTAATTGTCATGTTCATCAAGTAACCCAATATCATCACAGAGCAATAAGGGGCAACCAAATCAGATATCAAAGTTTTTGAAATACTCACAGAAGATTAGCACTCAAAGCTATTGAGAAGAACAAGGCAAGGCACGACTGATGTCGCTGACCCAGAAAACCGATCACCGCCGTCAGTGCCACGGATGAGTTGGGTCGGTCCCAGAGATACAATGCCTCAGTCGCAATTGTGACACCCCAATTGCGATGTTGAGCGTCACTAGCAGCAGCTCAAGAACAATAAAATCAAACCGTCAGTCCTCTCAAAAGTTTTTGGTCATAGAGACCAAAGATCTCTGAGCAAAGCCACATGCCCGAGCGACTGGAGACAAAATCCCAAAGCAAGAATCTGACCAAGAACTCCAGACCACAGATCTAGGTCCCACTCTCCCTAGCCATAGCAAGCACACAAGAGGATCAGGAAGGGAAAGAGTAGATCTTGATGTTCTTACTTTTTATTTTTGCCCCATGCGGTCAAAATCAAAGGCTTTAATATAGGGAATGGAAGCATAACTACTCCCATTCAATCCTCGCACCGACCAGCGATCAGTCCATGCTTACAGTCACTGCCTAGCCAGATCGGGAGAGAAGAATTAGAAGGCAGTTAGAGCCGCCAGCTAAAAGGAGAACAAGTCTCTGCTTTGCCCAAGATTGAAGCCGCACGCAACAAGACTCGCCTCACTTGCTTCCCATACTCAGAACCCTAATGGGCCAGCTAGGATAGCCTAACATATAATCAGGCTGGCCCAAAGCACATGGAAAACATCAAGTCTTACAACACTAGCTTGATCAGTACTACCTTGGCAGGGGTGTTGCCATGCATGACGATTTCGCAGAACTTGTCATTTTGACCTATGCATGCGTGCATGCGCTACAAGTGACTGTTCTTCTACGGTGCACCAAGTGTTTTCGGAATTAATAATGAATGTGGTAAATGTTTACGATGAAACGATCGATGATGATTAGCACTAATCGAATCAGCCGAAATAGGTCATGTTATTCCCTAAACTAGATCTTAATTTGCTCCATTGATTCCATTCAAAGTGAAGTGGAAAGCAAAAAGCTAGTCATTTGCATTCCCTCTTCTAGAAACTTCCAGGCTCAGGGGGGATAGGACAGAGAGCAACACAGAGACTCTACCAGTCTTGAACTCGAGAGGTAGGCAACAGCCGGGGCCAAAGAAACAAAAACCCACTAACATGTGGTTCCCACTACCATGGGACCAGTACGTGACCCCACCTGTTAGATCCTCCCACGACTACAGAGGATGTACGTGGGCTCCACCTGTCAGCCATCTCCTGCAGCATTCTCTCACTCGCTCCTGCCGCTTCGAAAGTAACAAGGCAAAACCCACCCAATGATTCATCCACCAATACCCCTCCATCACCACTCTCTCTCTCATCTCTCTCTGCTGTCGCCGGCGAGAGCGTGCGTGCGTGATGGACCGGGGGGCCGATCACCATGATGTTGCATTTGCGCAATGGCGATGGGGAGGATCGAGTTTGAGGTGGACGCCTAGAGGCTGGTGATTGCCTTCCCAGGCTGCATCTTCCATGTCCCGCCATTGACTCCATCCACGTCTTCAACCTGCTCAGCGAGTACCGCGTGTCGACGGCTCTCGGCTTCCACACCTACCCTAGCTTTGAGCGCAACTTCATGGCGTAAGTCCACAATCTCGACACAATCGACCGCTTCGCTAGGGTAAAGATACCATATATACCCTACGCTTGATTAATTGCCTTGCATACTCTGTAGTTAGCACATAGTACATACATACGAAGGTTGCGCTAGTTTAGGCTGCATTTGGTACATCCCCGCTCTATCAGATCCATAGATCTGGTGGAGCTGGGTATTCCTAGCTCTAGAGATCCGTGGAGCTGAAGCTGTGGGTATATTAAGGGCCTGTTTGGCAGAGCTCCAGCTCCCAACTCCACCCCGGATCTGGATGGAGCACTGCCAAACACCCCAACTCCAGAAAACAATGGAGCAGGCAACTCCATGGAGCAGCAAGGGTTCCAGAACAGTTTTTTGAAGCAAGGAAACAGGTGCTCCACACATGGGTTTTTTGAAAGTAGACGTGGAGTTGGGGTGAAATTACCCACCTTTGCCACAGGGGTAATACCCCCTCCCCATCCCACCTGACCCGGCTCCCCTTGCCGCTAGGGCTTGCGGCCGCCCCTCCCCTCGCGTCTCCCTCCCCTCCCGCTTCCCTCCCTTGCCGCTAGGGCTTGCGGCCACCCCTCCTCGCTCCCTCCCTCCCGCCTCCTCCTTGCCGCCGCCCTCCTGCGCCTTCACCACCACACCCTGTGCCTTGATCGGCCACCGCCTCCTCACAAGCCGCCGCCCTTCTCCCAAAGAAAGCACCCATGGCCCTCCTCCCAGCTTGGCCGCCGCCTTTTCTCCCAAATGGCGCCAACGACACCTCCTCCCAACATGGCCGCTGCCTCTCTGGCGCCTCCCTCCACTCGTCTTGCCTCTCAACGTGCCAAGGTAAATTCACTAATCCAAGAGATTAGTGTCAAAGATGAACTTGAGATGAACTTGAGATGTTCCTTGTTTGTGTAGAAGCAGATGAAAGTTGAGATGAATGAACTTGAGATGAATTTGAGAAAAATTTTGTAGGAATTCCATAGGACCGTATGTATTGCTTGTTTGTGTAGTACCATATGTATTGCTTCAGATTTGTGTTTGCACCATGACAGTTTAGGAAAGATATGTTAATTCCGTGAGCAAAGTGGAATTAGAGAAGCCGGTTCTATAGCCGTGTAGCGTTAATTTCAGATCATTTGGCTGGCTTGTACTTTGGCACTTTGTCACTTGTTGGGTTGCTGGTTAGGATATGCAGGATATGTAGGATGCAATTTGTTCTCTAGGACTAGCCAATTTAATTTACAGTTTTGGATGCTCTGAGTTGTGAATTGGACTTTTGAAAACATGATTGGCCAAAATTTGTGTTCCTTAAAATGGAAAGAGCATTGACACTTCACAACATTTCCGTCTGTGTATTAAAATTTGGAAGCACTGAGGTATTTTCGTTTCTCACTGATGTGTACTGGTTTGTGGTAGTCCACTACAGGGTTCAAGAAATTTAGTTGAGATTGCCAGTTTCTACACAGTAAATGCATTTGTCTTGCAATCATAATTGCAATGAACACCCCTTTTGGGCAATATCAAGCTGTAGATCATGCGGATAGTATGTGTGTTCAACTGATGTGTACTGGTTTTGTAAAATATGTGTGTTCAACAGAATGAAGAATGTATTACCAGTACTGATGTGTACTGGTTTTGTAAAATATGTTGTACCCAATGTTTTCTAAATGTACATGTTTAGATATGTGTACATGGAAAAATGTTCATTGCATGCTTCGGATAGAAAAAATAAGGTCAAGAGGTGCTAAACAATTGTATTCAAGATTCCATTTACCACTCAAGCCTAAACTCAAACCGAATATGTCCACTTGAAACCGATAATATTTTGCAATATGATGATAATCATCCAGATGGTCATTGAGTGGAATGATTTGAACACTAGAATCATTTGTGAGTTGTTTGGTGAACAAGTGGAGATTGGAAACCCACCAAACACGCACTTGAACTCTGTTGGTTACATAGAGATTAGAAAAAGGTTTAAAGAAAGAACAGCATAGAACTCAACAAGACTCAACTTAAGAACAAGTGGGATAAGTTGAAAGTTGAATTTACAAAGATGTAATAAGTTGTTGTTGAGGCAGCATAGCGTGGGTTGGGACCATGAGAAAGGTACTCTTCAATAGGATGATGAATGGTGGGAGAAGGCAAAGAAGGTTAGTTTGTGCACATATTTCCAATGTGCCAGGACATTCCATGATTAATGAACTAATTTATGTTTATTTCCAATGTGCTAGGACATTCCAGGTTGTGGCAAATTTAAGAAAAAGGCATTCAAAACGAAGACCTTCTTCGCAAATGTATCATGACATTTCCAATGATGGTGAAGACCATTGGAATCCTATGGTGCTACCTCAAGAGCACCTTCGCAAATAGTGATGCACAAAATGTAGCTACAGAAGACTGGGAGGATGAAGGCATGAATGATGATGTGATTCTCGATGATTCTCTCAGACTAGTAACGCAAGAGACGGCTCGCCTTGTTCCTAGTAAAGGCAAGAAGGTTAAGACAAGTACAGCTCTTGTCATTCAAGAAAAAATTACGAAGATAGCTGATTCGGCCTCATCTGTGGCTGTTAAACATGCAGATCATACTTCCATTGCACAAGTCATGGAACTTGTTGTTGTTTGTGGTGCAAACTATGGATGCAATGAGCATTACATTGCTACTGATTTGTTTGTGAAAAGGGAGCAAAGGGAGATGTTCATGACATTGCCCAGTAATGATATTAGATTTGATTGGCTAAGGAGAAAGTACGTTGACAAGTATGGGCAGTAATGAGATGTGTTTCTGAACTAGTTGTATTGATTTCTTATTTATGTAGCAAGAATATTTTTGTATGTCATGTTTGGATATTGTCATTATGTTCGAAGACAATTTGTTTGAAGACTATTAATTATTGTTATTGTGTTTGAAGACTATTAATTATTGTCGTTGTATTTGAAGACTATTATTATTGTTGTGTCTCATATTGATGTTTATTGTACAGATGTCTGAAAGTGATAGTGATGATTCTAGTGAAGAGTTGGAAATTTTTTTTGATATGGTTCTGGGTGCTGCTGAAATAGCTCAAATATATTGTGAGTTTTACCTACACAAGGCACCACCAAGGATATCACGAACAAGTGGCATGGGATGGTTGATTGAGACGCTAAAGACTACTGGAGAATGTCATACCCAACTACGTATGAACCAAACTATCTTCATGAATCTACATGGTTTGCTGGTGAGTAGGTATGGATTGCAATAATCTATACACATGAGCACTTATGAAACGCTAGCAATTTTTCTATTTACATGTGGTGGATGTGAGTCAAATAGGAGAGGTCAAAATCGGTTTAAGCATTCAGGTGAAACCATCAGTAGGAAGTTTGATGAGGTCCTAAACTGCTTGGTTGCTATAGCAAAAGATTACCTAAGACCTCAAGATCCTAATTTCGTAACTGTCCATAAGAGGATTAGAGATGATAAGAGAGCTTATCCACACTTGAAAGATTGCATTGGTGCTCTTGATGGAACTCATATTCGCGAAACTCTTGCGCCTGAAGAGCAAATAAGGTATGTTGGAAAAACTAGAATTCCAACTCAAAATGTACTCGCAGTTTGTGACTTTGATATGCGATTCACTTATGTATCAACTGGTCAACCGGGAGCAATGCATGACACAAGTGTATTGTACCATGCGATCAGAGTGGATTGAGAGTTCTTTCCACATCCTCCACAAGGTAATGCACTTTCAATTATTCATGAAATTTACAAGCAAGTATTATATTGAAATAATAACTTGCTTTACCTTTTTATTTTGACAGGCAAGTATTATGTTGTTGATGCGGGCTATCCTAACCGACCTGGTTACCTAGCACCATACAAGGGAGAAAGATATCATTTACCTGAGTGGCATAGAGGTATAGAACCGAATACTCCTAGGGAGAAGTTCAATAGAGTGCACTCATCCGTGCGTAATGTTATTGAGCGATTATTTGGAGTTTTGAAGATGAAGTGGCAAATCCTGTACAAGATGCCAAGCTATCCGATGCACAAACAAAAATGATTGTTGCTGCTACTATGGTGCTTCATAACTTCATACGTGAGCATGCTAGTGGAGACTGGGACTTCGAAAAAGTTGAACGAGATCCTAACTACATACCTACCATACCAGAAAGATACAACAAATATGCAGTTCCTCATCAAGCGTCAGATGGGACAACTACTCAACCAAATATTGTGACTATGGATGCATTTCGAGATGAATTGGCAACTGCTATTGCGCTTTCATGGAATTAATCTTATTTTTTCCTATATGCTCTTTGATGGAACCATTTCCTATATGTTCTTTGATGCTATTGCTACCCAATCTTGTGCGGGCTCAACCCACAAGAATAGCTTGGATTGACTGGAGATGTTCAACGCAAAACGCATGATCATCGTTGTTTCATCTAGTAAGGTGTATGTGAAGTATTCCTCTTCCTCATTGTTGACAAAAGTAAACCCTTTCTTTACCGCCCCCTTCATCCTCCAATTTCTTTCCCAAATCTGGCCGATTTTGTGTGGCAATTTGGTGTAGAAGACAATGCTTGATTGTGTGTACTGTATACGCAAAATATGGATATGTTTTTGGTTCGTGCGGAGGCAAATTGCTTGATCTGTGTGCTTGTGGTAATTTGGACTAGTTCGTATGAGTCGGTTTGCAAAATTTCGATGGCTGAAAAGGTTTAAACAAGTTTGAAATAATGTCAGAAATAATAGCATACAAAAGAACCACATAAATAAGCTAGTAATATGTACGGAGTATAATTCATTGCTGCAAGGATATTAGCAACGCCTTTCTTTGAGGGTAATATTGACCATTCATCATCATTATCGGATCTGGAGCTAATCTCATGGCCAAACACCACAACTCCAACTCTAGTTCTGCAAAGGAGCCGCTTCTACAAGGAGTTGTGGAGCAGAAATGAAAAATGGAATCGAGTTTCGCCAAACATTCCCTAAGTGGCTATTTGGTAGAGCTCTAGATCTCAACTTCACCTGACATCTGAAACTTGTAGGTTAAAATAAAGTGAATTAAGTTTATATTTTTGGTCTAAAATATAAATAAGATGATCAATCTAAATACTCTTAATAAAATCACAGCTCCAGTTCCACAGATCTGGTGCATGTAGGAATACCCAGCTCCACCAAATCCACGGATCTGGTGGAGTTGGAGCTCTATCAAACGCAATCTAAAAGTATTTAGATGAGTTATCTTGTTTACATTTTAAACTAAAAATATAAAGTTAATTTACTTTATTTTAGTCTACAAGTTTCAGATCTGAGGTGGAGCTGATATCTGGAGCTCTACCAAATAGTGCCTTAGTCGCTTGTCATACATGGTGATCGATCTATATATGTTTTTGTATGGTTGGTTTGCGGAAAGATTAAGTAATGATGCTGTTGTGGTGTGGCACTTATAAATTAGTCACCAAGATTGCTGTTCTCAGCTTACAGAATTTGTTTGAGATGGGGGCTAATTTGTTCCATCTGTTCTGTTTTGCTTTGTATATTTATTTTTGATCTAATGATGCGATGAATGGTATGTGTTGAGGTTTTAAATGTGTATATGCAGGGGCGGAGCTGGGCCTCAGGCCACTGGGGCCTGGACCCGAGGCCCAACTTAAATAGCGCAAGATCATGCCTTATTAATTTTTAGTGTTGGAATGAAAATTCAATCTAGATTTGGTACTAGTGCTTCTCAGAAATTAAAATACGGTGGTCAAAGCGGAATGTTTATTGCTGGCTTAACCAAAAGTTTTACTTTCGTTGCCTCGTCTTGTGGCTAATGTGTATTTGACATGATGTAAAATTCTGAAATGTGCTCAAGGTGAATGCTTTTTTGGTTAAATATTCTTGCAATCTTGCTTGAGCAATTTTTTCCATTTGCATACCAGGCTAATAAGATAAATGAAGACCTTTTTTCTTCTTCAGTGCTTAATTGCTATCATTTTGATTACATTTCTCTTGTATGGTTGTATCAAAGTACACTAATGAAATGAAATACTTTCACATCTCCAAAGAGAACAAAGACAAACATAGATAGGAAAAAAGGGAATGCTAAACTGCGTGTATCTGATCTTTTTTTGTCTTCTTTCATAGAAACACTAGTGAGGCAACATAGATAAGAAAAAAAGGGAACGCTAACCTGCGAGTATGTTACATTCTTCTAATAGAATTTGCCTTAATAGTTATCTTCGTAGTTTGTGCCTCTAATTTACATATGCAATTTCCTCTTTTACAAATTCTTGTTCTATTGTTGGTAAAAATATGATAGTTTCGGATGCACCAAACCTTCTTTAATTAGGTATTAAGTTTTCTACCACTCATTGTTTTAACATATTTTATCTATTTTATTGAAATGTTAAGTATTAAATTCAAATTTATCTTTAATTGTGTATTTGTGTAGTGTTTTTGTTGTACCTCGATGTGGGTGAATTTTCAGAAAATGACACCTAATTCGTGTACCTTTCAGCTTCTGTGTATAACATGTGGGTCCATCTGAGTCTATGACAGTGGGCTAGGGTGTCAAATACGGAAAAAACGAATTTTAAAGGTGGCAAGTTCTGAAATCTCTCCTTGGTGTGGGTAGTATTTAACGTTAGTTATTGTCGTTTAGTTTTCGGTCCGATACTTCGAAGAATCCTGGCTCCACCACTGTATATATATATATATGTTTGGCTAGTTGATTATGAATGCCGGTCGCACTTGATTTGTATGGACTGTGGATCATGGTTGATTTAAGCTCACTTTCATGACAGTAAGTTATTCTTGAAGCCCGCATTGGTTGTTTAGAACCTATCTGTACAAGAGAAAACGGGAAGTGAGAAATTGCTGCCCTGAATGCCACGAATTATGAGCAGAATGTCGCCAAGAAAGGCAGATAGATACTACACCAAACAACAAATCTGTATCACAGCAAAATCGAAGTTAATCAAACATCACGGCGGAGGATTCAACAACCCCTCACGCTTCACCTACTTTTCCCATCATCCGTACGGCCAGAATTACTCCCTGCAACAACAGGAAGAAAAAAATCCGCATTGAGAAGTCTAGAAGCCGCCCATCCATCACTTCTTCCCAAATGACGCAGCACCAAACAGCAAGAACCAAAGGTAAGAGCCATCAAATAGGCGGCCATTAATGCCAAAAGGGAAGAAGAGGTGAGGAGACGGGGTACCTGCGGGGCTACCGGTCTGTCGATCTGGGGAGCCTCCGGCTCGGCGAGCGGGCTAATCTGGCAAGATGCGGGGACGAGGAGGACGGGCAGGTGGTGGAGACGAAAGGTAGCTCCTTGGCCACATTTTATGCCGCGATTTGGACGGTAACTGTGTGGTTGGGAGAGAGCGCAGCACGGATTGGAAGGACACCCCGACTCGCATTACGTGTTTTATAACAGCTAGGCAAGCATCGGCAGCGTTCCGACGAACAGAACAGCACAAAACAGCGGCAGAGCCGCAGAGGAACAGGCTCTGGTGTTGTTATGGGCTGTTGCTTCGTATCTTGGAATTTTTTTTTAATAATACATTTTTTATTCGAAATTTTAAAAATATATAACCGAAATTTTTTTTTACAGAAATATATCCCTATCGCCCAATGAAATGGCGACAGGGGCCTAAATTTTAAAACAAACGGGCGACAGGAGGCCACATCACCCTCCAACCCCTGTCGTCCGATGAAATGGCGACAGAAACTGAAACGGCCCCTGTCAGGGATTAAATCGACTGACCAAAGGGCGACAGGAGCCCTCCTGTCGCCTGATCAAAGGGCGACAGGAACGTTTATAAGACGCTGTTGCCCGGTACTGTTCCCATTTCATCCAAACGAGAGTGAGTTGCAGCAGAGAAAGAGAGGAAGAGAAAGGAAGAGGGAGGAGAGAAGAGGAAAAGTGAAGGAGGAGACACTGCGCGATATTTTGAGGTAACTCTTCATTGTATTCTTTTTCTAGCAGTAAATAGTGGTAGATTAGAAATAATTTTAGATGTAGGTTACAGATAAATGTAGGTAAATCGATAGGTTTAGGGTTATGGATAGATCTAGGTAAATTGATAGGTTACGGATAAAGAATTTTAGGTAAATTGATAGGTCATAGCTAGTTCTAGTTTAGAGAATTTAGATATTTTTTACGGATAGGAGTATATCGGTATATATTGATGGAAATGTAGTTAGGGATGTATATTTTTTTACGATATAAGTACATCGATATTTAATGTATATATTGTTAGGAATGAATGTATATTTTTTTACGATGTAAGTACATCGATATGAATTATTAGGAATGTAGATGTTTTCTAGGTTAGATATATATTTTCATAGCATGTAGGTATAGTTATGTTACGTAATAGTATTTTTGATGAAAAATAATTAATTCGTGGGTGAATGAATGGATTCGCAGATATAGCAGAACTAGTTCCATTTAGAATCTATTATGGAGAGGGGGTTGTAATGCATGGTTTGGAGAGTGCAGATCTTAATAACATGCAGTATGTGGACAGAAGTTTGAGTAGGGTTGAGGAGCGCATATTTGCTTTCGTGTTGAAATGGTTGTATTGTACTTTTCGGATGGAACAAGAGAAGTGTGAGTTGAAGGTATTTTGCCTATGTAGTATGCGAAACGACCCTATTTATTGGGAGCTAGTTGAGCTGAAGGAAACCTCATCGTGGAGATCATATGTGAGGGGGGCAGAGCAACGGGGATGGAACCGGGTGCTTTTAGTGCGAGCATATGAGGGATGTTGCCTCCAGCAGTTAGCTGGACGCCGGTGAGTGCAATCACCTCAAAATGAGCTCGATTTGGTGACACCAAATTGAGGATCTAGCCATGAGCAAAGATATTCAAGAATTCAACGATGACATCATTTGCCAAAGTGGTGAACAGGTTGAGTTTTGGGAGGATGATGAAAATATTGGCCAAGAAGCGAGAGGACTGGCAGACGAAGGTGAGCAAATTGATGAAATAATAGCTAGGATGGAAGAGGAAGACCGTGAGTACAGCAGAGCAGAAGAGGAGGACAACGATGAGTCGGATGAGGAAGATGGAGGTACGGAGCCGCTTGTGCTAGCCAAGTGGAGCATGCATCAATTTGATGAGCTGGTTGTCAATGAAAGCAACCATATACCTTGGCAATAGAGTGATAATGAGGTTAGGCCTAACAGTACGTACCCGACAAAAGAGGCTGTGCAGGATGCCATGAAAGATTGGGCTCTATTATTAAGAAGGACTTTCAGGGTTAAGAAATCCACCCCAACCTACTACAACCTGGTGTGTAAGATCTATGGGTGTCTGTAGAGAGTGCACGCGTGTCGTGCCCCGAATTTGCAAATCCGGACACTCTGTGTATTCTGCACTAGTCCGAAATCGCTAGTGCACACAAAGCAAACAGGATAATATACCACAACATACACAAATGAATGATAAATAAAGTACATCAATCATGTATATAAACGAGTTGTAATGCACCATATGGTCCTTACAATAGTTTGCCACGCAGGCTTACAATGATCGAGTAAATAATTCAACAAATGAAATTAAACGTCATGGTGATCCATCTTACGCCACAGCGCCTCGACAGAGGCTTGCTCCTAGTTATCCGCCCTCCAAGATACTCCTCTTTCCACGCTGGTGTAGACTTCTCTTCTGGTAAAATTTTGCCCGCAAGGGTGAGTACACATCGTACTCAACAAGTCATGCACAGAATGCAATTCTATTACTACATGCATGGTTTGTTACAAAGGAATGGTTCCGTTGGATATTTTGCATTTGCATCAATATTTTAAAATTATTATTTATCTAGATTAAAAGCAGCAAAACTTTAATAGTGTAATAAGTTTCTCAATTGTTTTCCACATTATTTTGGACACACAGTCCTTAATCAACTTTCATCATCAACTCTGGCACACAGCCTTCCACCCCATTTTATTTTCAAAACACTACCCCGTTGACTGTAATCCCCGAGCATTGTCCAGTACCGTGGACTCGGCTATTCGAATAGTTTTTACACTCTGCAGAGGTTGTACACTTTACCCACAAGATACAATCAACTCACCACGTCAGCCGTGAATCGCCATACAAGAGTATGCGAATGAGTGATCATAACAAAGCTTTTCAGAAACTTCTATCTCCACCTAGGAACCTCTCCGTGTTGCCTCCACTATCACTTCCTCACACGTAGTCAAGTATAGGGCCGATTTAACACCGCTGGACGGTACCAAGCCAGTAGCACGCACGCCCCCCAGCTATTCCCCGTAATCGCCACCCCGAGGTATCCAAGGTAAGACATCAGAATCCTACTAAACTAGGTCTTCCCATTCAGACATGTGGTTGTACGAGAGACTCAGGTCAAAGGCTTGCAAGGTGAAGTCCTTAGCTGACCAAGGCAAGACATCCTTCTCTCACATTTTGGCACACAGCCCTCGCAACACTCAACCCACCCCCAATTGCCACGAAGGCCCACCTGGCACGAAGCCTCGGTCCACTTGCCCCAGTCGAAATCATTTCCCTTCCCAAGTTGATCATTGTGCAACACATGCCAACAACAACTCAACATCCATATGGAACCACACAGGCCTCCATATATCAACATCATCGTGTGGCAACACATCACACCATTTCAAAATTCATTGCATATTCCATTAATCAATATTGACCTTTGTATTTTAAATGATTATTCACGGTATATGCAAAGCTAAGCAACTATTCATGGTCTAGCCTCCCGTGTTGGCACAATATTATCAACCAACTAGTATTACCAAACCTAGGTTATCAAAAGAATCATGGCATACAAATATTAACAACAAGGTGGCAATAACAAATAGGTTGGTTAGCTAATTCACCCAAATTATTTAAATCCATTTTTAATTGAATTAGCATGCATAGTTTGAATCAAAATACATTTTCAAAACTCAGGATCAAAATGGTCAAAGCACAACTTGCCTGGCCCTTGCTATCTTTATTATTCTTTACTCTTTATCTTTGATTCTGGATCTTCGATCTTCAATCTTTACTTCCTTGATCTTCAGCTTCTTTGAATGACTTCCGGATAACGCGTCTAACGATAAACAAACACAAATACAACAAAACTCAAAAGGCAAATCAAGTAAACTCCAAATTAAGAACGAATAGCATTGGGCACAACGGCTTAGATGAAATTAGGAACTTGAATGGATTAGGTCGATGATTAGACAAAAGAGAACGACTTTTGGAAAATACACCGAAGAGAAAGATTAATAACTGGGAAAAAAGGAATAGTATTCCGAAGAATATTATCTTGGTTGGATAGCCGATGTCATATGGACTCTCGATCTATAGACCGGGTCCACGAAGATATGTTAGTTCACGATGAACTAAACTGATGCTCAAAGTTGACTCTTGTTGACTAAGTGGATACACAGTCAAACAAAAGACAGATGGACTGATAGATTAGATATGGGTACAAGGACGGATGGGATCGACATCCACTATGGTTCGATTCGGAGGTTAATCTTACATCGGAAACAAGACTCGACGACGACGAGACGGAGATGACAGGAATACAAGGCTGAACTCAACGTGATGAGCTAGATCACAATAAAGCGATAGAAAAGGTGATGACATCGCACTAGGGCTTTCACTTGCATGCACCTATGCGATGACAGCGATACAATGAGAGCAAAGCGTTAACAACGGGACGTTAACGACAGAACGTTAATAATGAAACATTAACGGCAAAACGTTAACAACGGAACGTTAACGATGGTACGTTAACGATGGAACATTAACGGCGAAACGTTAACGGCAGAACGTTAACGATGGAACGTTAACGGCGGAACGTTAACGATGGAACGTTAACGATGGAACGTAAACGGCGGAACGTTAACGGCGAAGGTGAAGCGTTAACAGAATACTTATAAAATTACAAGGTGGCGACCATCGGTACAAGGGTAGGGCAGCGACGTCATGACATGGCTCAAATTTAATTTGCGATTTGCGGCACACATATCGCGACGCAACGACAAAAGACGACGGGTAGATATTAGAATATGGCTTTGGCGGCAACCGAATCAAATGAACTTCGCCGATGGGCAAAACAAGAGGGTAACGACCCATCGGACGGGAGGACTCGCCAAAGCTTAACTAGGATGTTTAGCGACAAAAAAGGCGATGCACTGCGGCGGCGAACCGACTAAAAAGAATATTAAAATTTTTGGACAGTGGAATAGCAAAGGTAGGGTGAGCACGATGTAGAACACGGCGATACGAACTCAACGGTATAGGCGGATTTGGCGGCGACCCACCGGATTAATCATAAACTGCCGATTAACGGCTCTCGGAGCTAATAGATCAAATTGCCATAACTATTAAAGTACTACACGAAACCTAAACAAATTTTACAGAGAGTTATCTGGGATTATTTGGCACAAAGTGACGTGAACAGATCTGAGTTTTATCTTCTGGATCAACGGGGAACGCGCGACGAAGTTTTCATTGCTCGCAACGCACCGACGGAGAAAATAATTTTCTCGCAAAAATCACGAGGTCAAAACTGTGGGTTAGGTGAGCACCATGTAGGGGACATTAAGAGGAGTCTACCATAAAAAGTTCACGGCCAAACTCGCAAATGAGGGAGAACGGGCTCCGGCAAGATTTGATCTTTGGGCGGCCATAACTTTTGATCTAATGAATAAAATTGCACCAAATTTGGATGGAAGACAGAGGGTACCTTGAGGCACGACGTGACGAGACGGATCACCAAAAATCATGACGAGTGACCAGAACGCTACCGCCAAAAACAGCCGACGTTGGGGCGGCGCGACGGCTCGGTGCTCCAATTGGAATCTTCCAAAACTGTTTTGCAGGGGTGTTGCAACCATCATGGGGGTGCTCCACAAGAAATTTGAGGATGAACGGAGTTCGGGAGCGTCCGGTAGAGCTCATCGAAGTTCTCATTGGAGTTGGGGAAGAAGGCTTGCCGAGGGAGATCCGTAGCAATTCTGATGCTGATTTTTGAGTATGATGTGGGGAATGTGGAGGAGAATCTAGGGTTCAATTTTCAGCAACAAATGAGCACTAGATCAACGGGAAAAGCTCGCCAGAGTTGGGAAAGAAATCGGTGGCCGAAGGTGCTCCGTAGGTTTTTGCAAAATCTGATTTTACTGGAGGTAGAGGACAACAAGAGGAAGCTCTGGTAAAAATTTCAGATCAAAATAAGTTCGGGAGTGACCAAGAGAGCTCGCCGAAGTTTTCGCCGGACTTGAAAAGAATGGCTTACGCAGAAAGATCCAGAACTCCGATGGAGAAAATTCCACTTGGGTTGTAAAGAGAACACAAGTAAGAATGTGTGGTTCAATTTATAGGGCGATCCGACCAGCGGATCGTCGGGAAACGCTCGCCGGAGTTATGACTGGAAACTGACCGTAAACAGCAGGAATTACTGTAGCGTTACTGTTTATTTAATCCGAAAATCAATAACCGTTCAATAAAAATCGAAATAAATATCAACAAGACGTTAAAAATTCCGGGAAAAATCTAGAACGTCACCCACAGCCTTATTAACACAAATAAAATATTATTTCATAAAATAATAATTTTATTCATGTACAGTAAATACTTTTATATCGTTTTTAATATCTTTTAATTTGCAAAATACTAAAACAACCCCAAAAATTCTAATAAAATTCAGGAGTTTAATTAGTACATTTTGAGATCAACTAAAATATTTTGGTACCACCAAATATTTTATTTTTATATCAACATATATTTTTATTTTGTTAAAGCTTTTAAAGGCTTTAGAAAATATATAATTTGATAATTGTAGGAAATTTCGCAGAAATTCCCTTAGCTTTATTTATATTAAATAATATAGGTTTAGCAAAACCAAATCTTTTATTTTGTCTCCAAACTATATTTTTAATTGATGAGACTTTTGGAATGGTTTTGAAATCAGGATTTAACAAATAATGGAAAATTCACCGAAATTCCTTGTGAAATATTTTTTTAAAATCAATTCCAAATTAAATAGGGTTTTTATTATTTTTTTAAGGAAATAGTTTTAAGTTTTTCTAAAAATAGGCATAAGTCCTTTTCTTTTGAACTCTAGAGAAATCCGTAAAATAAAGAGGAGACAAATAACTTGAGACAACCAATAAAATAATAATTTAAAATATTTTTTATCCTTTTTTTTTAAAATGAAATTTTGGGATGTTACAAACCTCCCCCCCTTAACAGAATCTCGTTCCCGAGATTCAAGACTGACTACAGAAATAGGGTCAGGGAATCTCAACTCTTGGGCTTCTTCAAACTTCCAATCAACTGCACACTAGATAGGGTTGCTTCTGAACAGACACTTACTAACATCCAAAATTTGTAGGCTGCTCATTGCGGATGCAATCCCCTTGCAACTCCACTGACTCCAACAGTGTCTGCTTTTCTGGCACAAGAAAGAACTTCTTCTGCTAAGGCTCTTGGAACACATCACACATCCATGCTGACGTTTCTGGCAACTCCATTGACAGATTTTCTTACTTATGTTCCTGAACACTTGATTTTCTGCTTCTCGTAGAAACTGAACAAGCTGCATCTGACGATGAAACTTACTTGAAATTCTGCGGTCTTAAACGAGACTTGAATAGCATTCCGGTTTGTCTTGCACATGGGTAACTAATTTAACTCTAGGCATCAACATCTCAAGCATTGATTTTCAATATAATAAGCTTTATTAAAGACTTGGTCTTAACAATGGACAAATTAACCATCAGCATTCTGTTACTAGCACTTGCGGCATGGCTTCATCTTGAACTGCTTCACAATTCACTCTCTCTGGCGCAAGTGTCTCGGTAGGTGGAGGACTAAGGTTTAAGTGGATAGGTATAACACCTTTTCTCCTAGTACCACTATTGGCAAAGTATCCCGGCTCATTGGATCTGAAGCAACGCTTGACCGACATCTGTTGGCTTCCTGTTGACATGGTACTACTCTTGGTAGGGGTAGAGCTAAGATCGACGTGATCCGCAGTGATCACTTCCTTCTAAGAGCAATTATCGAGATGTCCCGGTCGGCGATAAGCAAAGCAAATTCTAGACAATAAGCTTCTTCCTTGCGGACTTTTCAGGGGTGGTGTTATGGAAACTCGACCATCGTATGGCTAGCATGTGAAGGTGTCTCAAACAAAGTCTAAGCAATACGACAACCGAGTTGTTGAGGGTACTCCTCATTCGCCGCTATGTGGTCCTTCTTGACGAGCTTTCGACGCTTATGTTGTTCTCCAATTCCTTGCACTCATCTTCCGGATCAAGGGTCTTGTTATCCAATTACTTTGCTTCAATCGACTCGAGCAAGTTGCTTCCATAGTCTTACCCTCACTTTTGGTGTTATAGTCTTCATCAAGTAATTTCGAATGGTAATGGCTTCAGAGTTTGCTTGAATTTTTTTTCTATGGGCATTCCTTAAAAAAATAACCTAACTCACCACAGTTGTAACATAAATGTCTTGGTCATTCTCCAGGTTAGTGGCTTCCTTCACAGATAGAACAATTAATTGCATGTTCACTAGCAGTGTGTCCTATTTCGCCACAACGGATGCATGTACGGTCTTCTGATTTGTTCGGTTGACAACACTTCAAAGAACAACCTCTCGGTATGGTATCGGGTGTGGAGGTACCATTCTTCCTTGTCTCACTGTGGTTTCACTGTCTTCTGATGATGTGAAGGGCCGACGAAAGGTGGTGGTAAACTCTAACCAAGTGATGGTATGTTCATCCTTAGAGGTGGCGTAGAAACTCTTCCACCAAACTAATGCATTTCCTTCTAACTGGCACGTAGCGTAGGGAACTTTCTCTTTATCTTCACATTGCACCAAAGCCAGCTTCTCTTCTGCGATGCGAAGCCAAATTTCTTCATCTTTGAGAGTGGCTGATCCATCAAACGTGGGCGGTTTGGTCTTCATGAACAAGGTAACCTTTGACTGTGAATAGAAGGTTGTGACTTCAGTTGAGAAGAGATTGATATTAGCACTGATAACATTCATCCGTTGCATCATTGTCTGCATAAGCAGAGTCTAAGTGGTGAACAACTGATCCAAATTTTGAATTGTCATGGTTGGTACAAAGGTCATTCACGGTCACTATCTCGCTTAACACTGACACCAGAAGTAGCAACTGAACTAACGTGAACTGCCCCAGAGTCGCTGCTGCGGTCGATCCTTTCCAACTGTTGACCACTCCAAGGTTTAGGTAAGAGGGAATAGCATAGATGAGGTTCATGAATCCTAGTGCAGGGGAAACAGGTTTAAACCAAAAACTTATATAAATATTATTAAAAACTTGGTATGGTTGCTTATCCAAGCCTAAAAGCTCTGCAGAACGCATACCGCACACTCAAAGAAACAAGGAAAACCAAATTAACCTAAGCACACGAATCTAACGCCTAGAAAGGGTAACACTCCTAACTTAGACAGACGCGACTCACACATGAGTCTCAACGGCTACTCAAGCAATCGATTCTTCAATTTCTTGAACACTTCATCAAGATCGGTTCTTCTACCTTCTCGACACTTCATCAAGACTCTTTCCATAAGCTCGACAATTCTCGCTCTTCACGATCTTCGTGTTCAAAGATCGACACCAAAGGCTTTTCCTAAAGTGTGAAACATCGTTATCTATTCAAGACAACCGAGGTAAGATTTTCAACTTAAATCAAGGGGAAAGATAGAAATTTCAAAGCGAAGGAAAAAGAATAGAAGAATAAGATAAGTCAAGAACTTGTTATTCTTCAAGTTAAATTTTCTTTAGAAAATAATTTTGAAGTTCCTAAAGAACGGCCAAACTATCTAGGGTCAAGACCTACAACAAGATGCCCTCGATATCGCCTCTGTCGTGCCCCGAATTTGCAAATCCGACACTCTGGTATTCTCGTGACTAGTCCAAGATCGCGCTTAGTGCACACAAAGCAAACAGGATAATATACCACAACATACACAATGAATGATAAATAAAGTACATCAATCATGTATATAAACGAGTTGTACGACCATATGGTCCTTACAATAGTTTGCCACGCAGGCTTACAATGATCGAGTAAATAATTCAACAATGAAATTAAACGTCATGGTGATCCATCTTCGCCACAGCGCCTCGACAGAGGCTTGCTCCTAGTTCTCTGCCCTCCAAAGATACTCCTCTTTCCACGCCGTGTAGACTTCTTCTCGTAAAATTTTGCTCGCAAGGGTGAGTACACACCGTGACTCAACAAGTCATGCATGTAATGCAATTCTATTACTACATGCATGGTTTGTTACAAAGGAATGGTTCATTGGATATTTTGCATTTGCATCAACATTTTAAAATTATTATTTATCTAGATTAAAAGCAAAGAAAACTTTAATAGTGTAATAAGTTTCTCAATTGTTTTCCACATTATTTTGGACACACAGTCCTTAATCAACTTTCATCATCAACTCTAGCACACAGCCTTCCACCCCATTTTATTTTCAAAACACTACCCTTGATCAGAATCACCGAAAGCATTGTCCAAGACTGTGGACTCGGCTATTCAATAGTTTTTACACTCTGCAGAGGTTGTACACTTTACCCACAAGATACAATCAACTCACCACGTCAGCCGTGAATCGCCATACAAGAGTATGCGAATGAGTGATCATAACAAAGCTTTTCAGAAACTTCTATCTCCACCTAGGAACCTCTCCGTGTTGCCTCCACTATCACTTCCCTCACACAGAGCCGAAGTATAGGGCCGACGAACACCGTTGGACGGGTACCAAGCCGTAGCATAGGCACGCTCCCCCGTATAGTTACCCCCATGTAACTGCCACCCCGAGGTATCCAAGGTAAGACATCAGAATCCTACTAAACTAGGTCTTCCCATTCAGACATGTGGTTGTACGAGACTCTCAGTCAAAGGCTTGCAAGGTGAAGTCCTTAGTGACCAAGGCAAGACATCCTTCTCTCACATTTTGGCACACAACCCTCACAACACTCAACCCACCCCAATTGCCACGAAGGCCCACTCGCACGAAGCCTCGGTCCACTTGCCCCAAATAAATCATTTCCTTCCCAAGTTGATCATTGTGCAACACATGCCAACAACAACTCAACATCCATATGGAACCACACAGCCTCCATATATCAACATCATCGTGTGGCAACACGTCACACCATTTCAAAATTCATTGCATATTCCATTAATCAATATTGACCTTTGTATTTTAAATGATTATTCATGGTATATGCAAAGCTAAGCAACTATTCATGGTCTAGCCTCCCGTGTTGGCACAATATTATCAACCAACTAGTATTACCAAACCTAGGTTATCAAAAGAATCATGGCATACAAATATTAACAACAAGGTGGCAATAACAAATAGGTTGGTTAGCTAATTCACCCAAATTATTTAAATCCATTTTTAATTGAATTAGCATGCATAGTTTGAATCAAAATACATTTTCAAAACTCAGGATCAAAATGGTCAAAGCACAACTTGCCTGGCCCTTGCTATCTTTGTTATTCTTTACTCTTTATCTTTGACTCTGGATCTTCGATCTTCAATTTTTACTTCCTTGATCTTCAGCTTCTTTGAATGACTTCCGGATAACGCGTCTAACAATAAACAAACACAAATACAACAAAACTCAAAAGGCAAATCAAGTAAACTCCAAATTAAGAACGAATAGCATTGGGCACAACGGCTTAGATGAAATTAGGAACTTGAATGGATTAGGTCAATGATTAGACAAAAGAGAACGGATTTTGGAAAATACACCGAATAGAAAGATTAATAACTGGGAAAGAAGGAATAGTATTCCGAAGAATATTATCTTGGTTGGATAGCCGATGTCATATGAACTCTCGATCTATAGACCGGGTCCACGAAGATATGTTAGTTCACGATGAACTAAACTGATGCTCAAAGTTGACTCTTGTTGACTAAGTGGATACACAGTCAAACAAAGGACAGATGGACTGATAGATTAGATATGGGTACAAGGATATGACATATGGCCAATGGTCTAGTGACCAAGTCCACGAATGAATTCTTGGTTAATGGCAGATTAGATTTTTAGGAATAAGACAAGAACGGATGGGATCGACATCCACTACGGTTCGATCCGGAGGTTAATCTTACATCGGAAACAAGACTCGACGACGACGAGACGGAGATGACAGGAATACAAGGCTGAACTCAACGTGATGAGCTAGATCACAATAAAGCGATAGAAAAGGTGATGACATCGCACTAGGGCTTTCACTTGCATGCACCTATGCGATGACAGCGATACAATGAGAGCAAAGCGTTAACAACGAGACGTTAACGACAGAACGTTAATAATGAAACATTAACGGCAAAACGTTAACGACAGAACGTTAACGATGGAACGTTAACGATGGAACGTTAACGGCGAAACGTTAACGGCAGAACGTTAACGATGGAACGTTAACGGTGGAATGTTAACGATGGAACGTTAACGGCGGAACGTTAACGGCGAAGGTGAAGCGTTAACAGAATACTTATAAAATTACAAGGTGGCGACCATCGGTACAAGGGTAGGGCAATGACGCCATGACATGGCTCAAATTTAATTTGCGATCTGCGGCACACATATCGCGACGCAACGACAAAAGACGACGGGTAGATACTAGAATATGGCTTTGGCGGCAACAGGGAATCAAATGAACTTCGCCGATGGGCAAAACAGTAGGGTAACGACCCACTGGACGGGAGGACTCGGCCAAAGCGAACTAGGATGTTTAGCGACAAAAGGCGATGCACGGCGGCGACGAAACCGACGGCGAAAAGAATATTAAAATTTTCGGATAGTGGAATAGCAAAGGTAGGCTGAGCACGGTGTAGAACGCGCGATATTTAACTCAACAAGATAGGCGGATTTGGCGGCGACCCACCGGATTAATCATAAATGCCGATTAACGGCTCTCGAGCTAATAGATCAAATTGCCATAACTATTAAAGTACTACACGAAACCTAAAAAAAATTTACAGAGAGTTATCTGGGATTATTTGGCACAAAGTGACGTGAACAGATCTGAGTTTTACCTTCCGGATCAACGGGGAACGCGTGGACGAAGTTTTCATTGCAACGCAACGCACCGATCGAGTAAAGAATTTTCTGCAAAATCACGAGGTCAAAACTATGGGTTAGGTGAGCACCATGTAGGGTACATCAAGAGGAGTCTACCATAAAAATTTCACGGCCAAACTCGCAAAAACGAGGGCGTAACGGCTCCTAAGATTTGATCTTTGGGCGGCCATAACTTTTGATCTAATGAATAAAATTGCACCAAATTTGGATGGAAGACAGAGGGTACCTTGACGCACGACTTGACGTAGACGGACTACCAAAAATCACGATGAGCTGACCAGGAACGCGCCGCCAATACAGGTAGACGCGTTGGGGCGGCATGGACGGCTCGGTGCGCCGGTGGTGCTCCGATTGGAATCTTCCAAAACTATTTTACAAGGGTGTTGAAACCATCATGGGGGTGCTCCACAAGAAATTTGAGGATGAACAGAGTTCGGGAGCGTCCGGTAAAGCTCGTCGAAGTTCTCATTGGAGTTGGCGAAGAAGGCTTACCGAGGGAGATCCGTAGCAATTCTGATTCTGATTTTTGAGTATGATGTGGGGAATGTGTAGGAAAATCTAGGGTTCAATTTTCAGCAATAAATGAGCACCGGATCAACAGGAAAAGCTCGCCGGATTTGGGAAAGAAATCGGTGGCCGAAGGTGCTCCAGTACGTTTTTGCAAAATCTGATTTTACTGGAGGTAGAGGACAACAAGGGGAAGCTCTGGTAAAAATGTCAGATCAAAATAAGTTCGGGAGTGACCAGGAGAGCTCGCCGAAGTTTTCACCGGACTTAAAAAGAATGGCTCACGCAGAAAGATCCAGAACTCCGATGGGGAAAATTCCAGTTGGGTTGTAAAGAGAACACACGTAAGAATCTGTGGTTCAATTTATAATGTGATCCGACCAGCGGATCGTCAGGAAACACTCACCGGAGTTATAACTGGAGACTGACTATAAACAGCCGGAATTACTGTAGCGTTACTGTTTATTTAATCCGAAAATCAATAACCGTTCAATAAAAATCGAAATAAATGTCAAAAAGCCGTTAAAAATTCCGGGAAAAATCTAGAACGTCACCCACAGCCTTATTAACACAAATAAAATATTATTTCATAAAATAATAATTTTATTCATGTACAGTAAATACTTTTATATCGTTTTTAATATCTTTTTAATTTGCAAAATACTAAAACAACCCCAAAAATTCTAATAAAATTCAGGAGTTTAATTAGTACATTTTGAGATCAACTTAAATATTTTGGTACGACCAAATATTTTATTTTTATATCAACATATATTTTTATTTTGTTAAAGCTTTAAAGGCTTTAGAAAATATATAATTTGATAATTGTAGGAAATTTCGCAGAAATTCCTTAGCTTTATTTATATTAAATAATATAGGTTTAGCAAAACCAAATCTTTTGTTTTGTCTCCAAACTATATTTTTAATTGATGAGACTTTTGGAAAGGTTTTGAAATCAGGATTTAACAAATAATGGAAAATTCACCGAAATTCCTTGTGAAATATATTTTTAAAATCAATTCCAAATTAAATAGGGTTTTTATTATTTTTTTAAGGAAATAGTTTTAAGTTTTTCTAAAAATAGGCATAAGTCCTTTTCTTTTGAACTCTAGAGAAATCCAGAAAATAAAGAGTAGACAAATAACTTGAGACAACCAATAAGATAATAATTTAAAATATTTTTTTATCCTTTTTTTAAATGAAATTTTGGGATGTTACAACGCGTACAAGCACAAATAGGGCACCCATTGGCTATGTTCGAAGGTTGAGCAAAGATAGTCAGATGATCGAGGAATGAAGTGATGGTCGACAGAACCTCATCATCCGGTATGTCGCGAACATCATGTACGCAGAGATAGTGGAGAACCTGAGTTTTGAGCCCCGTGCTATTATCCGAGCGATCGAGAACAGATATCAGTACACAATTAGCTGAGGGAAGGCATGGAGGGCGAAACAAAAGGCATTAGAAATGAGGTTTGAGAAGTTTGAAGACTCGTACCATAACCCGCCTCAAGACCGCTTTCGCAGTATTCAGGGAAAAATCTCGACCTACTATGATTATCAAGATTATCCGTCAATCAAGTGGCCAACTAAAAGGTATCTGAGGAGAGTGTTCTTCGCATTTGGAGCTTGCATTAAGGCGTTCTATCACTGTCGTCCATTGTTGTGCGTGAATGGCACATTCTTGACGGGGAAATACAGAGAGCAAATACTGATAGCTGTGGGCGTCAATGGGAACAACCAGATTCTACCTGTTGTCTTTGCCTTCGTAGAAAGCGAGAACTACGAGAGTTGGTTGTGGTTCCTACGAAACTTGAAGATCGGGGTGGTCAAAACTCGTCTAGATGTGTGCGTGCTGCATGACAGGCATGCTGGTTTGCTTAGTGCTATCAACCAGCTGCAAACAGGGGAAGAGGAACCATTCCAATGGCCTGACTTGCAGAGTCGATGGTGCATGAGGCATTTGGGTGCAAACTTCTATAAGCAATTCAGGAACAAGCAACTGATGAACATGTTCAAAAGACTATGTAACCACAACCAGGAGAGCAAGTTCCGAACTCTATGGAAGAGTCTTGATGACCTGACAAGGAAACATAACGAGCAGACGAACAACACTAGTGCTAGTGGAACACAGGAGCAGGCGGAGCCTCTTTCCCCCTGCCAACAGAGGATGAGGCGACTAACCGTCGTCGGAGGCAAAGGCCAATCAAATGTTTCTCTAACTGGATCAAGCACGAACCAAAAGAGAAGTGGTCACTGTTACATGACACACATGGTGCCAGATACGGTGTGATGACCACTAACTTTGCAGAAGTTTACAACTGGGTAATGTGAGGGATGAGGTGTCTTCCGTTGGTAGGAATTGTCAAGGGAGTGCTGAGGGGTACATCCAAGTACTTTGTGGATAGGCATGCAGCTGCTGACATAGTAATGAGAGATGAGAAGTTCTTGTACTCTTCGATGATCACTAAATACATGGATGGGAAGAGTCAGAAGACGGCCAAACATAGAGCTATCAAAGTTGGTGCACGGACACTGTGCTTCGAGGTAATCTACAGGGATAAAGGAAGGCGTGGAACCAACCAGAGGGTTGTCACCCAGGAGTGCATCTTACAGGATGAGTGCAAATGCTCGTGCAAGAAGCCATACCTTTTGCATAGGCCATGTTCTCATGTCATAGCCGCATGTGCTTTATTTGGAATGCAACCTGGTACATACCTATCTGAATATTTTATGAAGGAAAGGGTGATGACAACTTAGAGTGAGGAGCTTTATGGTTATGGGGTTGTGGGTTCTTTCACCACAACTCCTAGTGTTGATGAAAGGTTCTTGGTCCCTGATTTTGATGCGACAAGAGGGAAAGCAGGGCGTTGAAAAACAAAGCGTATAAGAAATAACATGGACTAGTCAGAAGCTAGCAAACACATGAAGAAATGCTCATTGTGCAACCAACGAGGGCATACGTTCAAGAACTACGAAGCACAAAACGAAAAAGACGAATGAGGAGATGGTCACCTGACGGTGGGGGAAGGATCGTCCTCTACGAGGATTGCTGCACGACGCCATCGCACTAGATGACAAGCAGTTTGCATTATCATATGTCATATATCAAATTTATATTTCATCGATGTAACGTGTGTTGTATGAACTCGCTTTTGTACCTAATCGCTATGAAGTGCCGTGTCTTGATAAATTATTGCAACTGCTTTCGATATATTGTAATGAGCTTCTCTGTTTTTTATGTGCATATTTGTTTCAATATATTGTTGTGATGCTTTTGTTTACATATGTGTTTCAGTTCTAACTTTCATTTTTGTAAATTGCAGGTATGGCTCACCAGCAGGGAGATGATGAGTGTCCGTTCAAGTTGCTGGACCCGGTCGTCAACCGTGGTCACCATGCCCGCTTCGCCACTACTGTCCCAGAGGACGAAGGGGACCCTATGCAGCTGGGCGTCCTTCGACCTAGGCCAGCGCAGCAGACCTGGACGCTCGATCCGCGTTGGATCGACAGGTAACATATCAGTACTTAAATTTGTAAACATGTTTGTTCTAGCACCATGACTAGCGCAACACTAATATTAATTACATGTTTCTGTTTCTTAGGCTTCGAGCTTCAGGGTTGCTGCCCTCGCTCGGATGGTGGAGCTCTTGGGACGCTGGTTCCTGTACGACCGGTTGCTGATCACCGCTCTGGTGGATCGGTGGAGGCCAGAGACGCACACCTTCCATCTCCCTGTCGGGGAGATGACGATCACTTTGCAGGACATCTCCTACCACCTCGGCCTCCCAATCGCTGGTGAGGTTGTGGTGCCCCAGGATGTCCACCCGGAGTGGCGCTAGGAGCTGCTGCAGAGGTTCGCGGGTGTACTACCACCTTCGGTGTACAGGACCTTCGAGCACACGCACGGACCGACCTTGAGATGGCTTCGACAGTTTGTGGTACGCAAGTAGCATGTAAAACTAAATTGGTACGCATCGCTTAAAATAACAAGTGAGCTTTATTTTACAACAGTGAGGAGATCGCCGAGCCAATCTGGACGAAAGCAGAGCGCCACCGCCACCGAGGCGCACTGCCGTGGCTCTTCTACCGGTGCATGTTCACGACGCCCCATGGGGATAGCGTGGATAGGCACCGTGCGCCACGAGGAGATCGCGATGCACCCTCGACGCCGCCACAAGATTTCGGGCTCGCCACACAGGCGCCACCTACCGCACTCGCTATGGGTGTGCACGGATCGCCGAGAACGCGACCTTCGGAGGATGTCCACTGCTGGTACAGCTGTGGGCATACGAGAGGTTCTAGATCAGGCGGCCCCATATCGACCTACAGCCTCTACAGCATGCAGGCGGTGACATCGACGGTCCGACCATGGGTACCATCTGGTGCCAGCGACGGGTAAGATATTGCAATCACGAGTTTGGTACTTTTTATTTAACTTTTCTAAGTACTAACGATTACGTTCTATCGTGACTATAGCCTAGTTGGGCGACATGACTGTGCGGGTAGCCTACCCGCAGTTCGTCGTTGCGTTCGACCACCTCATCGAGGACCACGTACGCTGGACGCCGTCCGCGGACACTGAGTTGCAGCTTCGTATGGCGGGTGGCCTGTCCACCCTTTGCACATGAGACGCGGAGTACTGGTTCACTCGTCGATTCCTTGTGTTCGACGTCTAGGTCGAGGGCTATGCTGTCCATCGTGTGATGAGGCAGTTTGGTCTACGACAGGTGTTCCCGGTGCACGATGACCATGCAGTCCCACCTGCAGTAAATTCCCTGTATTGATGTTTTTATAATTATTACTGTATAATGCCATCTAATAACGCTATATTTATTTCTTACCCACAGGCAGAGTAGGAAGGGCGCACTTGGGACCGCCCCCTGGCACTTACGTATGGTGCCTTGGGTTGAGGAGTGGGGAGGAGCCCTCGAGGACGCTCACGCCGAGGTCAGATCGCACGACCGCAGATGTACTGCCAAGACCGTGAGTGGTACACTCCCCGGACTCGTCTCCGTTTGGTACGTGTCGACCCCGATCCTCTTAGACACGTTCCCAGGGTGGTAGACACGTACCCCGCCCACATGGACTCGGCGGCGCACACTTTGGTACGTTGCGTCATACCTTCGATATAATACCAGTGATTCGTAATTTATTTTGCTAACTAATTCATAATTTATTTTGCAGAGTGATGTCATGCTCCATCACCACAGGGAGTTTCACAGCTTATATTCTCGGCTGACCACAGGAGTTGAGGTGACGAGAGAGGAGGTCAGCTCTTACGTTGGGAGGTTTCTGGACAGCTCGAGACACACCCTCGAGTTGTCGGGATGCCGCGTCCCTACCAACTTGGTTCAGTATGCGCGCTTAAGCGAAGGGGGTGCAACAGTACATTCAGACGCTACCATCCCGCAGGCTGCGAGAGGGCACGCTTCTATAGGTGAGTACTGAAATGCACTTTTGATGTGTTACAGTCACGTATTACAATGCTCTAAACAATTCTTCATTTGCTACAGGCCCGTAGGCATAATTTTTCTCATGCGCAGCTACACCTGCTCCTGATGACTACGAGGACCAGGTTGATGATCCAGATCCGGTGGACTACGAGGACACTATAGCGAGGTTCCTCAACACGGATGAGGCAGGGTCATCACAGCTGTACGGAGCGCCACCACCGACGCAGCCTTACTCAAATTTAACACGTGACGCCCAAATTTAGGACACAGAGGGTCCACCGCGTCGACACGCTTGACGACTCAGCAGACTGTGTTCGGAGGAGGAGACCTCCCGCTGCGAGGCCGATAAAGAGTTTCTTTTGATTTTTAATATTGGTAGTATATGTTGTATGAACAATTGCATTTGCATTTTTTGTAATTTTAATCTTATGTACTTAGTTAATCCTTTCATTAGCTAGTAGCTTTGTGACACACCTAGTAGCTTTGTCAAACTGAAACGACAACACTCTGCATCACGATTTTCGGGCCGAAATGACAACACGCTGCACCACGCTTTTCAGATTGAAATGACAACACGCTGCACCTGGCTTCTCAGACTGAAACGACAACACGCTGCACCCCGCTTTTCGGACTGAAACGACAACACGCTGCACCACGCTTTTCAGACTAAGTCGCGAGTGCTTTTTCCGATTTTTGCAACTTCGTGTCGGGGCAATGCCCTAGCAGGTCACCCATTGATAAGTGCTGCCCACGTTACGTAAATCGCTCATGGTTTTTTCTGTAATTTTTGGGCTGTATCCGGTGGGCCTTGCGAGGCAAGGAAAACCCCTAAGTAGCCACGATTTTCGCGGTTTCGTGGTCGTGAGTGCCTTTTCACATTTTCGCAACTTCATGTCGGGGCAACGCCCGGCCATGTCGCCCGAAGATAAGTGCTAGCCCACGTTGCGTAGATCACTCATGATTTTTTTCGTAATTTTTTGCCAGTATCCGGTGGGCCCCGCGAGGCTACAAAAACCCCTAAGTGGCCATGATTTTCGCAGTTTCATGGCCGTGAGTGCCTTTTCTGATTTTTGCAACTTCGTGCCGGGGCAATGCCTGGCTAGGTTGCCCTCTGATAACTGCTGCCCACGTTACGTAGATCGCTCGTGATTTTTTTCAAAATTTTTGGGCCGTATCCGGGGGCCCCGCGAGGCAAGGAAAACCACTAAGTGGCCACAATTTCTCAGATCAGAAGTTACAGCTGAAAATAAAGTAGACAACACTCTTCATTCATTACGACAAAAACTAGGATGCGAAAATAATGGTTACAACTTAACGCCTATCGAGTGGATCGAGGCCACTTCCTTCGCCCATGCCTCGGTGGGGCTTCTTTGTCGACGTGTCTCTCGCTTCTCTCTCTCTTGGCCTCCTTCTCCTCCGCTTCCTTCGATGTGCCTCCTCGCGGCGGCGTCAAGCTGCTTCAAGCTTATCGCTCAACTCCTTCTTGCTTGCTGGCTTCATCAAGAAGCCTTTGGTCCTCGGGGTTGATCTCCTCATCATACCACTTCTCAAATTCACACAATGGTGGAGGTGACTGCATGAAACAAAAATTAGCAATGTTTCATTTACAAATATTACGAAACATATATAATTGTTACCAGTTGGCGATTCTTCAGACTCTTCTCCGGCGGGTCGAATTTATAGTTGCAGCACATCCAATACCTCCTCTTCGAAGTTGGAATTTCCCAAGAATAGACAAGCCTGCAAGGATCTCCGCACAGGCACATCGGTGGGACAACTCCAAAAGGTACGAAGAGGTCCTGGTATGCGATGTTGCGCGGCCACTTCGAAATACTTCCCTTTTCTTTTGCCTTCCCCTTTCCCGTTCCACTCGCATGCCTCGGCATTTTTTCTCTCTTCTTTTCTTCCTTCCTTTCTCCCTTCGTTTCTTTGGCTGGATGATTGAAGAATTCGATGATTGAACACAGTGCCAGGCGATTGGTTAAATAGAGGAAAGAGCTGCTATCGCCATATGGTTGGGCGACAGGGGTGCGCGCCTCCCCTGTCACCCAACCTTTCATCGATTTATTCCATGTCGCCATTTCATCGGGCGATAGGCCTCCTATCGCCATTTCACCGGGCGACAGGCTTCTGTCGCCATTTTATCGGGCAACAGGAGGCCGGGGGGTGACGTGGCCTCCTGTCGCCCGTTTGTTTTGAAATTTAGGCCCCTATCGCCATTTCATCGAGTGACAGGGGTATATTTCTGTAATTTTTTTCAGTGGTATATTTTTGAAATTTTGAATAAAAAATGTATTATTAAAAAAAATTCTCGTATCTTGGTCCGTCGCTGCTGCGTGGTCTTGTTTTAGCTTTATAAGCTCCTCTTTTTTCTGTTGTATATCCGTTCCGATATCCATTCCATCTAATCAAAAGCTTTTTAGTGGGGTGATTAGCCAGTTCAGTCTTACCATGTTTACTGAACTACTCCCTCCATTTTTTATAGGACCTATTTTTTGAGTGATCTTGTTTATAAATATAAGGCTTGCATGTAAATTTAATGAAATCTTTTCTTCTATATCCCTATTTATTTTCTCTCATCCATATGCATTTATTCATTACCATCCACATAAAGTATATCTTTCATCTTCAAGACAATTAAGTAGGGACATCTAAGTCATTTTCTCTTGTATCTTTCTCCATTTCAATGTAATCTTAATCCTTGTACAAAATCAAAATACACCTTATAAAAAAAACGGAGGGAGTATTAAGGGATCTCCTCTGCCTATATAAATGGGGCACAGTTCTCATCATGCACACAAGCCTATGCGCAGAAAGGTTAATAAAGATAGAAGGCTAGGACTAAATGTTTGTATTCTTGTCTACTTTTAATTCTTGTTTGTGAGTTGAGAGCTTCTTAGTCGGTAACGTGACAGTGAATATACCATATGTTATCAACGATATAACGCTTTAAATCCATGGCTTCCGTAGTACATCACTTTGATCTAATTTTTCAACTCTGTTGATAATGTTTCAATTTAGTAGATTAGATTTATTCTGCTGTTCATTTGTGCCATCCAACCAGTAGGTCAGGCACAAGGCCCCCCATGTGTGGAGACCCTCACCTATGTATAGAATACCTGAGGGTGTCATATGTATATTGTACTAGTTTCATAATCAATATCTAGCACACAAATTCGACATTGTTATCATATCCATACTCAACATGGCATAGATATAGAAACATAGGTCCTGTTTATACAGAAGGTACATTATTCATACAATAAGAAGGCCATTGACTGAATAAAATGCAACGGAAAAGAGTAATAAAATAGTAAAGTTTAGCGGTATGTCTCAACAAAAAAAATATTCATAGGCAACTAACTAGCTCATGCCCTAAAAGAGAACATCATTATGTTCTTTAAACCTGTGGTGAAATATGATTCACGGAAGGGAGCGATTCCTTCATCCTCTAAATATAAACAAGGGTGAGTACATTTATACTCAATAAGACTTATAGTGTGTCACAATTATAACTACTAGTTATCGACCTGCACATCGCACAAACTAGATTGTTTAGATATTCTTAATATTAATAATGTTACATAGGACAATGTTATTTATATAGGATAATTTTTGTTTCAAACTAAAGTACAGAGATATCTTATAAAAGATTTTGCTCTAACCAATGCAGGGTTTGTTTATCCTTGATATTCTTTGCTTATTAATTTACATATTGTTGGGGATTGGATAATTTCCATAAAGACCATCGTACCCCGGCAGTCGGTCTTTAGCCGACCATACTTCCCCTTGGACGGGACGATATCCCCAAGGAAGATCCATGGGTGCACTGGCTAGTGGGCCAGCCCTGACCATGTCTGAGCTCGTCCCCAAGCATGCGCCTTAGTTCCCCGAGCGTGCTTGTTCGGGGGAGTGCGGCGGTCGGCCAGAGTTGAAGGAAAAACCCGAGCATGACCGGCAAGTCGTACTCGGTCCATAAAGGCGACATGGTGATAATTACGATGTGGTTAAAAAGACCGTTAGGCCACGATCTAAGCCCATTACATCCACGACACATCATGGCAGAAATCAAGGGAGGCAATTACGACCACGTTCAGGCGCGGTAATAGTGTGTTATTCAGTTGTAATTACTGCAGTCGCCTAAAAATACCCCCGCTGTAGATTAGAGAAGACACAAGGCTGATAAGCAACACATGTAGAGAGATATGCACAACATATTCACGCAAGCATCTTGTAAGCATCCAAGAAGTAGTAAGATCACTAGACGTAGGGTTATTCACTGCTACAGAAACCATTTGTACAGGTGGGTGGTAACCCATCTTCACAGGCATTTTTGCACCCGCCTGTAACTGAAGGTTTGTGTAAATCGGTATATTTGCACAGGCGTTTCTAAGTACCGCCTGTAAAATGCATTTGTACAGACGGTTGGTTAAGCCGTTCACCTATACAAATGCTCATTTGTACAGGCGGTTTCTTAAGTAGACCGCCTGTACAAATGCCATTTGTACAGGTGGGTGGCTTAAGCACCCGCCTACATAAATAGCATTTTCACAGGCATGGCTTAAGTCGTCACTTGCATAAATCAGATATCTTCATCCGCTTACTTAAGTGAACCGCCAGATAAATAGTTGTACCACATGCGGCACCTAAAGTGAACTGCCTGTACAGATCTAGAGAATATTTTTTAATAATATTAATAAATGCATACATTATATCAATCACATCGCTGTTCAGCACAAAATCTATACATAACAATGACAAGGTTATATATACAAAGCACATATAAATCATAATTGCATTATGTATATATACAAGGTTATATATACATCAGTGTTCACAGCCCGTCTATCCTCATCTCCCAATTACAAAGTCTAGGATGCTTCGCCACTTCACCTCCCTAGTAAAAGAAACTACCTCTCTATAGATGACTTCACGATTTAATGAACTGGCATATGTCATTTTGCACATTGCGAAGGTCATCATCGATGAGTGCCAAAGTGGTCTTTTCAATCTTCACCGCAATAATAAAGTAGGCAATAAAAGGTTAAACAATAGTGAAATCGAGAATCGCATAATAAATAATCTTGAATCACCAATTTGTATAGGCTTACGCCCTAGGGGTTGCTTCGCACTTCCGCTGATCCCGAGGAACTCGCAGACGTAGTATCCACAAAGAACACTGCCTGGAGGTTGCTTGTGGCACTTCAAATCAAATAATAATGTATGGAATTAGTACAGTTGGTAATACCCTTCCTTACTAGTGCAATTATGTTGAAGCATTACAAGTGTCTTCTTACCTATGGGTGGACATAGCAAAGCATCTTATTTGACTCCTTCGCAAAATCATGTTGCCCCCCTTTTTTGGTCATGTAATGCTTGAAAGCCTACTCGAATGTCAACAACAACAAGTAACTATCATATCATAAAACAAATTACGTTATGTATGTTTTTGTATGTATTTTCCTTACGTATTTAAGATGCGGGTGAATTCATCGTAAGATTTCGGTGGGGTTCTGGATGAGTCAAGGACCATATATCTGCTCTGCTTTGGGTATAGCATGAAACAATTGAAATGATCGCTACAACAAAAACTTATGTAAGTTTCACGAGTAATCATGGTGCGAACTAAACTTTTAGCAACGATTGACGAATGAGAAGATTACTTAATATTGTAAGGAGCCATTATGACGTCCTTGTCTTGCATCTGGAGCATTGCTTTTAATAAGTATAGCCCCATATCTATTTGGCATTCCCGAGTCAGGGTCTGTCGCCTTTCTTCTATCTCCGTTTCCGTCATCCCCTTATCCTTCAACTCCTTGTCATTGAGTATAGCTCTTAAGTTCAGCTGGCTAATCCGTGCAGGGTCAAGGAACCCGACACATTTTTCCATCTTTTTAGCATCGTTGTATTGCATTCTACACGCAAGACAATGGTCAATGCGCCACTTTATGTGCTGAATGCTAGGAAACATGACATTTTGGCAAATATCAGCTGTTCCAACTTTGTATGCTAAAAATATATAGAAGTTGAGTGCCAAGTGCCATGGGAGGTGAGAGGCATTCTTAAGGCTGAACAGCTTTCTTTATAGTAAAGGCTTGTTATATAGATCATTCATAAATTGCCAGAATCCATATAATTTTCACTAATTCCTACGTTAGCCGATGTTAGTGGTTTTTCCTTTGATAAGTGAACACTCAAGCTATGTATTGATGTACTTTTACATAAAGTTAACTTCTCAAGTATCCGTCGAAAAAGATAAAGTTAACCTGGATGACGTACAAAAAGTGTATGATTGGTGATTTCAAAAATTAATGAAACTCTTTTCGTTATCATGCATGTGTAGCCAATAATGATCTATGATACAATTCTTTCATATCGGCTGAAATTTCTCTATCCTGTGACTACTACTCCAACAATCTTAATTGAGATGAAGTTGCTAGAGAAAATTTTAAAAAATAGGCACTCACTTTTGCACCCTCAAGCAAGACAAGTTTTGAACCTAAAGGTATATAGGAAAATATGTGGGATTGAGCTCTAAAACTATAATAATTCACCAGTTCATAACAGGTAACCATATAAATAGCAAATGCGACATACTGAGTGTCTCCAAATGTTATTTGCATTGTTGGGAAACAAAAATGCATCTTGTTCGACAGATTTGGCAGAAGTTAACTTTATTTAAAAGGAAAAGACAACTAAAATTGGCCAACTTACGATTTAGCGAAAATTATATGGATTCTGCCAATTTTTGAATGATCTAACGAGCTTTTACTATAAAGAGGAACTCAACTTGGCACTTGGCACTCAACTACTATATATTTGGGGTTTTCTTTATTATGCTATCATAATGCAATATAATGATATGCTATCATAATTTGTTATATCGGCACTTGCTCCTGTAAGAGCAAGATGAACAATGTAGGAGTAGGTCAATGGCCAACTTACAGGCACCACATGCTGATCAAGTTGATGTCGAGTTTTCCAAAATGGAACATCTGTTGCAAGTCACCAAAATCGATCTAGACGTAGCGAGTATCCTTGTGTTTGTAGACATCTAGATGGACGGCGGCTTGAATGCCCTTCACCCCAAGACGAGATGCCCTCAAGTACCAGTCATGGAGTCTCTTCAAATCCCATGGTCCTTTGTTGATCTACTCCATGGGGAGAAATGGCTTGCCATGCTCATAAGTCTCTAGTGAAGGCATGGTCTGTACCCGAGTGGAGTTGGCACACCTCTTTGACTTGGTGGTACTCCGTTGATTGCAATCTACTTCTTTGTTTTTCTTTGCAACCAACAACATCGCCGAAGATGAGGCGCGTTGTGACGGTTGGGGTAACGGAGGTGATGCATGCGGTGCAGAAGGCACTGGCGACGGATATGCGCGCTGTGGTGAAGGCACCGGCGACGGAGATGCACGCTGTGGTGAAGGCGCCGTCGGCGGAGAAGATGCGGTTTGTGGTGTAGGCAATTTTGGAAGAGGTAGGACATCTTGACTTGCTGCTGGCATCTCTGAGCTCTCTTTTATCAATGCAATATCTTCCTTGGGCCATACAATAAATGACCCAACTACATCTTGGATGGTCTCTACGTCATCAGGGGTGCTGAATGGTAGCTTCCACAAGCCAATGCACGTAACAAGCACGATGTCCACTTGCACCTTTGCGTGACCAATCGACAAAGTTGGTTGTGTATCACGTGGCTCGGATATGCCACGCCTCTGCAAGCTCGACGACAAGCGCCTTGCTCCGTGATATGCACAGAGCTTGCACTTGGTTGCCTCTGTGATATCATCCATAGGATATCGAGGCGTTGGGACTGGCGCAGACCCGACGCTACTCCGGATGTGGGCCGGGCTTGGGTTGTCATCCGATCGCGCTTGTAACGCCCTTTCCGCCTCCTCTTCCCACAGTTTTAAAAACTCTTGTTGGGCCAGCTGTCTTATTGTATCAGCCATGGTCCTCTTATATCTTTGATGTGACTTGTATTGGTCTTGATATTTCGGGAACCCATGCTTGAAGCCCACTCGAGTTCCGACTCCACGTGTGCGACCTGGGTGTTCCTTAGTTCCCAACGCCATCGTTAGGTCGTCGTTCTCCCTGTCTGGCACGAAAGATCTCTCCGCTTTTTCATGCGAGATCTTCTGCAGCTTGGCCGAAACTTCCAGGACCGCAGGGTCCACCGTGCTTTTGTGACCCTTCTTGCTGCTAGGTTGGCGAGCTAGGACCCACTTCGCCTCGCCACAAACTTCATCAATGGGTTCTCTATCCCAAAGACGGGCTTCCTCTTCTTCTTTACTCCTCCACTCAACAATCTTAGGGGCATACCCACCTGTGCCCAGGTGATGGGGGTACTTGTTCTTCTTTGAAAGGGCACTCTACACCTCGCTCAATGCTACGGCTTCGCTTGTGGTCTTCTACCGGACAAACTCCACCCATTCACCCGTGGTGATTTTTCCATATTTCTGGAATGTTGTCCGCTCTGTCTTCACAAAGTACTTGTTTAGCTCATACCTCCAATTCCGGAAGCTCTTCCCCATCACGTCCAAGGCATTCTTCTTAGCGATGGCCTCATACTTTAGGGGGAACCTTATGATTTTCTGCAGCTCGGTCCAAAGGTGGGCTTTTGTCGCGTTGATCACCTTTGTCCAGTTATCAATCGTGATGGAGACATTGTCCTTGACAAGACAGCCGCAGCTATTTTGAAACTTGGATAGTGCCTCACATGGTGCTAGGGGCTCTCCTAAAGGACCGACCTCTGTGATATACCAAGTGCCTCCTAGTAACTTGTTCCTACTTCATTCCCCCCGTTTATGCGAGGTCGTGCTTGTTGCAGCAGAGGAATCCACGGGAACATGGCTGGAGGTATCTTCAATTACCTCTTGAACTGCTGCTAGTCGGCGTGATCGTCTTTCCGGCCTCTTCATAGAAATAAATGTTCGCACACGAACACGTCACCGTGTGCCTTCGAAAGCGAGCGCGATGCGTAGGACACGCTATTGAAGGAGGCTGGCCGAGGAGCGCGATCCGCAAGATACCTTAGCAGCACGCTTGAACCTGAAGACGCCGTGCTCCTGGGAAGACCCCGTCAGGAAGACGACGCAATAGGCTGTTCTAGATAACCTGACTGATCTAGAACATGCAAATCATCAGGGTGGCGAATAAAATTTTGAAGGATCAAAAAGCGTAGTATATTGAATGTTTTTTCTTGCTACAATTGGCTGATACCCTTACTAATATATAGAGCGGCTGGCCTTCCCGCAGAGGTACGTGACTTGTATTACAAACCGACTAAACTTTCTAACTTATTCGGCCTACATGATTCTACCGAACTCATAATTGATTCAGCCAAACAACAAGATAAGGAATATCTTAATTTTCCCAGGCTGAACAACATATGCGTATGTCATGCTTCTCCCAGACCTTCTATACATAACTTTGATCCATGAGCAGCAATACATGTCTTCTTTCCTTGCATGCAAACCTCTTCTCTTAACTTCCCTTAATTCCTTCACGTGAGCCTACAGCAAGGTCATGCTGCAACAAATTGATCTTTAAGCTGTCCGTTAAATCAACTTCTCACATGGATACTCTGGATTCTTGCCCTAATTAGCATAATCTGGTAAATTCTTCCTGCACCATCTTCATATTCACGTGTTCCCCACACACATATATATTGAAACTGTTAATCCTTGTTTCACCGTCTAAGACCCTTCTTTTATGCAAACCAACCAATTCGGCCAGATTAAATTATCAAACATTGCTTCAACAGCCGAATTAACTACTAAACACTTATAACAATATCAAACATCTTCCCAAGCCCAGATTATTCTAAAGGTGCTAAATTTAGGTGCTAACATATGCCCCCTGTTTTTTGGCAAAACTGGTATACTGAAAAATATCTTGGCTCTCTCTCCTCTTAAACACTAAGGGTGATGTATAATACACCATCGGCCATGTTCTTAGGACGATACATTGTATCAGCCGTGTTACCAGCACAAAGGCGATGTCTTCAGCATCAGCCACAGAACAAGATCAAGCACAACGTTTCCAACCTCAACTACCAAATAAAACTAAGAATGACAGAACAAGCATCGTCCCGGCACCAACTAAGCATTTTGCCAAATGCTAGGATGAAATCTTTTCAAGTATTTACCATTGAGAGCCCGAGGTAGCAATTCACCTTGTAATGACTCCACCAAATAAGAATTACCGGGAACAACCTCGCCACCTTATAAGGACCTTCCCAACTAGGAGACCACTTCCCGAACTTGTTATCTCTTGAACCAATTGGTAAAATTACTTTCCACACAAAATCACCGACCTGAAAACTTTTCGGCTTGACCTTTTTGTTATACGTCTTCGCTACTCTCAGCTTCTCTTTCTCAATGGCTTGCAATGCTTTGAACCTCTCATCGGCAACATCATCAAGATTGTCCATCATCAAATTGTGATAATCTACCGCTGATAGATTATTTTGCTTAGCCAATCTCAAAGCATCCAGATTTACCTTAACAGGTAAAACGGCCTCTTGCCCATACACTAGCTCATATGGAGTTACTTTTGTAGCACCATGCTTTGAGATCCTGTGTGCGCATAAAGCTTCTGATAATATCTCATGCCATCTCTTAGGGCTTTCCTCTATCTTCTTCTTTATGAGTTTAATCAAAATCTTATTAGTAGATTCGGCTTGACCATTTGCTTGAGCATAATATGGTGAAGAATTGAGTAATTTAATTTTATATGATTCGCAAATTCCCTCACTTGAGATGAAATAAAAGATGAACCCTGATCTGTAGTCAATGTTTGAGGGATGCCGAATCTATGAACAATATGCTCAATGATAAACGGAATTACCTCAACATGTGTCATGTTCTTAAGAGGTACTGCTTCAGACCACTTGGTAAAATAATCAGTAGCCACCAGAACAAACCGATGCCCCTTAGAAGATGCAGGATATATTTGACCAATAAAATCCAACGCCCATCCTCTGAATGGCCACGGCTTTATAATAGGATGCAACATAGCAGCAGGGGCTAACTGAACATTGCCGAATTTTTGGTAAGCTTCACAACCTTTGTAATATTTGAAGCAATCATCAATCATCGTCGGCCAATAAAATCCCGCACGTTTCAACATCCATTTCATCTTATGTGCTGACTGATGAGTACCACAAATGCCTTCATGTACCTCCCCCATAGCAACTCTAGCTTGATCTTCGTCAAGGCATTTGAGTAAAATACCATCAACGGTTCGGCGATATAAGTCATCATCAATTAATGTATATTTAAATGCAAGCCGCCGAACCTTCTTATCAACTCTTTCGCTTGGATTCTGTAAATAATCAATAATAGGCTTTCTCCAATCATTAGCAATAAAAACATTAGAATCATTACCAGTGGCCAGATTACTAGTGGGCTGAGAATCGGCCTCATTAATGCTAGCAAGGCTGGACATCAGCTCATACGACACAAAGAACACACCACGATCAATGTGGTAGCCAGATGCTTGCTGAGCTAGCTCATTCGCTTGCCAATTATCAACTCTGAAGATGTAATGGATGCTAAAATCATCAAATGATGCAATGATATCTAGACACTTATCAAGGTACATGTTTAAAACCCCATCCAGACATTGGCAAGTTTTAGATACTTGCTGTACTACAAGTAAGGAATCACCAAATGCTTGAACACAAGCGGCACCGGCATCCTTTAGCAACTCTAGGCCGAATAGCAAAGCTTCATATTCAAGCCTGATTATTAGTGCAAAAGTATTCTAAGTGACAAGAGGCTTCAAAAATAACACCATGGGGAGATATACAGACAACACCAACACCCTGGCACAAACTGAACCATCAAAATATAATTTCCATGGTGCTAAAGAAACAAGGTTTATGCAAGTATTATGCCTATCATCAATCCGATGTTCAACAACAAAATCAGCTATGATTTGGCCTCTCATGGATTTTAAAGGTTCATAAGCCAAATCATATTCAATCAAAGTATAAGCCCACTTACCAATTCTACCACTAAGAATTGGTCTATGCAACATATATTTGATAACATCGATCTGACAAGCAACTATGCAAGCACTAGGTAGTAAATAATGTCTCAACTTAGCGCAAGCATAATATAAAGATAAGCATAATTTCTCAATAAAAGTATACCTTGTTTCAGTGTCAACCAACCGGCAACTAATATATGTAATAACATGCTCTTTACCTTCGGCCTCCTGAGTTAGGACAGCACCAATAACATCATTCCCCGTAGCAATATAAAGTTTATATGGCTCACCATGCCTAGGCGCTATCAACACTGGCGGAGAACTCAAATATTGCTTGATCTTTTCGAAGGCTTCTTGCTGTTTTGCCCCCCCAAGAAAAATCAACGTCGTTCTTCAACCGAAGGATAGGTGTAAAAGCATTGATTTTTCGGACAAATTAGCAATAAACCGCCTCAAGTAATTAACCTTGCCTAAAAATTTCTACACATCTCTTTTGCACGCAGGGGCTTGAATCTTTTGAATTGCCTCAATTCTCTTTGGATCTATCTCTATGCCTTTCTCATGAATAATAAAGCCTAGAAACTTCCCAGACGATACACCAAAAGCACCCTTTAAAGGATTCATCCTCAAACCATACTTTCTCATCCTCTCAAAAGCTAACCTCAAATCGGCCAAATGATTTTCAACAGCATCCGATTTGACAACAATATCATCAATATAAACCTCAAGGATAACACCCAGCAAGTCATGAAAAATCAAATTCATAGCTCTTTGATAGGTAGCGCCGGCATTTTTTAAACCAAAAGTCATAACGACCCATTCAAATAATCCAACAAAACCAGGACAACGAAAAGCAGTTTTAGAAACATCCTCTCCGGCCATAAATATTTGATTATAACCGGCATTACCATCAAGAAAACTAATTATCTTATGTCCAGAGGCATTATTAATAAGCATATCTGCTATAGGCATAGGATATTCATCTTTTGGGGTTGCTGTATTCAAATCTCTGAAATCAATACATACCCGTAACTTGCCAGATCCTTTCTTCTCCACAGGTACAATATTAGAAATCCAATCAGCATACCTGCATGGCCTGATGAAATTAGCTTTCAACAGCCTTTCAATCTCTTCCTTGATCCGATCATACATCCTGGGATTAAACTTCCGGGCCGATTGTTTGAAAGGTCTAAAACCGGCCTTGATAGGTAAACGATGCTCCACAAGTCCTCGGCTTAGGCCAGGCATCTCATGATACTCCCAAGAAAAACAATCAACATATTCTCTCAACAGCTCGATTAATTTTAGCTTATAATCAGCCTCGAGATTTTTACTTACAAATGTGGGTCTAGGAACTGATCCATCACCTAAATCAATCTCCTCTAAGGGATCGGTTGAAATGAAACCTTGACCCAACTTATCCACGTCATCTAACTCTTCTATAGACTCACACAAACCATTTCCGTAGGACTGATATTTTACAAGACGCTTTTGCAACCAATCTGCACTAGATTCCATTGGCTGACATTTATTCATTTAGCCGATTGCCAACAATCGGCTTTATGTTGACAGGGACAAAGCCGTTTCTTGCATCCGCGTGAACAACTTCATCATCCACCCATTGAATCAAAAATTGGTGCAAGGTCGACGGTTTTATTAGCACATCAAACTCTTTGGTTACGGTGGGAATTCATTACGGTTTTATTAGCACGTCAAACTCTTTGGTTAAAATTCTATCCAAATCAATCGCTGACATTCAATTTCTATAGATGAGGGGAATGCTTTCTACATCGAAGGAAACAAGAACTATCGATGGTCGAAGGAAACAATTAAGAAACAAGAAACCGCTTTAGTGAGATTATATGAGCAAATGGCTAAACCAAAATACGTTATTAATGGGAGCTTGTACTATTACAGGGGGAATGTTCATTAGGGATTCCTATAGTACTATTGGTGGAGTTGATAAGTTAGTTCCTGTGGATGTCTACTTGCTGGGTTGTCCAACTAAACTGGAGGCTGTTATAGATGCCCTAACAAAACTTCGTAAGCAGATATTGTGAGAAATAGTTGAGGATCGAACTCTATCTCAAAAGAAAAATCGATGTTTTACTACCAGTCGCAAGCTTTATGTTCGGCATAGTACTCATACTGAAACTTACGAGCAAGAATTGCTCTATCAATCATCATCTACTTTAGACATATCTTCTGAAACTTTTTTCAGAAAGACAATAAGATATAAGGGTGGTCGGATGCACTTGCCTTGCTAGGCCGAGTGAGGTGGTGGGCCGGCGTCGACAGGGGAATTTTTACCTTGGTCTTAGGCTTTGCTTGGCGTCGGTGAGGCATCCGCATCGACGAGGGTGAGGCTTCGGTAGTTGACGGCCCGGCGAAAAGTTCGTCGCAGGAGCGAGGCCACGGAGAGGTCACCGAGCGAGGCAATGTGGAGGCGTCAGCATCGACGAGGGTCAGGCTACGGCCACCGATGGCGCGACGGAACGGTTGTTAGAGGCGCGAGTCCGAGGTGATGTCACCGAGGGTGGCGGCGTGGAGGCGTCGACGGGGGAAATTTGGCTTTGTCGCTGGGATGGGGAGCACTCGATCTCCGCCTATTGATTTTAGGAGTTAGGGATTTCCACAAGCGGTGCACAAGATTTCCACAAAGGTCCCAATGATTTCTTCAGTGGCGTCGAGAGAGACCATGCGGAGATCTCCCAACGATTATCCATGCAGGTAAATTTTGTACACCGATAATCGCCTCGATAAAGAGCCTTCGGTTATCTTGCTTTCTCGATACCCTCGGATTGCACAGATAGGACGATCTGTTAGGTGTTTAGGATAAAATACTAGACCGTCCTCTCTACGTAGAACTTCTGCCGTCATTCGCAACAAAACTACTAACAAAGGATGATCCGGTTCTTGTAAATATGTGTACATCGGACCATTGTCCCAGCAAAAACCATTACTGATTCAGATTACTGATTCTAACACACAATGCAATGCAGATAACATTACTGATTCTAACACACAATGCGAAAAGCATTACTGATCCGATCCATGGGAACAATGCAATGCAGATAACATTAACATTTTCAAAATAGATAGATTACTGATTCTAACACACAAAATGTAAATGTTCAATCACTGTTCAGTACATCCAAAAGAGGCGCCAGTAGTACATCAGAATTATGTGCCAACTAGATACCTAGCTAAACTACTCTATCTACATCCAGAAATCGTCATCGTCATCATCGTCTTTGTCCGACGAGAACAAGATGTTGGCGGAGGAGGAGTCGGAGGAGGTGTCCCAGCGGTAGAGGACGGGGTCGTAGTCGACAGTGTCCTCGTCGCTAACGCCGTCGTCATCGCTCCCCACCCACATCGATCCCTCCTCCTCCTCCTCCTCCACCTCATCGCCTGGCTCCTCCGGCTTCTCCTCCTCCTCCTCCTCGCTGCTGCTACTGCTGGTACCACTGTTGCCGCTACACCATTGCCGCTGCCGCCATCATTGCCGCTTCGTCACAGATGGCCCTCCACCGGGTAAGCGGAGTTCTCCTCCTGGTGCTCCCAAAGAATCGGGGTCCTGGGCCACGACGCAGCATTTAAGGAGCAATGATGACCGGAGTTGAGCCCGCTTAATGGTGGGCTCAGTCTCCATCGAGATTCCCGTAGAGGATGAGGATGAGGACGAGGACATGGTTGGTTGTGGGGAGGGAGAGAACGGGAGAATTTGTGTGCCGCCAGTGGAAACATGGTTAATATAACCACCGAGAGGCGAAAGTCATCTCAGCAGGGGAGCCAATTACATAGATCGGATGATCTGTCTCACTATTAGGATAACACACTGGATCATCCTTTATACGAGAACTTTTGTCAGAGGATTACATTGCATCGGACGATCCGCCTCATCGTTAGGATAACATGCACGGATGATCCGCCTCACTATTAGGATAACACACAAAAGCCTTCGGTTATCTTATGCATCTTAACTCCACAAGCTTAAAGAGTGCAACGTAAAATGGTTGTACCGTTCAGTACAGATTTAGTGTTGAAGTAATTAATCACCCGCACAGTCCTAAATGTTCACATTGTTCTAGGGGGACACTACATTTCACATGGATCGATCGATTACACCGAAAGGAACAACTACGAGTGGCACAACATTCAGATAACTCGTCCTTACATGAAGATCCGACAAGAGCTAACACCAATAAAATCAACTAAGCACTACATTTCTGTACGTTCTCAGGCTGAGAATGCCTAAAGATCGGAGCTGGAGCTGGATCAGCCTAGCGCTCTGCAATAGAGTCGCCAGCAGGCTCGTGGAGGTCATGATATTGAAATGGTCTACTCTCATCACCATCGGACTGATGGGCTAGCGGGGATGTCGTAGGAGCAGGCTATGGGTCATGGGCTTGGGCGTCTCCGGGAGTTGTCTCTGCCGCACTAACAGGGTCCACCCTCAGACCCTAAAAAGCCATAGCAGCCTTATTCTCTGTGATCATAGTAATCACAGCAGTAAGTGATTGGCTGGGAGACCAAAGCTCTACACATGTTGTCTAGCTAGGTGCTCTCCTCAGCAGGGGAGCCGATTCAAGTCACAGGACAATCCGTCAGTGGTTAGGATAACACACCGGATCATCCTCTATGCGTAGAACTTTCGCCATGGGCTACAATGGTACTACAAATCGGGATGATCCGGTCTGTGTAAATATATGTGTCATGGCCCCAAATTGGAATTCGACTCATGCGGCTAACATTAGGGCCAACCGAGTTTTTGGCCGCATTTGAGATCCTCTACTAATTTCAGAGTCTGTCCCAATTTACCATTTAAGAATTTTCAAACTTAGCAAAATTTAAGAGCTAGAAATTTCAGGTTGCGAATATGATTTTCATCAAAGTTTGGAGCCTTGTAACTTGGGAACTATAAAGATCTAGAATGTGCGGGTTAGCAAATCTCAAACTAGAAACTTTTCTCTATGCAATGGTTGAGTTTTGAGCCCTTTCCAACATCAAAAGCTGATACAAATCTTAGCATCAAAACTGAATCCAAGTGCTGAAATTTTGGGGACTTTGCCACTCAATTGCTTACAAGTGGGGTCAAGTGAGCAATGCAAAGGAATTTGGGGGGGAGGGGCAGCAAAACAAATGCAGCACCTCTTCCTTTGAGCTGTCTTCCTCCAGCACCTCCCCTTCTCATTTCTCCTCCCCAAAGCAGCCACCACAAGCCACGCCCCTGCTGTCCCTGGTGGTGCCCCTCTAGCTCCTCCCCAAGTCATGCCCCTCCTCCCTGCAGCCTCCCTAGTGGCGCCTCTTCCTCCAGCACCTCTCCAAGCAGTAGCCCCCCTCCTCTCCCTCCTCCACTCCCTTGAGGTAAGGCTCCCTAGGGTTTAGGGTTGGTGTTTTCTGGTTTTGGGGGCAGCAATGGTGGTTTTGGGGGCTTAGGTGAGTAGAGATTTGGGATTTGGATGGGGAACAACCATTCTAGGGTTTGGGGAAAGATTCAGATTTTCGAGCAGATTTCGTAGCTCCTGTTCTTGACTGATTCGAGCAAGTTACGAGCATTTCCTGCTTGGTTGACTGTAGAGAAAGTTGTGGGTAATGGAATTATCTTTCATCTCAAACTAGAATCACTCAATTTCGTTAATCCAGCTGAACGTTATGTCAATTTTAGTGTGTGCTGCTCTGAAAATGCTTAAAATGTGGAGCTGAAACTTAAGCTGCGAATTAAAATTAGTTAGAGGCCGAATTAGAAATTAATTTTGCCTGAGAAGTTGTAGGAAATTTCATGTATATTGCAAAAATGTCATCCTTTACTCAATTCCGTTAAGTATAGCAATTTATATGATGAAATTTGTGCATGCGGTTCTGAAACTCTGAAACTTCTGAACACTGAAACTGTTCTCTGTTCCTGGCCGAACTGGGAATTCTCTATGCAGAATCTGGGTGATTGGCCAAAGTTAAGTGGTAGTTTTATGTTTTGTGGTCGTCTAGGAGCTGAGTTTGCTCAATTTGATTAAGTGATAAAAAAGTTATGGCCATTTGTATCAATGCTGTCCTGAAACCTGTTTTGCTGAAAATTCAGAATTTGGGGCTGAAGTTTAGGGTTGGGTTGAGGGCTTTAATTCCATTTTCTGGATGTGTTGCACTTTTTGAACTGTCATAGGGGGGGATGCATTTTGTATTTCATTCCATATGCATTGCATGCATCTTATTTACATGCATTGTGATCGTGTAGAGAACGAAAACACGGACGTTGACACGGCGGTGACCGAGGGGGTTACCGGAGAGGCAATTGACGTTGGGAATCCGGCAGAAGCTCAAGGCAAGCACCTAAGTATATTCAACCTTATTCATAATTGTATTTTAGCGAATAATTTGCTTATTGGATGGTTAGGTTATGCATTAGGAATTAAAATGTGGAAAGGGTATTAGAACCTAATTGTTGCACATACACTCATTGTTAATTATTGAACATCTTCCTTGGAGCTAGTGTGTGGGTAATTATAATGTGTCCATGCTTAGTTTGCTTAGATGTCGGGTATGGGCCAAGTGGTGGATGGCTCCATAACTTGAGATTAATTACTTCACTCTAATGGGTTGCAATTGGTTATAATTATGCTTTGAAATGGAAAACTTGAGACCGGATGAGAGGGTTGGATCATTTGGGTGTGGAGACTCAAATGTTGTAGTCTCGCCTGTGTTGGTTAAGGACCGATCCGTTGTTTGCCATGTTGATCGAGCACCCCTTGTTGATTGCGTGCCTGATATAATGGTACGGTAAGCCACCCTTTCATGGCATACTACTTGATGGGTCATGCCCTCATGCGATTGGATGTGGTTGAGGGCGAGGCCTAGGCTGACTCTCGAGGGCTAAGCGAGGTTTGAGCCACTCGAGGGAGGTTGCTAGGTGCTCGGGCCGCATGAGGATGGTTCAACGAGTAGATATGGATGGGAGGAGGGTTGACATGAGGTTCCTTGTGGCACATGTCGTATGCATTGATGATCCCCGTAGGGTGAATAAGCGATTCAATTGCCGCCTTCTCGGATATGAGCACGCTTGTATCATCCGACACTTCAACGTAGTAATAACTTAAATTGAAACTAGTTGGTATACTTGATGCGGTTACTTGTTCATGATTTTATTTGTTCTCTTAAATGTTTAAATTCAGCTCTCACTTTAGCAATAGGTGTTGTACATAACTGCTATAAAATTTGTAAATTGAGTAGTTGAATGTGAAAATGAACCAAAGTTGCTTTTATGCACTTTTACCTTAAGCTTATTCCTTGCTACATCCAAATGCATATTCCTTCGAGTCGGTCATATATGGACCACGGTAAGTCTTATGTAGTACCTTATGTACTCATGCTTCGCTTTGTGGTTTTCAGTGAGGACTCGACGGTGTGAGTTCTCATCCATATCGCTTCTCGGTGGCTCAAGGGCACCGAGTGAAAGCTAGCTCAACGATAAACGCCTAAGTGTTCAAGGCGTGACACTTCCGGAGATATCTGACTTTTGGGCTGAATTTGGTGGTTGTTCATTTATTTTGTTGTAAAGCTAACTTTAAAACTTGTTTTGGCTATGTTTAATTACTTAGCTTCTTCCGTTGATGAACCTCGTTGTATCACCATGCTTATCTCCTGTCTGTGGTGTTATTGCTATCCATGTCGTTGTTTATGTTGTGGTTGTAGTTGTGATATATTGTTTAGTTAATTGTTTCTTCTATCTGCTAAGTGGATGTCCGTATTTCTAGGGGCGTCATGCCAAAATTTTGCAGACCTGAGTGTAGGCTAGTTCTTGCCTCGTGTGGTTGTTTGGTTTGTCTTTGTGCTTTGGTTTTTAGTTGTTGTTGTGCTTCCGTGTTGCATGTCTGGTCGTGAAGTTTTGGGTTCGTTGCCTCCTTTATGCGAATTGAATTGATATGGCGATGGAAACCGTATGCGTGGCATTCTGGCGAAGCCGGGTCTCATACCGGGGGAATACCGGGATTGTTGTCGAGTTATTCGAATAGAATCATTGTTGTCCTAATTGGGCTTGGGTGTTAGCACTCGTGAGCACCATCGGTGATCCGCTGTTAGCCTCCAAACCGGCGAGGGTGACCAGCATTCAATAACCCGAGGACGGCCTCGCCTCACAAATATATCTATACCGACCATTGACCGACAAAAAGCCTTCGGTTATCTTATGCGTCTTAACTCCATAAGCGAAAGAGTGTAACGTAAAATGGCCATACCGCTCGCACAGATTTAGTGTTGAAGTAATTAATCACCCAAGACGGTCCTAAATGTTCACATCGCTCACGGGGGACACTACATTTCACATGGATCGATCGATTAGACCGAAAGGGACAACTATGAGTGGCACAACATTCAGATAACTCATCCTTACATGAAGATCCGACAAGAGCTAACACCACTAAAATAAACTTAGCACTATGTGTTCGTATGTTCTCGAGCTGGGAATGCCTAAAGATCGAGCTGAGTCGATCACCTCGCTCGCAACAGAGTCGCCGGCAGGCTTGTGAAGGTCATGATATCGAAATGGTCTACTCGCCACCATCGGACCGATGGGCTAGCGGTGATGTCGAGGAGCAAAGCTATGGGTCATGGGCTTGGGGGTCTCAAGGAGTTATCTCGCCAAGACTAACAGGGTCCACCCTCGACCCTAAAACCCATAGCACCTTATTCTCTCAGGATCATAGCAATCACAAAGAAGAAGTGATTGGCCGAGACCAAAGCTCTACACATGTTGTCTAGCTAGGTGCAATCCTTAGCAGGGAGCCGATTCAAGTCACGTGATCGATCCGACAAAGGTTAGGATAACATACCGTATCATCCTCTATGCGAGAACTTTCGTCAGGCTACAATGGAACTACAAATCAGATGATCCAATCTGTGTAAATATATGTATACCGACCATCGATGCATAAAAAGCCTTCGGAGTTATCTTGCATACCCGAACTCCACAAGCGAAAGAGTGCAATGTAAAATGGCCATACCGTTCGGTACAGATTTAGTATTGATGTAATTAATCACCCGCACGGTCATAAATGTTCATATCGTTCGCGGGGGACTCTACATTTCACATGGATCAATCGATTACACCGAAAGGAACAACTACGAGTGGCACAACATTTAGATAACTCGTCCTTACATGAAGATCTGATAAGAGCTAACACCACTAAAATCAACTCAGCACTACATGTTTATATGTTCTCGGGCTAGGAATGCCTCAGCAGGGGAGCCAATTCAACTGACAGGACGATCCGGTAGTGGTTAGGATAACATACCGGATCATCCTCTATGCATAGAACTTTCACCGTGAGCTACAATAGAACTACAAATCAGGATAATCCGGTCTGTGTAAATATATGTATACCGGACCATCGGACAGATAAAAAGCCTTCGAAGTTATCTTGCTTGTGCGAACTCCACATGTGAAAGAGTACAAAGTTAAATAAAATTGTAACGAAATGCATCGTTCCAATCTAGGCGAACACAACGAAATCGAAATACGACATATCAAGCAAGTTAGAGTACATAACAACCGAAAAGACAAGTGGCGCAATAAGCAAAGAACTACTCGTCCGTGCTTAGACTAGTACCAAAAAGATTAGAGCCAGAGCTGGAGTCTTCCCTATTAGCCTCAAGGCCAACACCGTCGGCGCTGCCTGCCGAGGTTCTCTCCCGGACTTTGTAGCTTTAGTCTCCTCATCAGGGCCTGTGAACCTCGCGGTGAAGGGGTCGAGCAATCGCGTGGTCATCGACAAGGGGTTTGATGGACTGCTCAGGCCGCCTGACCGTCAGTTCGGAGGTCGATCCACAACACCAGATCGTCAATATTCTCTGTGATTTGAGTAATCACAAGAAGGTGTGTTGAGTCCAAGACCGATGTTCTGTACATGTTGGTGCAAGGTTATCCTCATCAGGCCTCAGGGTTGTAGGTGAACTCACAAAGAGCACACTCGAGGCAATGACCGGATCGTCCGCCAACTTCGTGAGTCGGCAGATCGCATTGATAGGTGCGAACTCAACGATACCACACTCGAAGCGCCATCTCGTCACCATGTCAAGATGCATGACGTATGTTCGGTCTCGGCCGAGCACGGGCGTGCATGGTCGGCGGGTGCATCCGCTAAAGTAGGTGGAGTAGTGGACAACGGAGGATGCCTTATCACCGGTTGGTCTCGAGAACATCCCTATCAAGATCGAGATGCCGGGGAACGTGACACAGGAGGGCAGAAGCCCCCAATGTAAGCAAGTAGGGTAGCAATGCCAGAGCGGAGGTGGAATCGAGCCGCAACTCAGCCGGCAAGACCAACTACATTGTACAACTGACCAAAGCAGCCTGAGAAGAAAGTGAACATCTGAGCCATTTGCATCTAACAATGTAGCAAAGCTGCCTGGGTCGTTTCCTGATGCAACCTCATCTCCTCTAGTAATTGGGTCTGTGTCTCCCGCTGTTGGGCAAATGAAGCTGCCTGAGACTTCTACAACTAACAATCGAAGCAAGTACGTGAGTAAGCTCAGAGGGCTGACAAATAGAAGCCGCAGTCACCGGTGTCACATCAGGAGGTGCTGACGGTGCATGATCCACCTGCCTTGTGGTCGTAGGCTTGGACTGGTGGAAAGTACTCGGGGTCTTCCTCCTCCTCCTCGCCATCATCCCACCAATATCAATGATCCGCGCCAACCCAAAGATGCTCCTCACCGCTAGTGTCCGGTCCTCCCTTGAGCTGTCTCTCTCGCCTCAGACCGCTTGAGCCTCCTCATGGAATGCCGACTGTGTTTGTCGCCAAGAGATGGAGGCATGTAATCGACGAAGACGAACTCAAGACTTTCCGTGTACTCTCATGATGTTCGCCGAGTGAAGGTACTTCATATGTAAGAAATTATATGCGCAAATGGTTGTTGTCCGCCAAACTCATAGCATCCGCAATAGCATCTTCAATCTCACAAATGATAAAGTCGAGAATGTCGAACGGCTCGTGAGATAGGATCGAATAAAGTAGCCACTGCTGCAAACTAGTGATCATCTCAGTATTCCCAATCCTTGGCAACAGTGACTTCCTCAAAGCCATGTGGACCACCTTGCCTCAGAAGTGAGACAATCTGGATGGCGAAGGGATCCAATGGGGAACAGCTGCTGGAATAGAAAGCGAATCTGGTCATCCATCGGGAAACACCCTTCGGCCTTAGCACGATGAGGCAGTGTGCTGTCTATGTACACCACCTGATGCAAGCCTCCTCCTCAAAACCAAACAACTCAAGCAAAGTAGACCTGTACACCCTCTGGGGTTCACCGTTGTTCATGAACTGAATGTATCTATGCTTTGGGTCAATCCAAACTATGGCATAGAAGTCTCTGACCCACTTTTCCACTACCATGTTGAACTCTGTCAACAGCCTGGTAAGACCTTCAAAATAGTCGAAGTGTCTCTGAACGTCCACCCCACCCGCGGCCCTCTGCAAAGAGGCAAAGTTGAGCATCCTGCATGCTCAATTGGACCCCGAGCTCTTCAGACGTAACATAGAAGCTCTGTGAAGAACCGCCCGTAACCTCCTATGAACTCCAAATTCTCTCAAGCTAGCGGAAACTAGACATTAACATCGAGAAACGAAGGCTCTTTATTCTTCGGGATGAGAGGTTTCAAGGTCTCGAAGTCTTATCTCGTGGTCGATGTGGCACATGGTACTCCTCATCCTCTTCCTTTTCATCGCCAGCCTCCTCATGTGGAACTATGTTGGGATGAGCATGCACCGCCTAGCAAGGTGCTCGAAGATGTCGAACCACCACGAAAAGTAACGTGGCTAGAACGATGAGGAGGTGCCGCACCACCTCTCAGGAATTGAGTGCCCCCGCCTCAATTCTCCGCCGCTGACTCAGGTGTCTCTAATCTACAATTGGCGGCCACACCCGTGTGCCTGAGCCAAATTCGCATCTGCAGCCATCTCAGCTAGCTTAGCTGCCTTCTGTGCCTTGGACTTCTTAGACTGAGGCACAACAACTTCTTTTCCCTTCCTTTTTCCTGCCATTTGCAAGTTGCACGGTTGAATGTAAAGAACTTCCGTCGTATTCATATGCATTTGAATGGAGTCCAAAGAAACCAGAGGGATCTGGATCTCACTGCTTACAAAGTGAAGGAGAGTCGATCGCCAGTCGAGGGCTCGGATTTGTCGACGGTGACAAAACGGGTGGCGTGCACTGGTGTGTGGTAGCGCCGAGGCGGGTGGAGGATTGGAGTACGACGTTGCAAGGCACAAAAATAGGCTGCGGTGCAAGGCGGCGTGGAGGTGTAGAGGCGTGGAGAGAGGAGTAGTTAGGCGCGGTCGATATTAAAGCTCCACAGGCTCTGAATGTTGAAGCTTGTTTTTGGCTAAGGTTAAGATTAACATACCGGATGATCCGTTATCGGAAACATCACCTGACTGGATTGATGCCTCTGTTCGATTCGGTGGTAGGATGGTCCGGCCACCTGAGGAAAAAAATCGGATCATCTTGTGTAGCGGTGTGCTAGCAGAGTTGCAATAACAGTGAGCGCGGACAATATGAAAATCGGACGATTCGTATAGGAAAAGATAAAGATGCTCTCGAATGCAGACGACGGAGGCCTCGAAGCAAAGATTCACATACCGGACATTCCGTTAAATCGAGAAAAGACCGTACCAGATTATTGTCTGGACAAATAGTGCTTAGCTTCCTTGGGCCTCTCATTGGCTTCGGGCCAGGATGATCCGCCTATTAGCGAATTACCTCATCGCTATCCTCGCACTTTCACGCAATGCTTTTACTCAAGTCCAATAAAAACTATAAGTTCTATTACATATTAAGTTTTTACACAACGTGTCCCTATTTGCCTTTAACAACTTTTTCAATGCAATCATCACGCATATAGGGCATCATTGAAATATCGAGGGTTTCTTCCACAAGTTTGATCCTCTCCGGATCTATGAAAGGTGGTAGGTCGTCGAACTGATTGTATTATGCCTCGTCGTGCACATTGTCAACTCCAACGATCCTTTGTTTTCCGGGAACAACTATGTTCCTTTTCTTATTATTGGGGTCAGCTATGTAGACTTCAGAAGCTAGTATCCAGGGGTCAGTTTTGTGGCCTAGATTATTGAGGTTGACAGCCAGAACCCATAGTTGTCCACCTCCACACCATTAGGATGTTTGACCCAATTGCAAATAAATACGGGATCTCGTGATATCCCTTCCATAGTTGAGTTCCCAAATTTCTTCAATGATTCCATAGTAGGTGTTCTTCTCCCCCGTCGATCTATGGCTTCTACCCGACGCCAATCGCTTTGGGCCAACGCCTTCTTGTCCTTTTGAATGGTATAAAACGGTATCCATTGATGTCATACGCTAGTTATGATGTTACTGCACTTGATGGGCCATGAGCCAACATTTTCAATGTTTCAGATCTTTGTCCTCACCATCCGTATATTTTGGTTCTTGAACCATGTGGTAAACATGCGCTTATTCTCTTCAGATCCAATCAACTTGGCGCCCCGGATTTTCTCTTTCAAGCTCTTCCGTGTTGCTCCATCGTATGGCTCCACTATCTTTAGTCAAGGTAAGATAGTGAAATGTGCTTGGTCCACATTCTTGTACTTATGGTCGATGAATCTTTTCTTTCCTTAGTCCCTTTACTACCAACCTCCCTCATGTCGAGGGATAGGCACACCAATCGCCTTTTCCGTAAGCATGAAGTAATCCGCTCAACACTCAATGACTTCCTCAAGATTGTAGCCTTCAATAATGGAACTCTCTGGTAAGCACGATTCCGCTTGTAAGCTCTAAGCAAGCCCATCCACCTCTCAAATAGAAACATCCAAAGGTAAGAATACTAGTCCCAAAGATTTTACCTCCTCGACAAATTGAACCAAGAGGTGCGGCATGATATCGAAAAAGGATGGAGGGAAACACATCTCAAGTTGGTTTATAGTCTCCACTATGTAGTTCTCGCAGATAGCTCAAATTGCTCATCATCGACACCTTCGTGAAATTGCATTGCGTAAATGACATAGCCGCAGTGATGGCCACCTTTACAAATGTTGAGTTGATACCCCGATTGCAATTAGGAGCATTTGTGCCATCATGACATGGCAATGTGAGACTTCATACCACTTATCTTTAAATCTTTCATCGATACTAGGTTTTTGATGTTTGATGAATAACCAGACGGGACTCTGACCCCATGTAAGCACTTGCACACTGATCTTTTCTCCTCAGCTGTCAGAGAGTAGCTTGTTGGGGGAAGTTAATACTTTCCATGTGTTCTTTCTTCAGGGTGTAGTTCTTTCCTGATTTTAAGTACTACTAAGTCTTTATGAGCTTTAGACCATCCTTTGTCTTGTACTGAATGTCCAACAAGAGACCTAGCATGCTTTCACAGACATTCTTTATGACATGCATGACATCGATGCTATGGAGAATTTCCAAGTCCTTCCAAAGAGGGCAAATACTTGTAGAAAATTGACATCTTTTTGAACAGACAACAAAGGAGGAACCTCCTCATTGGTATTCTTCCTCTTCGACCTCTTTTGGCCTCAAGACCGGCTTCTTCCCGAAACCCACCTTGATTTTCTGGACCATTTCAAACACTTTTTTCTCGCTATGGCATTTTGGAGCCACACCTTCCTCAACCGTATTGTCAAAATACTTGCCCATCTTGTGCTATTTGTGAGCTTTCAGTAAGAAACAGTGGTGCCACATGTACACTAACTTCTGTGAGCATGAAAGGAACGTCGACACAATTTCATCCATGCATACTACACAAGCTTTCTTCCCTTTAATCTGACCCGATAGAGCTAGCAGGGCGGGGTAATGACTGATGGTAACAAAAATAATGGCTTTTAGTGTGAAGTACTGTTGTTGAAACTGATCCCACACCTAGACCCCATTGTGCCACAACATGGCCATATCTTCCATCAGTGGTTCGAGAAACACATCAATATCTACTCCAGGCTATCTCAGACCTTGGATAAGAATGGACAACATTAGGTACCTTCTCTTCATACATGATGCGCACGGGGGTCGGCCCGATCTTCTGATGAGAACGATACGTCGGTTTGATGGCGCACGAAGTAGATGGATCGGCTACTAACCACGAGATCAGCAACCAAGCAATCGCAACGTCACCACATGAGGCGATCAACCGAATCAAATACCGACGATCCTTGTACCGCTGCAACCGAGAACATGCAAGAACAAGGTGAGAGCAATTCCAATCCAATAATCTCAAAGATACAAGGGTGAGGTTCTGCTTTCATCACGGTGGTCTAGTCGACACACGCGAACACGAGGAGGGACGACAAGGGTCTACCAAAATACAACAAAACCTAAGCGTAAAAGAACGGTGGCGGCCACATATATAGCGACGGCCAGGAGGTGTAGGGCAGCCAAAACAGCGGTGGCCACCAAAACCCTAAGATACATGGGCCATAGGCCCAAAAGTGAGGTGATGCAGCACCCTGAATTTCTGGCCCGTGACATTGTTCCGCATTTTTCTGTCGTTCTGGAGTGAATTTGGAAATGGGGCTGGATCAATTGAATAGCTTATCTCCTAAGCTTTCAAACGGGTGGTCGCACGCTGAAAACGGAGTCTGGGAGTCCAAGTTATGCCCGTTTGAAGTTGGCATGCTGCTGGATGGCCGAACCGGGCTTTTTGGCATCTTGGGCTTCCATATGGGCCTTCCTTGACGCGTGGGCTATTTTCGGTGTGTGTGCTTGATGCCCTTGTCTGTTGATGTGGGCTTAAATAGCTGAACCTTTGGATTAAGGCCTCTCGGCGACGAAGTTGCCGCAGCGTCGATCATTTGTGATGAAAATGGAGCAGCGTCGGTAGTCATTGGAGAAGCCAGAGAGGAAGGAGGGGCAGCGGTCACGCTGGTCGTATCCATGTTGGTGATGTCCTCATCATCCTCCCCTTCTTGAATTGGAGTCGCCCTCGACTCCTTCTCATGATCCCGCAAAAGGTTAGTGGCAACAGGAGGCAAGGAAACAGATGTCTGCAACACAATATCATGTGAGGAAACAATCTTATTTAAAAGAACTTCTTTCTTGAACATTGGTTTAGATTGTTGTACACCACTAACAAGTTTGTCATCCTCATGTTCTTTACCATTAGTTCTTTTTGCATTAATTTTGGCTAGCTCAGCAGGAGTCATTGGATTCAAAATCAATTTCTTTCCATTAAACTTGAAAGTATATTGATTGGTTCTACCATAGTGAATAGCATCAACATCATATAACCAAGGTCTACCTAATAAAAGTGATCATGATTCCATAGGTATGACATCACAATAAACATGATCATGGTATGAACCAATAGAGACAGAACTTGCACAATTTGTGTTACCCTAACCTTACCAATTGAGTTAAACCATTCCATTGAGTAAGGTTGTCAAGTGGAGTCGTGGTCAAGCCAAGCTTCTAATTCATGTGTAGACTTGCGAGGTTGCTACAGCTTCTCCATCAATGATGACGCTTCATCACTGTTCTTGCACAACAAACTTAGTTTGGAATAAGTTGTTGCGTTGAGTTTCATTGGCATGCTCCACTGGTGCACTAAGTAGGCGATGAGACATGAGGCTCATGTAGTTGTCCGTCATTGCAGCACTCAGGTGCACACCACCTTGATCATTCTTGCTATCCTTCTTCTTAGATTGTGTAGGCTTGACTTCTTTCTTCAGTAGTTCCTTCTCATTCTTGGTCGAAGGGATAGTCCCATGCTCGACCTTTTCATTTTTAATTCTCTATTTCGCCATTTCTCCATGAACTCATTGTGTTTTTCTTTCAATTTCTTCTCTTTTCTCAAACTCATGATTAAGTTTCCGTGATATATTTCTTTTTGTTCTCGGCGGAATGCTTGGATCATCCTCAAGTATAGATCATCGTTCTTTCGTGGACTCGCCATTATAAGTGGTAGACAAGAAAAATACACGCAAAAATGTATATTCCTATCTACTAATATGTGGACAAAGGAGGATCTCACACGCCAAGCTCACACCAAGTTCTTACCCGTTTACTCTGCAATTTTTCAAGGTTCAATCGAGAGATGATGGTAATCAGACTCGGGGTGACAAAACAATTGCAAGGTGCTTCTCCTGTGGTTAATAGTAGGTGGAGCTTGGATAGGTATAATATGTAGCAAAGGATATACTAGAACCACACTAGCCAAAACAAGTTGAAAGAACGCTCAATGCCGGTATTTTGCTGGTCCTAGGCTAGACCGCATTAGAGACGCGAGCCTCGACACCAATGAAGTCATAGAAACAAAGAACTGAATGACCACAAGACACAAGCAAATAGCTAGGGCTTTTTTCCACCTTTTAGTGCGGCTCTTTTATATGCACTTGCCTTTTTTAATTTTTTCTTCCTTCTATATCAACAAGTGGCACATATGATGAATTACAACTCAAACTTTTTCCCGCTGCAAACAGATCTACTATGCAGAAACTTCAAACGCTATTTTTGGATTTTTATTCGCTTCCAATGCAAAAAAGTATAACTGGAAAATTGTAGATCTTTTCGAGCTGATCAATTTGCATATATGGAACGTCTATTTTGGATAAAGGAAGCCAGAGATATTGACCCCGAAATACAGACTGCTCAGAAAATCCAAGACGAAAACAGATTCCAATCCGACGGGATTTTGGGCAAGAAGACGGCGTTTCTGGAAAGTTTCACAATGTACAAAGTTGTAGATAATTTCTCACGCTTTCAGGAAAGTATAAGAACAGCAAAATCCGAGTTCGTATGAGGGAGTTATGACCAAAATACCGAACTGGACAGAGGAGGATCCGAATTGGACGTGACGACGTGATGGAGTTTGACTCGGTGACAAGAACGTGACAAGAACTCGAAACTCTAAAGATCAAAACACTAAGACCAGCAATGACACGACGATGCAACGCTAATTCAACAAGAATTAAACTAGGTAGTAATAGTAAAGGCCAAAAGGGGCTCGGATTAGATCGAACACACGACAAACATAATTTTTTTGGCTATTTTTCTGGACTCTAGGACGAACAAGATAAACTAAACAAGGATAAGGGTGTTCACACCAGGCAACCGTCGCTCTGATACCACTTGATGCGCACGGGGGTCGGCCCGATCTTCTGATGAGAACGATACGTCGGTTTGATGGCGCACGAAGTAGATGGATCGGCTACTAACCACGAGATCAGCAACCAAGCAATCGCAACGTCACCACACGAGGCGATCAACCGAATCAAATACCCGATCGATCCTTGTACCTGCTGCAACTGAGAACATGCAAGAACAAGGTGAGAGCAATTCCAATCCAATAATCTCAAAGATACAAGGGTGAGGTTCGCTTCGTCACGGTGTGGTCTAGTCGACACACGCAAACACGAGGAGGGACGCACAAGGGGTCTACCAAAACACAACAAAACCTAAGCGTAAAAGAACGGTGGCAACCACATATATAGTGACGGCCAGGAGGTGTAGGGCAGCCAAAACAGCGGTGGCCACCAAAACCCTAAGATACATGGGCCATAGGCCCAAAAGTGAGGTGATGCAGCACCCTGAATTTCTGGCCCGTGATATTGTTCTGCATTTTCCTATCGTTCTGGAGTGAATTTGGAAGTGGAGCTGGATCCATTGGAAATCTTATCTCCTAAGCTTTCAAACGGGTGGTCGCACGCTGAAAACGGAGTCCGGGAGCCCAAGTTATGCCCGTTTGAAGTTGGCATGCTGCTGGATGGCCGAACTGGGCTTTTTGGCATCTTGGGCTTCCATATGGGCCTTCCTTGACGCGTGGGCTGTTCTCGGGTGTGTGCTTGATGCCCTTGTCTGTTGATGTGGGCTTGAATAGCTGAACCTTTGGATTAAGGCCTCTCGGCGACGAAGTTGCCGCAACGTCGATCATTTGTGACGAAAATAGAGCAGCGTCGGTAGTCATTGGAGAAGCCGGAGAGGAAGGAGGGGCAGCGGTGACGCTGGTCGTATCCATGTTGGTGATGTCCTCATCAATACATAGCCATGGAGGAAGGTTGTAGATGGATAGGACTACTAGCCAAGTGCTATGTGTGGCGTTCCATTCACCGAAAGGATTCATACCATCGGTACTCAGCGCGAACCTTACATTCCTGGGTTCGTTGCCGAAATATGGATACATACAATCAAAATTTCTCCATTGTCTACCATCGGCGGGGTGTCGAATCTTTCCATCTTTTCTGCGCTTGTCGGAATGCCAACCCATTAGTTCGGAGTCCCTCTCATTCGAGTACAAACGTTTCAGGTGGCCAATAACTGGCAAGTACCACATCACCAATGCAGAGATTCTTTTCTTCTTATCCATGCCTGAAGAAGTGTCTTCTTCGTTATTACCAGTAGTACTATTCTTGTTCTTCTTATTCTTTGTAGTGTCAATCAAGAATCATCATCGCCGGGAGTCATCATTCTTCTTATACCACCGCCTTGCACACCAGGCATTGATCCAAGTCCACATAATCTTTACGGAAGAGGATACAGTGGTTCGAACATGTGTGCATCTTTTGCACATCCAATGACATCAAAGTGATAAGCTTCTTCGCGAAATAAGTGCTCGTCGGCAAGGTGGGCAATCCATTAGCCTTCGAAAGTATTTCTGCCAAGAGCCTTAACTATCGGTGAAACTCTTGTCCGACCATCCATTGCTAGCCTTCAACCGTAGAAGCATCAAGATCAGATGCAACACCAGTAAACTCGAGGACAACCCTTGATTCCTCATATAATGTATCATTCGCGCTTTGTATAACGATCGACATTATCTAAACCTCACATCTCCTTTAAAACACGTGGTTCGGCATGGCACAACATTTCTCTACATCGGCAATGCGACCATCATCTAGCAAACGAAAGCATGCACGTGAGCATCATCTCCCAAACCATCAGTGTCACCTCCGGCACTTCGATCATCCACGAGATCAGGATCAACGTCATCGGTTGTTTGTGATGTACGTTCCTCGCCATGTTTGGACCAACATGTGTAATCCTCTATAAAACCTCTCATGATCAAGTATGTTCTGATTACACTTAAATCTTCCCACCCTATATTGTTCTTACAGTCATTGCATGGATAAAGTATTTCCGTTTCCTTCTTAGTCCAGGCATCCTTCTGAGCGACTTTAATAAAAGTTTCGAGCTCTTTGAGGAATACACCCTTATTTCTTGGGGCATTGTACATCCATGTCCTTTCCATCTTGAACCTAAAATAGAAAATCAGATGAAATGTCAATTATTTAGATAGAACTTTAACAAGAGAACCCTAAGTTAAATACAATAAATTGATTTTATTAAAATCACGAAAGAATGTAAGATCCTATCCCTCTAGAGAGGGGAGGCTGGGTTCTCTCCCTCTAGATCTAGAGAGGGGGACTGTTCTCTTCCTCTAGAGAGAGGGAGGGATACAAGATCTGTCTATAGATCTAGAAGGTGAGGGCTTCAACCCCTCTCCCATGCACATTCTATCTACACTACATCTTCCTCTCCACTAGATATAAACCAAAATTACACAATTTAAATAACTATGAAACCTCTACAAATGTCACGAATGAGATGCTCTTACCTTAGAAAGTTAACTACTCCAAGGATTTCAAGTTCAAAACTTCCCCCCTTGTTTTCACAATTTTGGGGCCACCTGGAACTGCAACAGAGAACAATCTGTTCGGAGCTTTAAAGCGAAGTTTCCACACGCGGCTCCTTAAGACAACGGCCTGCAGAATAATAACGATCAAGCAAAAAAGACTACCGATGATCCGTCAATGATAAAAGAACCATACCGTAGTATTTTCTCGGATGTTGATTTCTCTGTGTAGTGCCGCCAAGGTAACATAACGGATGATCCGAGACGCTAATAAAAACTCATACCAGAGTATTGTCCGACGTTGGATTTCGTGTTTTGCGTGTATTGTAGAACAAAGGATGATCCTAAGACATACACGAAAAACGCATACCAAGATCTCCTTCATCACAAAATTTGCGACAAGCATTTACAAAATTTGGACAGTGGTTTGTTTAAGAACTACGCCTTTAAAGACTTGAACATCACCACAGGGGGTTCATTCATTAATTAGGCCATCAATATAATTAACTAAGGCAACTGGCTTAACGTACCGCCTGTGGAAACTGCAATTTCCGCATGCGGCTTCGTAAGAAAGCCGCCTGTGTGAAGATCGCAATTTCCCTTGGCTTTCCTTGAGAGAGCCGCCTATGAAGAGCATAGTTTCGACAGGTGGCATCTAAAGGGCACCGCCTGTGAAAAGATCAATATTTTCACAGGCGATTTCTTAAGAGAGCAGCCCGTGAAGATACCTTTACACAAGCGGTTCTTAACCCCAAGGATCGTCCGTAGTCAATTGAGGCGGCTCTCCTTTTAATCCGCTTGTGGAAACAAATCCTTGGTGTCTAAGAAAATCATTTCTGCAGTAGTGATTATCTCGATCGTTAGAGGCTCGAACCAGTATAAAATCTCTTGTCCATTGCCCTCTTAAGCACCGTCCCTCTCGCGGCATTCCTCAAACGCAAACCCTTCGCAGAAAAGGGGCCCTGGTTGATCCCTCATTCAACAAGTAAGCTCAGCAGGGGATTCATTTCCCAAACATCGACAGCTGGCGCCGTCCATGGGGATCGACTGAGTCCTTTTGTGAAGAATCTCTGAATATGCCGAATTCTCAAGATGGTCAAGACCTTTGCGTCTTCGATGATGTTGAGGATGATGACATGTACTACATTGATTAAGACATGGCTGGTGTGGTGATCCGCATACCACACCGAGCCCAGAGTCCTTCCCGTCTGGCATGGCGTGAGAGCGCTTTCCTCTGCTCATGACTTAATCCCCTCACTGATGAGGAAGAATGTGATGGTCTTTACGATGGTCTGGAAATTCCTGATCATTTTGAGCCTGACCATGATACCACGTCGCGGTAAGACACCATGATGTCGCCTTCACGGTCCCAGTACTCCCACGACGTCAATATGGCGGGAGGAGAAGTGGATCCAAAGGTCAAATCCTCAGGGGCTAGTTGTCGGGGATTGGATAATTTCCATAAAGACCATCGTACCCCGGCAGTCGGTCTTCAGCCGACCATACTTCCCCTTGGATGGCATCCCCAAGGAAGATCCTCGGGCGGACTGGCTAGTGGGCTAGCCCCGACCATGTCTGAGCTCGTTCCCGAGCATGCGCCTTAGTTCCCCGAGCGTGCTTGTTCAGGGGAGTGCGGCGGATGGCCAAAGTTGAAGGAAAAACCCGAGCATGATCGGAAGGTCGTGCTCAGTCCATAAAGGTGACGTGGCAATAATTACACTATGGTTCAAAAGATCGTTAGGCCACGATCTAAGCCCATCACATCCACAACGCATCATGGTGAAAATCAAGGGAGGCAGTGTAACATCCCAAATTTTAGCCTTTTCATTTAGATAATAGTGTTTATTTGCAATTTGTGCTTTTTGTGAATTTTTGGATTTATTTGGATTTTCTATGATTTATTTGAATTATTTTAAAAATTAAGTATATTGCCTTTTACCAAAAACTAATTATAAATAGATAAGTTTAAAACAAAGTTTTGCCAAAAATATTTTATTTGAGCAGGAATGTCTCAAAGTATTATTGTGATTTTTCTCGAGATTTTTATTGGTATTTTTACTACCTTAAATAAATCAAAGTAATTTCCTTATTTATTTTAAAAGCAAAAACCCAAAATTCCGGTTGTAACAGTAATGGGCCGAGGGCCGAGCCCATTACTGTGCACGCTAAGCCCGCTCATCGCAGCCTAGCCGTTTGGCCCAAAGCCATGAACCCCGCGCCGACCGTTGGATCCGGATCCGACGATCCGCATCGCGCGCAAACCCTAAAAGCTTCTGGCCGTTAGATTATCATCGGACGCTCTAGATCGGTCACACCGTCTCGGAACCCTAGCGAATCGCGACCGTTGGTTGTGGTTGGCGGTTCGGATCATGCCGCGCCGGGACTTCATCATGGCCACTGGATCTCAATCGTGTGGCTATCCATCGTCGTCTCCGACCAGGACTCGGAATCCGCCGCCGCCGCCTTGGAATCCCGCACCCATACACATCATGCGGGGTGTATTTAAGGACCGAGCGCCCCTCCCAATAATCCCCGTGAGTCACCACGTCTCTTTGCTGAAGCCTCGTCGCCGGAGGGACACCAAGGAAGCCGCACGACTTCGTCGGAGTAGAAGCTCGCGCCGTCGCGGTTTTCGTCTTGTTGCACCGCCGTTTAATCGCCAAACGCCGCACCTGAGGTCAGATCCAGACTCATCGCATCGCTTCACATCAGTGCAAAGCCTCGGAGGTCGCCGAGACATCGCCGTTGCGCCACACCCGAGTCTTTGTCTCTGAGTCTAGCGAGAGTTCACTGCCGCGTCGCCATCAGCAAGATCAAAGCGTCTCACCATCGGATCAAGAATCAGCATGCAATATCTCTCGACGTAATCGCCAGCATAGTAGACCTCATCTCCAACCGTAAGCCATCCAAACAGATCGTGTGGTCTAGATTCAGCCACAACGCGCCCCTCTGCTGAAGTCCGTGCGCCGTTGGATGTTGATCAGAGGGCTGCCGCTGCGACATGTCACCGCCATCCGTAGCCGTCCGATGAAGATCCAGCGCACCTCGGCTCAACCAATCAAGTGCCGACGTTTGGCGGCTGATGTCACGGTGACATCGGTGATCCACGCACTACGCTCATGGTCCATGGTGGATCGAGTCTACTAGACACCGGTCCACGGAATAGAGCCGAGATACATGTGTAAAGCTTCAGTTGGTTCGGGCTAGGGCTGATGTTATTATGGCGCATTGATGACGCAATAAAGTGGATTTTCTTTTATAAAATAATTCGGTTAATATTTGATTTTCCAATTTTCTGAATTTTTAGGAATTTGAATCTTCCGAGAGCTTGTTCTCCCTCATACAAACTCCGATTGAGGTGATTCAAATTTCTAAAAATTTGTAAAATTGAGATCTATCCATTAGTAGCTTTTGTTTGATTTTTTGAGTTGATTTGCTTTCTGTTTTGGGTGTTTATTTGCTTTTCCTTTTCGATTCACGTAGACATTGAATTGTGCGAGGCTTCGGAGCAGGAATTAGCAACTCAAGATCAATTTCCAGATCAAGACCAGGAGCTTAACCAAGACAAGTTGTGCTTTGATCATGTTGCACCCATGTTTTTAATGTTGCTAATTTGCTTTACGATATTGCATATTATTATGCGTATAAATGATTTCAACCTAAATTGGGATTTAGATATCATACCCAATGAATTACACCCTACCTTGTCGATTGTATGCCATGATCCACTTGTCACCTTAGATTGGTTTACTATAGTTGGTTAATAATAGAATTGTAACATCCCAAATTTCTGGCTTTTCAATTAGTTAAGAGTGTTTTATTGTCATTTGTGAATTTTGTGAATTTTCTAGAGTTATTGGATTTTTTTGAGAATTATTTGAATTATTTTCAAATAAGTATATTAACTTTTATCTAACAATTAATTATAAATATATAAGTTTAAAATAAAGTTTTGTCAAAAATATTTTATTTGGGTCCAGAATGTTTCAAAGTATTTTTGAGATTTTTCTGGGATTTTTCCTGGTATTTTTATTGCCTTAAACAAATTGAAATAATTTTCTCAATTATTTTTAAAGCTAAAACCGGAAAAATCGGAAGTTACAGTAACGAGCCGAGCCCATTACTGTGCACGCGACGCAGCCCGCTTAGCCGTTTTCTAGGATCAATCGCCGGCGACCGTTGGATCTCCATCGGGCGATCCTCGTCCAGCCACGCCACCAAGGAAACCCTAACGCCTCCGTGCCGTCGGATGAGCATCGGACGGGCGACGTTTATCGGGGCGTATCAGAGCCCTAGAGGATTCCAGCCGTTGGATGCGTTTGGCGGTTGTGATCATACCACGCCAGGAGTATTCGTCCACCCTTGATTGCCGATGAGATGGCTGATAGCTATCGTCTCCGAGCCAGACTCGGGACCCGCCGCCGCCGACACAAACTCCAGTGCCCGTACGCGTCGCCCGAGGCCTATTTAAAGCACCCGCGCCCCGTCCGAGGTTCCCCATGAGCCGCCACCTCTTTTCGCTGTTGCGCCGTCACTCGTGCTACCGTGACGCTCGCACAAGAGCTCGCCGAAGTTCGCATCCGCGCCGCCTCTGTTTTCATTGATTTCCGCCGTTGTCAAGCCGCCGGTCGCAGCGCCCGTTTCAGGTCCAGATTCATCACACCAAGCCACGTCGATTCCACTGGTCCTCATCGCCGTGGTGTCGTCGGAGCGCCGTAACTGCATATCGTCATCCCCAAGTCCGGCTAAGGTTTCACTGCCGTGCCACCATTAGCAGGGTCGGGAGTTTTTCAGCCGTTGGATCCGCATCAAACGTCTCGGATTAAGCCACGTCGCTAGGTCAACAGGGAATCGTCTAGGTAAGCCTTGGCCGTTGGATTGATTCCTAACGGTAACGATTTCGCCACGTAGTTAGGTTAGCAGTAATCGCCATCTTCAATCATGAACCGTTGGATCGAATCATGCGGTTCATATTTGTCCACGTCGCGCCCTCTCTGCTGAAATCCGTGGGCCGTTGGATGCCAATCGGATGGCCGCCACTACGCCACGTCGCCTCGGATCGTGGCCGTCCGATGGGAATCTGACGCACCTCAGCTCAGCCAATCGGGTGTTGCCGCGTGGTGCTCTGCTGACGCAATAATTGGATTTTCCTTTATAAAAAAATTCGGTTAATATTTGATTTTCCAATTTTCAGGTTTTTAAGATTTTTGAATCTTCCGAGAGCTCGTTCTCCCTCGTACGAACTCCGATTGAGGTGATTCAAATTTCTAAAAATTTGTAAAATTGAGATCTATCTATTGTTGGATTTTATTTGATTTTTAGAGTTCAATTTCTCTTTGTTTTGGTGTTTATTTAGCATTCTCTTTCGTTTCGCGTAGACAATAAATTGTGCGACTCGTCCGGGAAGGATTCATCAACTCAAGATCAAGGTCCAGAGCATAGATAAGGGCTTTCTTAAGGTAAGTTGTGCTTTGATCATGTTGAACCCATGTTAGGAAATTGCTATTTTGATTTAATCTATTGCATGTTATTTTATGTGTATAAATGGTTTTAACCTAAATTTGGGGTTTAGCTAATGTACCTTTTGAATTACACCCTAGCTTGTTGATTGTATGCCATGATTCACTTGTCACCCTAGATTGGATTACTATAGTTGGTTACTAATGAAATCAACATGGGATGGTTAGAACGGAATAGAATTGCTTAGCGAGCCACGTCATCACATGTTCATGAATCCTTTGTTTAATAATCTTGATTAATGGAATATGAAACAATGATGAGAATTTGTGTGTCATGTGTGGTCACGATGAGATTGAGTTGTTGTGGCGAGGAGGTCACGCAACGATGTTGATTTGTGTATAGCACGTGGTGCTTGGTAATCAACTGGGGTGGGAAAATGATTTAGACTGGGGCAAGTGGAAAGATTATTTCTGGTGGGCCAAGAGTGGCAATTGGGCGATCGTATTTGGTTTCATTGGTTTTTGGATATTTGCGGTCACACTTGGTTAGTCTTGTCTCGGTCAGCTAAGGACTTAACCTTGCGAGCCTTTGACCTGAGTCAATCATGCAACCACATGTCTGTTATGGGGCAGCCTAGCTGACTAATTTGCAATGTCTTAGCTTGAGTACTATCTTGGTGGTGTGAGTCCGGGTGTACGGAGGAAACTCATATGGCGCAAGAGGGGGGCCCTATTGTGGTGGTTTTAGCCCATCAGTGTTGAAACCTCAGCGGGTAGTACTGGATTAAGATGATGCATTGTAAAGGCTTTGTTATGATCATTCGCATGTATGGTGCATGGTTGTATCGTGTGGGTAAAGTGCATAACCTCTGCAGAGTGTACAAACTATTCGGATAGCCGTGCTCACGGTATTGAGCAATGCTCGGGGATTACAGTCAAGGCTTAGACTTTTGCAAAATGAAAATTTGGGATGGATGGCAGGTTGCCATAGAAAGTTGAATCTTGATTTAGGATGAGAAACTTGGTTTATTTGAAAAATGTTGAATCTATCTATTATTGTTATTTGTTTTATTACTGTCTTTCAATCTATATACTATACTTGTTTACAAATGCTGCTTTACTGCAAATAGCCATTGTTAGCCATTCCTTTGGAATAAGCCTTGCATATAGTTATGTTAGAATTGCATTCTGTGCACAACTTGTTGAGTGCTTTATGTACTCACCCTTGCCTACAAAATCATCAGTGCTGAAGAAGGAGTACCATGAAGGGACGAATGTTTAGGGTGTGAGCCTTGTCAGTTGCATGTGGTATACTGAGGGGTTACCTACGTCTTCATTTCCGCTGCAGTTCAATTTGTTGTTCAACCTTGTGAGGCATTATTAAGTAAGTTGACCATAACGTCATACAACTTGTAATATTTAATATATAATGTCTTTTATCTTATTTCCGTTGTGTATGATTGTGATATTCACTGATGTTGAGCCTGTGTGCACTAGCGTGATCCTGGACTAGTGCAGTATACACAGAGGGTCCGGATTTGCGTATTCGGGTCCCAACAAGAATCAACATGGGATGGTTAGATCGGATTAGATTGCTTAGCCTTGCCACGTCATCACATATACATGAATCACTGATTATTAATCTTGACTAATGGAATATGGAACAATGATATGAATTTGTGTGTCATGTGTAGTTACACAAAGAGATTGAGTTGTGGTGGCGAGAAGGTCACGCAACGATGTTGATTTGTGGATAGCACGTGGTGCTTGGTAATCAACTGGGTTAGTAATCACTTAGATTGAAGCAAGTGGCAAGGGCAAGTGTGCCAAGGTGAGCCTGATGGGTAGAGGGTATGTGCAAGTCTTGCTTTGATCAACTCTAAGGATTTAACCTTACGAGCCTTTGACCTGAGTCAATCATGTAACCACATGTCTGTTATGGGGCAACCTAGCTGACTAATTTGCACTGTCTTAGCTTGGGTACTATCGTGGTGGTGTGAGTCCGGGTGTACGGATGAACTGACATGGCGCAAGAGGGGGGCCCTGTTGTGGTGGTTTAGCCATCAGTGTTGAAACCTCAGTGGGTAGTACTGGGTTAAGGCGGGGCATTGTAAAGGCTTTGTTGTGATCATTCGCCTTTGTGGTGCATGGTTGTATCATGTGGGTAAAGTGCATAACCTCTGCAGAGTGTACAATCTATTCGGATAGCCGTGCTCACGGTATTGAGCAATGCTCGGGAATTACAGTCAAGGGTTAGTTAATTAATTGGACAACTGAATGGGATGGTAGGATGCCATGTGGATAATGACACTTGACTTAGGTGGAAATTTGGTTTACTTGAGACTCATTGAATCTATTTATTGTTATTATTTGTTTTACTGTCTTTTCAATTTATGTAATGTATGTGTTCTTAAATGCTACTTTACCGCAAATAAATCACATTGCCATTCTTTGGAATAAGCCTTCCATGTAGCTATGGTAGAGGTGCATTCTGTGCACAACTTGTTGAGTGCTTTTGTACTCACCCTTGCAATCAACAACAAAACAGCAGAGGAGGAATCATCGCCCTTGTTGGAGGAGGACTTCCAGGTGGATACGAGTCACTAGGCCAAGCCTTGTCAGTCGCCTGTGGTGTGCTGATGGGACATCTACGTCCTTTGCTATTTTCCACTACATTTGTCTTAGTTTATTTTCAGTCTAGCCCGTGTGGCTGAATAATGTAAGTGATCATAAGATCATACACTAGTTATACTAATAAATGGAGTCTTACTATTGTTATCGTTGTGTAAGTTGTGATGCTTACCGATGTTAAGCTGTGTGCACTAGCGTTGATCCTGGGACTAGTGCGGTAAAACACAGTGGATTCGAATTGGTGAATTTGGGTCCTCATAGAGGTGTTATCAGAGCATACTGACTGTAGGACTTGGCCCTAGTTAGCATGGTGGTGTCCTAGGAGTGTCCAAAATTATTTTCTAAAAGAAAAACCTAAATTGATTAAGATAACACTCTTGACTCTTCTTATTCTCTGCTTCTTGCCTTTGCTGAATTTTTATTTTCTAAGTGGCCGTTTGAGAGTTGAGGACTTATCTACTTCTCTTTTGAATAGATGAGAAGGCTGCAGATGTATGGAGAGTGTCAGGGTGGTTATGCCGCAGAGCTATGGAGAGTGCTCCAAGTATTGGGAGGCTTCACCAGGCCGATGTATTGAGGCAGGAATTAGATCGTCAACAGAGTTACAAGAGGAGTGCTGTGTAAACTTTTAATCTATGCCAGAGAAAATGAGAGGGCAAGCCAACCTATCAACATCACTGTGAAGAGGACTACTTGGGAGATCGGTATTCAGGAGGCTTTGCGACTCGCCTTACAGAGGATTTACCACGACTACTACCGCGAGCTGGACGATACCGTGTTTCGACTCCACCCCACAGGACGAGCTGCTTGGCGTCTACGTGTCGCTCAAGAGGAGGATGCTACTGCAATGCACTTAGCACGATTGGCCACAGCGCAGGAGTACCACGCCAGGGATACTGCTGAGGAATTAAAGATGGCGTATGAGGCTCTCCAAGTTACCGAGGAAGAATTGCACGACACCGGAGTTGCTTTCACCACAAGGATTATGGAGCTCGAGGAGGCACTACAAGAGGGAGGCTAGGCTGCACCAGCACTGCCTGTCGAGGAAGAGGAAGATGAGGAACCAGAGGAGGTCGAGTCCGACCAGGAGGAGCAGGAGGTACATCCAACTGCAGGGCACCAGGACCAGTTCGCGCCAGCGCCAGCCCACCCACCGGTGTATGCACCGTGTCAGCCTCAGCTAGGGTGGTTGGAGGAGTGAGAGTCTTAGGGTTAAGTTGAGACTCAAGTGTTGAGTCGCGTCAATAAGGTAGTCTTACCATTTGTAATAGACGTTAAGGTTGCGTGTTTAGTTTGATTCTTAATGTTTGCTGAGTGTGCAATATGTGTTGCATAGCCCTTAGGCTTTTGTAAGCAACCATACCAAGTTAATTAATAAAGTTGTTTAAGTTTGGATTTAACCTATTCCCCCGCCTTAGAAATTCTTGTATCTTACCTATGCTACTTCTACCTTTCCTAACCTAAGAAACAATCAGCAGATGGTGAACACTCGTGATAACAATGAAGCATCAGGAAGTGGCCTTCGCAGAAATGACAATATCAATGATGAAGTACCACCACAGCCAGCACCGCCAGTGGATATGCAGAACTTGGAAGCTTTTCTGGTAGCCCAGACTCAGCTTATGCAAACCATGATGCAACAAATGCAGAGTATGCCAAGTCAAGCTGCAGGCAACAACAATGTTCAGCATGGCAACAATGGGTCGCGTCCTTACTCCAAGTTGTCAGACTTCATGAGGACCCACCCACCAACATTTTCAGGCAATGTCAATTCTTTGGAAGCTGATGACTGGTTGAGGACCATTGAAAGGAAGCTACACATCACGCAGTGTGAGGGCAACGAGAAGGTGTTGTATGCTTCACACCAGTTGGAAGGAACTGCCACAGAGTGGTGGGAGAACTACTGCGCTGCACATGAAGCCCCACAAGAGATCAGCTGGAAAGAGTTCTCAACTGCCTTTCGTCAGTACCATGTGCCAGAAGGAATGATGGACCTTAAGAAGGAAGAGTTCATGGCTCTGAAGCAAGGAAGCCAGTCAGTGGCGGAGTACCTGAACAAGTTCACTCAGTTGGCACGTTATGCACGAGAAGATGTGGCTACATATAAGGCCAGGCAGTCCTGTTTCTCGAAGGGTTTAAACTCTGGACTGTAGGTGGGACTGATCACCCACAACTTTCCTGACTTTCAGGAGTTGGTCAATAAGGCTTTGATTCTTGAGGACAAGCGCAAGGAATTGGGTGAGAACCGTAAGCGTAGGATGGCTAGTCAAGCAGGGCAGCCTAATCAGTTCAGATTGAGGATGTCTCCCCAACAGTTTGCCAGAATTCAGCCGCAGTTGCCAGGCAAGACTTCTGTTCCATCCCCTCGCCCCACTAACCAGAATTTCTAGACACCAGCGCCAGGTAGCAATGCACCCGCAGGAAGTCAACAGCCTGTTGCCAAGAGATGCTACTCTTACAGCGAGCCGAACCGCCAATAAGTGTTCAAGAGGGAGGAATTACCCCGTCCGCTTCAACTTGGGCACTACTCCAACCAAGGCTCGGTGGGAGGAGAGGAACCAAGTGCCAGTGCAGGCAGGAGTAACACCTCAGACGACAGTGCATGGGAGGATCAACCACATTACTGTAGATGAAGCTCAAGAGGTGTCAGACGTCGTACTGGGTAAGTTCTTGGTTAACTTCGATTAGCTAGCTAATTTTATTTGATTACGAGCTTCGCATTCATTTGTTTCTCGGAGTTTTGCAATGAAGAATGGATTTGCTGTTAAGAATCTTAAATGTGTGCTTTTAGTCCAAGCCCTAGGATCTGAACTTCGGTCTAGCCTTGGGTGTTTGGGAGTTAAGTTGCTTATGAATGGGATAGAGTTCCTACCAAATCTTATCTTGTTAGATACCCAAACCTTGGATGTCATCTTAGGAATGGATTGGCTGTCCAAGCATAAGGTTGTTTTCGATTGTGGCCAAAGGATGGTATCCCTAGAAAGCCCTAGTGGCAAGAAAGTGGAAGTGCATGCAACCGCAGTTCGTGATGGTCAGTTAATGGTCAATAGTGTAAATGTTGTTAATCTAGAAGATGTGCCAGTGGTTAGAGATTTTTCAGAAGTATTCCCTAAAGATTTGCCTAGCATGCCGCCAGACCGGGACATCGAGTTTGTCATTGAGTTAGTACCTGGAACAGCACCAATAGCAAAGAGGCTGTATCGGATGCCAACCGATGAGCTAGTTGAGATGAAGATGCAGATTGAAGAATTGCTTGAGAAAGGTTTCATTCGACCAAGTTCTTCCCCGTGGGGAGCGCTAGTTTTGTTCGTCAGAAAGAAGGATGGAAGTCTAAGGATGTGCATTGATTATCGTGCACTTAATGAAATGATGGTCAAGAATAAGTACCCCTTGACTAGGATTGATGATTTGTTTGATCAGTTGAGAGGAGCAGGAGTTTTCTCTAAGATAGATCTCCGATTAGGGTATCATCAGCTAAGGATCCGAGCAGAAGATATTCCAAAGACTGCATTCTCTACCCGTTATGGACATTGTGAGTTCACATTCATGTCTTTTGGACTGACAAATGCCCCTGCATACTTCATGAACATGATGAATAAGGTATTCATGGAATACTTGAATAAATTTGTGGTTGTCTTTATAAACAATATCCTTGTGTACTCCAAGTCAGAATAAGAGCACATATAGCATTTGAGATTGGTTTTGGAGAAGTTGTGAGAATAGCAGTTGTATGCCAAATTCAGCAAATGTGAGTTTTGAAAAGAGAAGGTGGAATTTCTTGGCCATGTAATGACTGCTAAAGGAGTCGCTGTGGATCCAAGCAAGGTGGATGTTATGTTGCATTGGGAGCAATTGAAGACAGTTACCCAAGTCCGTAGTTTTCTGGGAATGGCGGGATATTACCGTCGGTTCATAGAAGGATTTTCGACGATTGTGAGACCTCTTACGCAATTGTTGAAGAAAGAGAAAAAGTTTGCATGGACGCCAGAGTGCGAGAAGAGTTTTCAGGAGCTAAAGAAGCGGTTAACATCTGCACCTGTGTTAGTATTCCCAGATGTGCAGTGCGGCTTTGACATTTATTGCGATGCCTCAAGGCAGGGTCTTGGTTGTGTGTTAATGCAGAATGGCAAGGTAGTGGCCTACGCATCAATGCAGTTAAGGCCGCACGAAGAGAATTATCCGATGCATGATCTAGAGTTAGCTGCCGTAGTGCATGCTTTAAAGATATAGCGTCATTATCTCATTGAAAATAGATGTGAGACATATATAGACCATAAGAGTTTGAAGTATATATTCACCCAGTCAGATCTCAATATGAGGCAGAGAAGATGGCTAGAATTGATTAAGGATTATAATGTTGGAATTCATTACCATCCTAGAAAAGCCAATGTGGTAGCCGACGCCCTGAGTCATAAAAGCCACAGTGTAAATATGATGATAGCAAGCGATCAACAGAAGTTGTGTGAAGAATTTCAGAGGTTGAGATTAGAGGTTGTGCCGCAAGGATTTGTAGCTGCCTTGGAAGTAAAGCCAACCCTAGAGGATCAAATCAGGGATAGGCAGAGTAAAGATGAGAAAATCAACAAAATCAAGTCCAAGAAAAAGATGGTTTAGCGTAAGATTTCTCTGTGGATGAGCAAGAAACTCTGTGGTTTAAAGGTCAAATTTGTGTGTCGAATGAGAAAGAGCTTAAGCAATTGATTCTTGAGGAAGCTCATGATTCTAAATACTCAATTCATCCGGGAAGTGCCAAGATGTATCAAGATCTTAAAGGAAAATTCTGGTGGCCGAACATGAAGCGTGAAGTAGCAAAACATGTTGCATTGTGTGATGTGTGTCAGAGGGTAAAGGCGATGCAGCAAAAGCCCGCAGGATTGTTGCATCCACTAAAGATCCCAAAATTGAAATGGGAGGAAATTGGAATGGATTTCATCACTGGGTTGCTCAAGACTCAGAGAGGCTATGATTCGATATGGGTCATCATTGATCGATTGACCAAAGTTGCTCACTTCATCCCAATGAAGACAACCTATTCAGGAGACCGATTAGCAGAGCTGTACATGTTGAGGATTGTGTGTTTGCATGGTGTGCCCAAGAAGATTGGTCAGATCGAGGTGCCCAATTTAATTCAAGATTTTGGGACAAGCTGCATGAAGCAATGGGAACTCGCTTGAATTTCAGCACCGCTTATCATTTACAAACAGATGGCCATACAGAAAGAGTTAAGCAGAATCTGGAAGATATGTTGAGAGCTTGTGTGATATCTTACACTACATCTTGGGATAAATGCTTGCCATATGCAGAGTTCAGTTATAACAATAGTTATCAGGCTAGTTTGCAGATGTCACCATTTGAGGCCTTATATGCTCGTGCTTGTCGTACACCGTTGAATTGGAATGAAACAGGAGAGCGTTCAGTGTTTGGGCCTGAAATTCTCAGGGAGGCCAAAGAGCAAGTTGCTATGATCAGGGAAAGACTGAAAGTAGCATAGTCAAGGTAGAAAAGCTACGCTGACAATCGCCGCCGTGATTTGAGTTTTGAACACAATGATTTCGTGTATCTCAGAGTCACTCCACTTAAAGGTGTAAAAAGATTCCATGCCAAAGGGAAGCTTGCACCCAGATTTGTTGGACCGTTCAAAATCCTGAGCCATTGAGGAGAGGTTGCGTATCAGTTGGAGTTACCACAGTCATTAGCAGGTGTGCATGATGTGTTCCACGTGTCGCAGCTCAAGAAATGTCTCAGAGTGCTAGCAGAGCAGACGCCATTAGAAGGAATCGAGTTGCAAGAGGACCTGACCTACAAAGAGCAGCCGATCAAGATTCTGGATGTAATAGAGCATAGGACCAGAAACAAGTCTGTCCGCTTTTGCAGAGTTCAATGGAGCAATCACTCGAAGAGCAAAACAACCTGGGAGCGCGAAGAGGATCTAAAGGCAGAATTTCCAAACCTATTCTCTAGACAACCCTGAATCTTAGAGTCGAGATTCTGTTAAGGGAGGAGGTTTGTAACATCCCAAATTTTGGCCTTTTCATTTAGATAATAGTGTTTATTTGCAATTTGTGCTTCTTGTGAATTTCTGGATTTATTTGGATTTTCAGGAATTTATTTGAATTATTTTAAAAATTAAGTATATTGCCTTTTGCCAAAAACTAATTATAAATAGATAAGTTTAAAACAATGTTTTGCCAAAAATATTTTATTTGAGTCCGGAATGTCTCAAAGTATTTTTGAGATTTGTTTGGGATTTTTATTGGTATTTTTATTACATTAAATAAATCAAAGTAATTTCCTTATTTATTTTAAAAGCAAAAACCCAAAATTCAGTTATAATAAATAATGGGCGAGCCCATTCTTTGTCTTAAGCCCGCTTTCCATCCTGACCAATAGTTCGACCCAAAGCCATGAATCCCATGCCGACTGTTGGATCCGGATCCGACGATCCGCATCGTGCGCAAACCCTAAAGCTTCTGGCTATTAGATTATCATCGGACGCTCTAGATCAGTCGTACCATCTCGGAACCCTAGCAAATTGCAACCGTTGGTTGTGGTTGGCGGTTCAGATCGTGCCACGTCGGGACTTCATCGTGGCCACTGGATCTCAATCGTGTGGCTATCCGTCGTCGTCTCCAACCAGGACTCGGAATCCGCCGCCGCTGTCGCCGCATTGGAATCCCGCACCTGTACACGTCATGTGGGGGGTATTTAAGGACCTGGCGCCCCTCCCGAGAATCCCTGTGAGTAGTCGTGTCTCTTTGCTGAAGCCTCGTCGCCGGAGGGACACCAAGGAATCTGCACGACCTTGTCGGAGTAGAAGCTCGCGCCGCTGCGGTTTTCGTCTTGTTGTGTCACCGTTTAATTGCCAAACGCCACACCTGAGGTCAGATCCAGACTCGTCGGATCGCTTCACATCAGTGCAAAGCCTCGGAGGTCACCGGGACATCGCCGTTGTGCCGTGCCCGAGTCTTCGTCTCTGAGTTCGACGGGAGTTCACCATCGTGTCGCCATCAGCAAGATCAAAGCGTCTCGGCCATCAGATCAAGAATCAATGCACAAGACCTCTCCACATAATCGCCAGCACAGTAGACCTCATCTTCAACCATAAGCCATCCGATCTGATCGTGTGGTCCAGATTCAGCCACGATGCACCCCTCTACTAAAGTCCGTGCGCCGTTCGATGTTAATCGGAGGGCTACCGCTGCAACATGTTGCGCCACCCGTAGCCATCCGATGAAGATCCAGCGCACCTTGGCTCAACCAATCAAGTGCCGACGCGTGGCGGCTGACGTCATGGGTGACATCAACTGGTCCATGGCACAGTTCCGTGGGTCCATGGTGGACTGAGTCTACGGTACACCGGGTCCACGGAACAGTGCCGAGACACATGTGTAAAGCTTCAGTTGGTTCGGGCCAGGGCTGACGTCAGCATGGTGCATTGACGACGCAATAAAGCGGATTTTCTTTTATAAAATAATTCGGTTAATATTTGATTTTCCAATTTTCTGAATTTTTAGGAATTTGAATCTTCCGAGAGCTCGTTCTCCCTCATACGAACTCTGATTGAGGTCATTCAAATTTCTAAAAATTTGTAAAATTGAGATCTATCCATTATTAGCTTTTGTTTGATTTTTGGAGTTTATTTGCTCTCTATTTTGGGTGTTTATTTTCTTTTTCTTCTCGATTCGCATAGACGTTGAATTGTGTGAGGCCTCGGAGGAGGAATTAGCAACTCAAGATCAATTTCCAGATCAAGGCCAGTAGCTTAACCAAGGCAAGTTGTGCTTTGATCATGTTGCACCCATGTTTTTAAAGTTGCTAATTTGCTTTACGATATTGCATATTATTTCATGCGTATAAATGATTTCAACCTAAATTGGGATTTAGATATCATACCCAATGAATTACACCCTACCTTGTCGATTGTATGCCATGTTCCACTTGCCACCTTAGATTGGTTTACTATAGTTGGTTAATAATAGAATCAACATGGGATGGTTAGATCGGATTAGATTGCTTAGCCTTGCCATGTCATCACATGTACATGAATCACTGATTATTAATCTTGACTAATGGAATATGGAACAATGATATGAATTTGTGTGTCATGTGTGGTCACACAAAAAGATTGAGTTGTGGTGGCGAGAAGGTCACGCATAGCGATGTTGATTTGTGGATATGCGTGGTGCTTGGTAATCAAGCGGGTTAGTAATCACTTAGATTGAAGCAAGTGGCAAGGAAAGTGTGCGGGGTGGGCCCAATGGGCAGAGGGTATGTGCAAGTCTTACTTTGATCAACTCTAAGGACTTAACCTTGCGAGCCTTTGACCTGAGTCAATCATGCAACAACATATCTGTTATGGGGCAGCCTAGCTGATTAATTTGCACTGTCTTAGCTTGGGTACTATCGTGGGGGTGTGAGTCCAGGTGTACGGATGAACTCACATGGCGCAAGAGGGGGGCCCTATTGTGGTGGTTTAACCCATCAGTGTTGAAACCTCAGTGGGTAGTACTGGGTTAAGGCGGGGCATTGTAAAGGCTTAATTATGATCATTTGCCTATGTGGTGCATGGTTGTATCGTGTGGGTAAAGTGCATAACCTCTGCAGAGTGTACAATCTATTCGGATAGCCGTGCTCACGGTATTGAGCAATGCTCGAGAATTACAGTCAAGGGTTAGTTAATTAATTGGACAACTGAATGGGTCGATTGGATGCCATGTGGATAATGAAACTTGACGTGGGTGGAAATTTGGTTTACTTGAGACTCATTGAATCTATTTATTGTTATTATTTGTTTTACTGTCTTTTCAATTTATGTAATGTATGTGTTCTTAAATGCTGCTTTACCGCAAATAAACCACATTGCCATTCTTTGGAATATGCCTTTCATGTAGGGTAGAGATGCATTCTGTGCACAGCTTGTTGAGTGCTTTTGTACTCACCCTTGCCATCAACAACAAAACAACAGAGGAGGAATCATCACCCTTGTTGGAGGAGGACTTCCGGGTGGATACGAGTCACTAGGCTAAGCCTTGTTAGTCGCCTGTGGTGTGCTGATGGGACATCTACGTCTTTTGCTATTTTCCGCTACATTTGTCTTAGTTTATTTTCAGTCTAGCCCGTGTGGCTAAATAATGTAAGTGATCATATGATCATACACTAGTTATACTAATAAATGGAGTCTTACTATTCTTATCGTTGTGTATGTTGTGATGCTTACCAATGTTAAGCTGTGTGCACTAGCGTTGATCTTGGGACTAGTGCGGGAAAACACAGTGGATTCAAATTGGTTAATTCAGGTCTTTACAGGCATTTACAACCACGTTCAGGCATGGTAATGGTGTGTTATTCAGTTATAATTACTGCAGTCGCTTATAAATACCCCCGCTGTAGATTAGGGGAGGCACAAGGCTGATAAGCAACACACATAGAGAGATATGCACAACATATTCACGCAAGCATCTTGTAAGCATCCAAGCAGTAGTAATATTACTAGACGTAGGGTTATTATCTCGATCGTGAGAGGCTCGAACCAGTATAAAATCTCTTCTCCATTGCCCTCTTAACCTTTGTCCCTCTTGCGGCATTCCTCGGACGCAAACCCTTCGCGGAAAAGGGGCCCTGATTGATCCCTCATTCAACAAGTAAGCTCGACGAGGGTCCATTTCCCAAACATCGACAGCAGCTGCTCCATTACTCTGTGGATGCGCCACAGAGGCGAAACAGACCTTTGTCCCGAATGGGCAAATTATCCAAGGGATCAAGAAGAGAGTTTTCAGAAACCTTAGTCACCACGGTCAATTGTGGGTGGACGAGCTTCCTTCCGTCCTTTGGTCAGTTCGCTCTATGGCAAGCTGGGCTACGGGTGAAAACCCTTTCCAGCTCATCTATGGTGAGAGGCCATATTGTTCACTGAAATAGTATTGGGTTCTCCAAGAGTGTACTTGGTCGACGACGTTAACCAGGAGCTCGAGCGTCTCCTTGACCTAGATCTCGCTGAGGAGATACGTGAACGGGCTTTGCTGCAATCTGCGGTTTACCTATAGGCTCTTCGTAGGCGTGCGGCTAAATTAGTCCGACCAAGGACCTTGCAAGTTGGTGACCTAGTCCTACGTCGAGTCCAGGACTTGTTAAAGGCCAACATGCTGTCCCCCAGATGGGAGGGTCCATTCTCGGTCATCTCGATGGCACGCCCGGGGGCTATCTGCTTAGCGATGGAGGATGGTCGGGTGCTCACTAGTTCTTGGAATATCGATCAGCTGCATAAGTTCTTTGTGTAGCTTTTATTTACCTTCGTGTCTTACGTATGCTCAACGAATTTTTCTATAAAGTTCGGTTCTTTCACCCACGTGAATTCCATTCTTTCCAAGATTTTGTGAATGTCTCTGAGGTCACTGCCCGTTGGTAAGCCGACTCAGTCCTGCACAAGGGCACACTTTTTTCCTCACGGTCTTGGTGATGGGATGAGCGTGTGCGAGTAGGAACATTTGCTTCAATCGACCTACTCTAAAGTTCGGCTAGCGTCTTAAGAGCGTCTGAGTCTTCGACCAGCCGAATCACTAATCTACGCCACGAAGGTCGAGTCTTCATAAGCCGATTATTGTTCACAGTAGTTCTTCACTACAAGTCCAAAATCGATTACAAACACCCTCTCGGATAGTCCAGAGACTTAGCTTGATTCGCGCGTGTTCGGTCATCTTGTACTCTGTCGAGCAATCGCACGTTCTTCCTCGTCAAAGCTATGCTCGCAACTTAGGGGCATGGTGTTGAGACATTCAGGAAGTCAAGGCCGTGCGTGTTTCTTTCTCCCGACCTATCCCATGCTTGCAACTCGGAGAATTGGTGGTTAGGTTGTTGAGGGAAAAGTGCGCATTTTTCTAACTCTCTTGTGAATGAGCTCATGCTCGCAACTCAGGCGCATGACCTTCATTCACAACGGGGGCTTAGTCGGGACGAACTACCGTTCTTTTCTAAAAACACGCACTCGTGTTTCGTTCTACTTTTACTTTTGTTCTTATCCTTTTCGTCTGCTCGACTTGTCTTGTCTAATGTGTGCAGGCACTCATCAAAGGATAAACTGCCAAAGATACAAGACAAAACAAAAGGCAAGACTCATGGCAAAAGTTATTCCTCATTCAGATCATTAATCAAATTACATAAAAGTCAAGTTTCAGACAAGGAGCTATTTCCTGAACTTTGCCCCTCTGAGTGCCGAAAGTTTCTCCTTCGCCTCATCGAGCTCAACTTCAAGATCGAGGACTCACCTTCAAGCTTCGTGTCCTTCACGAGCCTCTTGGCAGAGTCGCTTCATCTCCTCCTTGTCCTGGTTGGCGAGTTCAGTGGCCTCCCGGGCAGATTGTCTCAGCTCGTCCGCCTTCGCCTCCAAGGTTTGAGAGCGTTGCTTTTCTTGCTCTAGTTTAAGCTCGAGCTCGCACATCCGCTCTCTGTTCCTCACGGTGTTTTCTTCGGCTTGACGAAGCTTTGTTTGAACCTTTCGGGCTCAATCTTTAAGGTCGGCCAGCTCTTGCTCGAGCTCCGCTACCTTGGCGTCATGCTCGGTAGAGAGCTTGGCCACGATCTCCGGGGGAACAGTCGCCGATTCGAAGTCCACCATGGTTGCTTGGAGCACCTGCGGGCAAGAAGGTCTTCAGTTTCCATTCGTTTCGAAAGAAGAAAGTTTCAGAAATGAGGTGCACTCACCCAGTGGAGACGGTCGCGAAGATTCTCCCGGAAAGCCTTGGTGACGTCTTCCTCCCGAAGTTCCGCGAGATCTCCCACCGTGGACTTCAACGAGGAGACTTGGTCTTCTTCCCAAGCACACATTTCGCTTGGGGCCCTTTCATTTTCCTCCTAAGCAAGAATTTCGCTCGGGGGCTTCAAGCCTTCCTCCCAAGCAAGCATTTCACCCGAGGGCTTTGCGCTTTCCTCCCGGACGGGTAGTTCGCTCGGGGGCTTCGTGCCTTTTCGAGTAGGCTCTTCGCTCAAGGGCACAGGGTCTTCTTCCTTTCCCCGAGCAGGCTCTTCGCTCGGGAGCACAAGATCCTCTTCCTTGTCCCGAGCATCTGATGTGCTCGGGAGGGCCAAGTATATGTCATGGAGGGTTGGTCCCTCCAGGGTAGGAAGCTCTGTGGCCTGCTAGTCAGTCTCATCGACGAAGTCTTCCACCGTCGCGATATCAATGGCCTCGGTCATCACGAGGTCGGCGGCGAGGGCGAGCTGCCTCTCTATGACATGATCGAGGATCTCGTCAACCATAGCCCCAAAATCAAAAAAGCCCCTACGAGCTATCACGCCCACGTCAACAGAGTGTAGTTAGCTCGGTCAAACAAAACAAAAGGATGGAAAGAAAGGAGAAAAGGCGAAGAGCAAAAAATTACCTTGGTTAAGTTCCTTGCTGTCATCTTCGATAGTTCTAGCTTCCGTCGCAACCACGAGCTCAGATTTCTCCGCAGTGGCGCGGCTGATCCTCGCCATCAAGGGGTTGATCGTCTCCATGTCGACCTCCTCCAGAGTCTTCTTTGGGCGCCGGCGCTTCTTCGCAAGGGGCATCATGTCCTCGTCCTCTTCCTCGGACTCTCCCACCAAAGAGCCCGAGGTAGCTCGAGCAAGTTTGGCCTGAAGCGCATTGATCTCCCCCTCCAGTGCCTTGCGCTTAGTGTCCCTTGCCTCCTCGGCCAGTCTTGCTTGCTCCGTGAGCTGTTGCAAGCTAGCCATCAGACCTGGTTTTCTCTCGAAGTACCCCTTCATCCAGGCCTTCAAGTCACTTACCTCCATTCTATCGACGAACTCTAAGTGTCGCTGGGGAGGGCTCTTGGTTGAAGCTGCCCGTGTCTTTAAAGGCCAGGCAGGCAGTGGTGGCGGCGCTGATCGTTTCCCCCTCGCCTTCTTGGTCTTGGCGGTGGGGATGGCTCTCCCTTGGTCGCGTGATAGTGGCTTGAGTTTGGCCACCGCGGCTTCAAGGGTGATTTTCTCTTGCTAAAAGCAAAGAAAACGTTAGAAGATGCTCGGGATGTGTTCCCTCGAGCGTGTATCGCAAGGAGACTCACCACTTCACCTCGCTCGAGCACGTTCTTTGGGACCTATCGCCCATTCTCGAGCTCCTTGCCCTTTGGGGTACTGAACATTTCGGTGACCCGTTTCTCCACCCAGTTGTTGCTCGGGGCTGCAAACGATCAAAAGTGAGCGTTAGCATGAGCAAAAGTCATGCATAAGGGGTAGAAATTATCTAAATTCAGGAAGGTTACCGGAGTCAGCTTCTCGGGTGAGGTCTTGCCACCCGGAGATTTTGAAGAAAGGATGTTCCCTCCTTCTAAATAGGGACACCCGGTTCTTGAGGTAGTCCCGAGTGATGTCACGACCAGTGAGCCCCATGTTGGTGAGCTCGCTGATCGTCATCAACGTCCACTTCTCCTTGGCTTGCCTGGCGAGCGCGTCTCGGCAACAGGCGCCGCTCAAAGTAGCGGAGAGTGCTTCCCTCTGCCTTCTTCAGGTAGAACCAGTAGTTGGCCCAGCCTGACACCGAGTCCTTGAGTGCGAAGATGGGGTATTCATATGGTCGGTTGGGCCACAGGCGGAAGTATATGGAGCCGGTGGGAGAAGCCCCACCGGTGCGGAACAAGGAGTAAAAATAGAAAAAGAGGCTCGCCGTGGGCGTGGTACCCACGAATCCGTTGCAAAGGTGCGAGAAGATGGCCAAAACAAGAATGGAGTTAGTGTTGAGATTGGTAATCTCGCACATGCTTTGAGCAAGTACGGATTCAAGGAACTCACTCTCGGGCATTCTAAGCCCCTTGACGGTATAGAGATCGTAGGAGCGATCTAAATGCGTTGTCAATAACAACTGGAACTCCTTAGCCATCAGGATCGCGGTACCCACATCAAGATAGCCAAGATCCTCAAGTATCTGTAGCCTCTCCTTGCTGATCTTACTCGGACCAAACTTCGCCATGAGAAAGGTTGAAGAAGAGAGCACAGGAATGAGAGAGTTTTGGGCTTGGGAGATTCTAAGGTTTGATTGCGAGATGATGATGAAGGATTTCTCAGTCCTATTCCCGCCGGTATATATAGGCGGAGAAAGTCGAAACAGACCTTGCTCCCACTGTTCGTGATCCGATGCCTGACAGTGCGCTCTTAGCCCATCCAATAAAGGCATGGTTCCCCAAAACTGTATGAACTGCTCCACAAGGCTTCGCAGAGAAGGAACCGTCGCGACCTTTGGCCTCTCTTCCCGAGTCTCACTTTGGTCAGGTCTAGAGCCAGATGCTCGGTCCTCACTAGAGCATGCTCACCTGCGAGCAAGAGTTGCTCGGATGCTGCGGCAGTGTTCCACTGTAAGGTTCCAATCCCTCCTGTGAGTCTGAAGGCTCAAGGGGAAGGCCCTGCCAAGTAAGTTTCCACTTGAGCCTAGGAGGCTAGCTGTCAGGGATTGGATATTTTCCATAAAGACCATCGTACCCCGGCAGTCGGTCTTCGGCAGACCATACTTCCCCTTGGACAGTATCCCCAAGGAAGACCCTCGAGCGGACTGGCTAGTGGGCCAGCCTTGACCGCGTCTGAGCTTGTCCCCGAGCATGCGCCTTAGGTCCCCGAGCGTGCTTGTTCGAGGGAGTGCGGCGGTCGGCCAGAGTTGAAGGAAAAACTCGAGCATGACTAGCAGGTCGTGCTCGGTCCATAAAGGCAACATGGTAATAATTACGCTACAGTTCAAAAGACCGTTAGGCCACAATCTAAGCCCATTACGTCCACGACACATCATGGCAGAAATCAAGGGAGGCAGTTACAACCACGTTCAGGTATGGTAATGGCGTGTTATTCAGTTGTAATTACTGCAAACGCCTATAAATACCCCCACTGTATATTAGGGGAGACACAAGGCTGACAAGCAACACACGTAGAGAGATACGCACAACATATTCACGCAAGCATCTTGTAAGCATCCAAGCAGCAGTAATATCACTAGATGTAGTGTTATTATCTCGATCGTTAGATGCCCGAACTAGTATAAAATCTCTTGTCCATTGCCCTCTTAAGCACCGTCCCTCTTGCAGCATTCCTCAGATGCAAACCCTTCGCGGAAAAGGGGCCCTGGTTGATCCCTTATTCAACAAGTAAGCTCGGCAGGGGATCCGTTTTCCAAACGTCGATACATATATTCAGGCATTTTTGTTAGGATTTAAGTTCAAAATTTTTAATGTATTATCTGTAAATTAAAAGTTATTTTTGTTAAGCATTTATGTACCGCATTATTTTGTTCAAAATTTTTGTTACAAACTTGGATTTATTAGGACACCACATATTTTTATAATTTCAATTTCAAATTGGCCATATTTGGATTTTTATAAATTTTTTATGTAATTTATATTTAGAGTACAACCAACGATGGTAATATATATATATACACACACACACACGCACAAATCACATTAATATAATTGTTCTTCTTTGTGAAGTCATTATGTTAAAAATATTTATTTGTAGTATTTTGAAATTTTAATTTGAAATGGAAATTTGATACTTTTTAGCAATTTATATTTAATTTGACACCATACTTTATTTTTCAATTCCATATTTACATATACTTTATTTTTTTAATTCCATATTTACATATCTACATGCTAGATTATTTGAACGATAAATAGACAGATTTGTATGGCATAGTCCTTTCAATTATTTGGACTAGCATTTGACAAAGTTTAGAAAGAAAGTAAAATGAACCATCTTGAACCGGAACACCAACTAACTGATCTTGAAATGCGTATCAGAATCCATGTGCCTTGATTTTTTTTCCTTTCATGTGTCTACCTTCATGTCAGATGCATATTTTGATTTGTGCTACGTAGGGATGAAAACGAAACGGAAACGGTTGGTACATAGCTGTTTTGTTTTCATTTCCATATTTTTTGTCGGTAACGGAAATGAAATCGAAAACCCTGGAAACAGATAGTGATGGAAACGGAGCGGATACGGAAACGGAAACGGAAAATTTTACATGATTGTAGTACATGATCTATCTAAAGTTCCAAACATACCAACTTTAAATGGTATTGTAATTACACAGAACAACATTTTAATAACATTAGCCAATATTGAGTATGATATGAAGAAGAATATGTAAACATTGTTTACCTCAAAACTAGCCCACAAATCATTGAACTCGCATCGATTGTTACGGCCCGATGATAATTGGTACGGTAATGGGTCATCTTAGATCCTAAATTTGGCTTGACCGGTTTCTACCTATTTTCTTAGTATTACTCCGCAACATACATATACATGATTATAGATATTTTAGGGAACACAATGAGCTGAGAAAATGCAAAGAAAAAAAGAACCTAGTATTAGTACTCATAAAATACATATCTGAGCAATATGTTTTCCTATCAATGTCGATGTGGTTAACCATCTAATGATAGTATAACAGTCAGAATATCATGTTACTACCTCACTAGCGAGTGGTGACTGCTAGCGCCTAGCATACCAGTGATGAAGAAACTAATGATTGTCTAATATAGTCTCACATACTACTTCACAGGTTCAAGGGTGATCGAAATGAATCACATTCCAAGAGAAGAACAACTCGACTCCTTATGAGGCCTCAAGAACTTAAGCACTGTAAATTGCACAAACTTAGTACAGACATGAGAGGAAAAGAGATACAAGAAGCTTACCACTTCCTTTGTCGCCCACACTACTACAGACTGCCTCATCCGCGACCCTCCATCACTGCCAGGTAGGTCCGAGCCGATAGTAATAATATTATCACTGCCGGTTCTAAATTCAACTGGTAGTGATAATATTATCACTGCCGATTCTAACTTCAATCGACGGTGATCTGAATAATATAAATTTCCTTGAGGAATGGAGGCAATATCATTCTTTGGTTTAATAGCGACAAACGCGATAAGAAGATATCCTTCGGTTTATATGTAAAACCGGTGGTGATTTATCATTGCCGTTTCGTCTATAAACCGGTAGTGATAAGACCAATTTCACTGCCGGTTTTACTATAGAACCGGCAGTTGAAGAAAAATGCTCCAATCCTCTCTCTTTCCCTTGAATTAGGGACCCCGTCCTCTCTACCCCCTCTTCCCCACCATCAGCTTTACATGAAACATGGTTTATACTTATCGATAGTATTTGACCTTTTGTTGATCTATTTTCGTTAATTTTCAGTGCTTCTTCTAGCCTAAGAAATGACGATGGACGGTGAAGGATTTGATCAAGAAGAATTTATGAGAAATTTGATTTCGGGATGTGGTGGTCATGAGGCGACGAACTGAACCACGCCCTCATGGCCGCCGAGGCCACCGAGACCGATGAAGTCGCGAGCACGATGAGGCCAGCGAGGTAACAATCAGTCACATTCATGATTGTCGGTTCCACTATCATGCTAAGCCAACATTCTGATCCATTCATGATTGTACCATGCTTTCAGATCGGTCAACCAAGTAGGCAATCACGTCAGCGAGGTCCAAGCAAGAAGTCGAAGGCAAGACATGTTGTCACCGAAGTCGTGAGCGGCCAACCTCTTGCACCCTTAGTGCGCTTGGAGCGTTCAATTGACATCTTGGTGTCCACGTTAGGGACCACGTGCCAATTAGCATAGCAAAATGGGATCAGGTCCCTGAAGATACGAAGAACATGCTTTGGAACGATGTGAAGGAGACATTCACCTTCCCTCAAGGGACCGAAGAGAAGGTGAAGAGTTACGCTCTCAAGAAGATGGCTATCGCATTCCAGACTTATAAAAAGAAGTTGAACACGGAGTATATCAAGAAGAATCGAACGCCCGACTTCAATAAGCACCCAAAGTTGCAAGATCACTGATGCGTTCGTGAACTACAAGACTTTGGACAAAGGTCAAAGTTTGAGTGAGAAGAATAAGCTGAATGCACATAAGAAGAATTATCACCACCGACTTGGCCCTAGTGGTTACCGCCATGCAATACCCAAATGGGAGAAGAGGGAATAGGACCTGCTAGCAAAGGGTGTCGCACCTGCAACAATGGATTAGCCCGACAAAGCAAAGCATTGGTTCTATGCTCACGGTGGCGCCCTTGATGATAACGGCAATGCTGTGTTTGGGGAGGTGCTAAGAGATGTGGCCAGAAGGCTTGTACAATCCATCGAGTAGTCTTCCCAGGATAGCTTCGTACAAAACAGGGAGAACGACGAGCTAACAAGGGCACTACAAAATCCAGAGCACCCTGGACGTACACGAGGCGTTGGTGTTGTCTCGTGGAAGGTTGGTTTCGCTTAGGACGCCGAGACCTATAGGAGTCGGGTGAGGAGCAAGGATCGATAGAGACAATAGCTTAGTGTGCTTGAAGAACACCTGAATCAAACACAGGAGAGAATGCAAGAAGAGATCCGAAAAGAGGTGCAGTTAGCCTTGAGCCAACAGCGCGAGACGGACCAAGAACCTCCAAGTATTGGTTCCGTACTAAAAACAGGGGCGTATTCAAGGATAAATTTGACATTACAATTGCCTCTCATATGCGTATATCATAATACTAGCTTTTTAGTTTGTTAACTTAATTTCCTTGCATCCATTTCCACGATTTCAACTTTTCCACATGAGATCTTGAGTCGATGCGTCGGGCAATAATTTATCGGCTACTATGTATGTGAGTTTATGCACACCCAAGCCCGGACGCCCATTTGCATGCTAAAAGGCAACAAGGGGTGAGTAAATATAATTACTAGCTTTAATGATGTATAGGTACTCCTTATATCTTGTACACATTCAAATATTGATGAGTTAATGACTTAACGATAGGTGCCTCAATATTTGGCGGAACAAGGTTCGGAACTCTCGGCGGCACAGTGAGAGCAATCCAAGAACAACTCGTCGACTTTATTTACGATGAGGTTGTAAATCCAAAAGCGAGTTTCACGAACCAAATTTAAGCAATTGGGGCCCTTGATAAGGACGGTGGTATCGTCGGAGTAGACATCTCTGACTAGCAAGGCGTTGGCGTAAAAGATCGATGAACATAAGGAAAAAGAAATACTAAAGTTGTAATTAAAGTTGTGTACATATATATTGTAATACATTAGATGATGAGTAGAAGAACAAATATGTGTACATATTTTAATACATTAGATGTAATTAAATTTGTTAATGAATGTTTAGTGATTTAATTATCAGGCAAAGTGCATGATTGATTATCTGTGCTTTAATTAGTTGTGATTTAACACACACACATATATAATAGCTACTTGATGAATACTTACACCAGGGGTATCCCACAGCGAGGTATACGCCTACTTCAAGATCATTTTTCTCTCAGTCATACACGCATGGCGACGAGGTTGGCGACAACGCAGAATGCTGGAGAGGGTATTACCAAAGTCTCCGTCCCTCACAAATGGGATTATCACTGAATATTAACCGGTACATCAAATGATCCGCTTTGGGCTCGGCTCTGGGTCCCGTGGGGCTACGAAGGCCTCTCGGCCTCGTTCAAGCCCACCATGGGCAGTCCGACCTGGCCTCAGGTCGGACGCCACTCAAGCTCGACCGTGGTAGGGCGGGACGCCCTCAGAGCCTCGACCTGGCCTCAAGTCGGATCCCCGACGTGTCCTGACTCAGCATCCCCAGTCAAGCCAACAAGATCTTCGCCAGGCCCCGAGCGCCAGATCATCGTCAGCTAGCTCTAAGTTGGCCACCTGCCCTGTGGTCACGACGCATCGACGCCCACTATGGGGCAGGTGGCTCCTTCCCAAGGTGGCCAGGAGACCACCGAAGTCAAGCGCCCGTCCCTTCACCCCATCCTGCGTGGTGGAGAGCAGCGCTCCGATCTGAGTGGCACGAGGCCTTGATATAGGCAGCGTCGGCACGACAAGCACTTAGAGGGCAGGTGCGCACCTTCCCGATGAAATGTCATCCGTTGTGTCTACCAACCCGGCGTGGGGTGAACAGAAACTTGTCTGTCGTCAAGACCGAAGATCGGGACTCCCGGGCATAGCATACCCCTACCATCTTCTCTTCAAAACTCCTGTGTAACCTGCCCCCTCCACCTATATAAAGGGAGGCAGGGCCCTTCGGGAAGTGCGAACCCACGCATTCGATTCATTCCAGTTCCCATTCATATCCCATTCCACCTCGGTCGGCCATCCCACACTCGATCCGATCCGATCCGACCCATACGGATACTCCCGAGCCACTCCGCTCAGACGAGCGCTAAGGGCATGTCCTTAGCCCTTGCATGTAATCCCGTGTAGCCCGCTGCACCCCGAGCAATGCAAAGCCGCCACCACGAACTGGACGTAGGGACGTTCGGCCCGAACCGGTATACATCTTGGACTCCCGTAGTCTAACCATTCAAGGAGAGGGAGCGCGCAACCCCTACAACTTACAAATTTACTTGCCGGTTATACGAACATCGACAATTGGCGCGCCAGGTAGGGGTCTTCGCGCGTCATCGTCTTCGTCTCCGGACTCACGGTCACCTCCTTGATGGCTTTCTTCACCCGCAGCGATGCATTTTGTTAGGGAACGCGGTATGCTACGCTAGCACAAATTAAAATTTCTACCGCATAACCGGAAAAGCTACTGCTTAAGAAAGGATCACAGATTAGATTACCACTAGGCGCGCGATTGCGGAATCGCCCAGCGTTGGTGTAGTGGATCGTCCTCGCCGTGGATCGTCCTCCGCGCGGATCGTCCTCGCGTGGATGCGTCCTCGCTGCGTATCGTCCTTACTGCGGATCGTCCTCACCACGCCCACGATGGTAGCGGCGTCACCACAGCGATCCTGCGTCTCGGGATGGAACGCCGTGCGTCGGTGTGCAAGCACCGCGTCGCTCGGCAAGGGCAATGAGAGGTGGAGGCTAGGATTCTGGACGTGAGCAATCACACGCATGCCCACCCTTCTCCTCTCCTTATATAGCCACACGACGAAACCCTAAGCTAGGGCCCATCAGTGCGTTAAGCCCACGAGGTCCATTAATTTTAGATCCAATCCGAATTAATGCGTCGGCCCGATTAAGTGTGTGACCACAGCAGGTTCATGTACATTTGGACATAGATTAGGAAAACTCTTTTTCCAATCCAATAGTAGCGGCCAGTTCCTGCGAGCATGCCAACTCCCAAGCGCATATGATCCGTCGGATAGAACCTTTCAAAAGTACTCATGTAATAATCCCTTTGCCAAACTATATGAAGGTCGAACTCAAGGCGAGAAGTATGTCATCCTTTGATAGTTCAATCCATCTCTAAATGTCTGTGATATATTAATAAGTTGTGATTGACTTCTCAATCACGACATGGCCATACACTTCCTCAATCATATCACACAAGTGGCCTGACATATATCTCCGTTACCTTTGGGTGGCAAATTCCATCTTATTTGCCCACTTCCCTCTGCACATTTCATAGCAAACATGAAAGCTACCTTTATAACTATCAGGTTAGGGAATAGCGTTTGGTGGCCCAAGGTAAACTATTACACATGTAGGGAATGTGACAATCTCAGGTCTAAGGATCATACATCCACTATGTATGAGATACCTGCGATGACACATAAGAATGTAACATTCTCACGAGTGTCCCATTTGGTCTATCTAACCCATGTTCTTCATCATGAGTTCACATGTATTGATGATATCTCCATATCCTATGATCTATGAAACATAATCATCGATCAATACATGTCTGATCTATTCATCGTTGTCCTATCGATGATACCCGATCGAGAGATACTTATAGAATTATATCAATAGGTAGAGAGTTTCATAAACAAGTCACATACTTGCTGATCAATGTAATGATATACATTCATTGAACCAATAATCATATTATTATTCATAAGCATAGTCATGTTACAATCATCTATATGACTATCTCAAGGGCATAACACCAACACATTTGTGATGGGGAGTTGGACCCGCTTCAGCTCCCTCGACTTCATCACCACTCCAGTGGGAGAGCTCGCTTTCGTCCTTGCCCTTAGGTCGAGCCTCCGCTTGAAGCACGGACTCCACCGATGCCTTCGGCAACCTCCGGCCTGGGGCTCCTCTACGTGCCTTGACGCCGGGTCCTATCTACCGCTGCGTCGCTTCTGCCAGCAGTGCACGTGAGCCTCCGCAGGTAGAGGCTTTGCCCCCCGCAGGCTCACGACTCGTGGCAATGGCTGGCTATGCGCCAGCCTCCATCCACAAGCCGCTGGAGGTTCCCTCCAGGGACGACTCCGGCTCCGACGCGAAGCACACTCCGGACGAGTTGTACTCTCGCGAGTGTAACACGGCGGGCGTGGCCGACCAGGCCGCGACCCGTGGTTCGGGGAACCACCGCCGTGCGCGCCAAAACCTGGCGGCGAAGAGGAGAACCTCCGGGCTCGCTCTTGCGAAACCGGTAGCGGCCTTGACAATTTGGAGGTTCAAAAGGGCCGAGCTGGACAAACTCGAGCCGACACGGAAGCGGCGCGACTGAGCCCCATATCGCCTGCGGCTAGCGATCGCGTCACGCATACGCGCGGAGTTGGCGCCAACTAGCCAAGGGTCCGGCGGCCTTCGTTCTTCCCCGCCGGCCAAAATGCGGCTGCGGCGTATGCTGCCCGCGGCATCCTCCTCGCCGCCCGGCGAGGTCATCCGTAGCTGCGATGCTTCCGGAAGAACAACCAAGTGGGCGCTAGAGCTCAACGACCACGACACATCGTACGTCCCCCGGACGACGATTAAGTCACAGGTCCCAACCAACAGCGTCGCCGAGTACGAAGCCTCCGTCAATGGTCTCCGGATCGGTGCCGACCTCGGTGCACGTTGACTCTACGTGCACGGCGACTCCAAGCTCGTTGTCGACCAATTCGTGAAGGCCTCGGAGCTTCGTGACGCCCGCCTGGTAGCGTTCTGCCGGGAGGGGACCAATCCCGGCTGGGACCCTCATCCCCGACCACTACCAAACCTTCCCTCCGGGTGTGTCCACCCCGACTGCCGGACAGTCGGACGTGGAACCATCCGGATCGGACCACAACGTCCCTGCTGACCGACTTCGATTGGAGAAAGCCCTTCATCGATCGGTTGACTGGCGGGTCGCTCCCCACCGACCCGACCGAGGCCTGACGCCTCGCCCGGCGAGCGAAGTCGAAGACTAAGAGTTCGAAGTGCGGCGTGCCGACCGCATCATGGTCATCTTGCGCCACTCGGGGGCTGCTTGCCCGCATACTAACCCAAAGCAGCACCCCGATCGGCCATTGCGACCCCCCTCACGGTAATCTTTTCGCCCTAAGTGCGACGACCTACGCCCCGGTGGCTACGGTTTCGAAGTAGCACTTTGCGGCAAAAGGGACCGCCCGTGCGGGGCGGTCCTTGGTCGATCTGGGAAGCGTCTTTGGGCTTTCGACTCTATTGCTGTTTTTGCACTTCCTTCAAGGTGTTAGCGCTCTAACCTACGCCCTAACAACCCCAATGGTTCCTAAGGGCTACGGTTGTTCGACGAGTGCTCATCACAGAAAGGAAATGCAAAATATCAAGCAGAGTGCCCAAAATCCATAACATAAAATGCATATGCATTACATCCTGCAAAAGCAAAAGTAAGACACGGGCACCCAAGGCATTCCTAAGCTAAACATAGGCGTCGCCTGGGACGGCATCGTCGTCATCAAAGCTGTCACTGCTCACGACGACCGCACCCAGCCCTGCACGTAACCGGTCTGCGTCGCCTTCGACCCCGGCGATGATCGCGATCAGGTCGAAAGAGGCATCGTGGCTAGCGTAGCAGGCCAGCACGTACTCTGCCACATCGATGGAGATTTCCCACCCCTCACGAGCGGAATGCTCGTGCAAAGCCTTGATCTTGGTCGGCGAGGCGTTGGCCGCTGGGTGAGCTGGCGTCTTGCAGCGCAATCTGCTCTAGCGGCTCTTGTAGCCTCACTCCCAGCGGCCTTAAGCTCCTGGCCATGCTCTCGAAGGCCGGGCCGAGCATGTTCATAAGATTGTCGCGCGTGGTCCAGCGCTCCTCATGCATCTTGGCCAGCTCTTCCTCGGTGGCCTCGGCCTAAGCCCGCTGCGCCAGCACCACCTCGCGCGTCTTGTAGAGCTCTTCCTCGGTGGTCCCGGCAAGAGCTCGCTGCACCTCCGGTTCCTCGCATGTTTTGGCGAGCTCCTCCTCGATGGCTCGAGACAGAGCCCTTTGCCTGACACTCACCTCTGGCGGCGATTCTTGCGGCTTGGCCTTGAAACCTCCTCTGCGTCACCATGCTTGTTGTCAAAACCCCGTCGTGAGACCGCGGCGCAGTTGGGGGAGCGTCGGAGGCGGCTCCGGCGGTGTCCCCCTCCCCCATCAAGGAGTCCCTCGGGGGCGCAGCCAGCGGCTGGCCCGATCCCGAGCTAGAAGCGCTGGAATGAAGAAAAAACTTGACGTCAACGAAACAGAATCAAAGTCATCGTGACACCATGCAAAGGAGCTCACCCCGGGAGAGGGTTCCTGATGTGGAAGACTGTCGAGGGCAGGGTGATCATGCCCCTCATCGCGGCGACGGAGGACCCGGCGTCGGCGCGGGGCCTCTTGGGGTCCGAACCCGTGGCCCCACCGCCGCCTCCCGCTTGCCGACCCTCTGGTCATCGCCACCGCCCACCATCTGATGCTCGAAGTGCAAAGAAGCCTCTCCCCCTCGCGTTGCAAAAGGGTGCAGAGGGGCGGAGTGGCAAGGGCAAATCACTGGGTGTGGTCGCTTTAAATCGACCCCCTGCTTTGTATTGTAGGGTGTGGGTGGAAGCGGTCCCAGCGGGTGCAGCGTCAGACCCAACGCCGCTTTGCATTAACTCCCGCCCTGCGGGCAGGGCGTACTCTCTCCCTCCCATACTCGCATTAAAATCCTAGCGCATTAAATCACGATGGGGCGGCAATGGAAGGACTCGCTTTGGGCAGGGCGCAGCGCGTCTCTTCGGTTTCGGCTCCTGGGCCAGAACGACCGCACTAGCATAACGAAGGACGGCCTGGTCAGGCCGCGACCGCCCCGAGGTAGAAGGGGGCCCATTAGCTCAACCGCCCCGGCGGAGGACTGAGCGAGGGGCCCAACAAACTACGACCTCCTCAACACGCGGAATAAAAAAGATAAGGCGATTCTATCCCTAAAACTTTTTTCTCGTTCCCGCATGAATCTTCCACTCCTCCGAGTTCAAGCGTCGTGCGGCGACCATAGCTTGGTCCCCGTGCACCACTCGGGGCTGCCTTCCCACACTTGCGGGTCGGTGACCCGGCAGCCTCGATTCCCCTAGCGGTAACCCTCTCGGCCAAGTGCTCTGACCTCGCCCCCGTGACTCTGAGTTTGAGTAGTGCTTGGCAGAAGAGAAGTGCTCATGTGGTGCGATCCATGGTCGGTCGGGAACACTCCTTTCCCACGCAAGTGCAGTGGAGCGATCTATATTTAAGTTCCTACATTCACACTGGTCGGTGGCCCGGTTGGCTATTCGGTCCTCCCTAGCGGTAACCCTCTTGACCCAAGTGCTTTGGCCTACGCCCCAGTGGCTACGGTTGCGAAGTAGTGCTTTGCGGAAGAAGGAAGTGCCCATGCGGTTCGATCCATAGCTGGTCGGGAACACTCCTTTCCCATGGCAAGTGCAAGCGAATGTTTTATTCCGTAAGTCCCTGTATTCTTCTAAGCTTTCCTCAAAGGTGTTAACATATCGACCTACGCTTATACAACCCCCGCGATTTCTAAAGCTATGGCCATCGAATGTTCATCACCCTCAGGGAAGTACGAAGAGAAAAAGATCAGACCTACGGAATGGCCCGACTAGCCAAAGCACGAAAGTGAAATTCAATTCACTACATGGAAAAGTTCTTTACATTGCTGGAAGAAAAATATCTAACTTTCTTCTCGCTTTCGGTGGAGGATGCTCTGTGGCGATATCCGGGCGACGATCACTGTGGTGTGCGGGTCGACCTGGGTGCGGAACCTGTCGACCTCCAACTCGGACTGGTCGGCAGCAACCTCGTTGCTAATGGCGGCCAGATCAATGCCGTCATACTGGGAGATAACGAAAACCAGCGCCGAAGAGTCTCCAAGGTCGGTTCCCTCGCTAACCGAACGCTCGACGTGTTCCAGCATGTGGGCAAGCGTGGTGGAAAGGGAGCTCAGACCCTGCACGGCGGCCCCGAACACCCGGTTGCAGTCCTCTCGGCCGACCCTCCGAAGAGTCGCTAGCTCAGTGGTCTGCTCGGACAGTCCATTCTCCGCGCATTCCTTTGCCGCCAAGGCCACTCCCAGTGACGTGGCCATCATGTCACGCTCCTCCATCGCCAGCCTCCCGCCTCCTTGGTGTCATGAAGAATTTTTTGTAGCTCTACGGATCGAAGCAATATCAAGAAACATGCCCGGCAATCCACGATCGCAGAGGACATGCCATCTTTGGGTTGCTTACTAGCCGCGGAGGCCGCCTGACGCTGAAGATCCTCCTCAGCCTTAGCAGAAACCTCTGATGCGTCTTGGCATCCCTCCTCATGATCAACTCTCCCAAAGCGGATCGCTTCATTACGCGGTCTCCCTGGCGGCAACAGCAGCGTCCTTGGCATTGTTTGCCGCCGCCAGGAGAGACTCGAGCTCCGATATCCTCGTCTCCTGGGACTTGGTTATCTGACGCTCCTCGACCAGCGCCTTGGAGGCGGTACCCAACCTCTGGCGGGCCTATACGCCTCCGTCGCTCGCGCCGAGAACCTCTTAAGTTAAATCACGTAATTGGTCTGAGGCGATCGCCTTCTTCCTCGGCCATCGTCCCCCGGCCATGCAGGATTTGGAGGAGCTCCGACTTTTCCCCTGATTGGACCCTTAGTTGCTGCAGAGCATGAGCAATCTATCGGGCCCGACTACCGCTAAAGCTATTTGAAAGCCGAAGTTGGGGTCTGGTTTAGCCTACCTTGCCGGTCGGACGGGTTACCTCAGACATGGCATTCAGCACTTCGTCGGTGGACTTGAGAGCGAGGGCCAGGCCCTCCCGGATCTGGCTCACCCGAACCTCTATTCGCTGAGCGCCCTCTGAGAAGGCCCTCCACGCCCTGTCCTCCACCTCGTCGTTCAGCATGAACTGCGCCTTGCTGGCTGGGCTATTGACCTGCCAGGTTAGCACAGGCCAGGGCACCCGGGCTTATGAAAAGCTGTGTGGCGCCTCCATCTGCGACACGGCGGTGACCCCCTCCGACGTCTAGGCTGCCCTCTCCGGCGGATCCCTGGGCAATGATGGCAGGGTCGCAGCAGGCACCGGGACCATGCCAGCCGGCGCAGGTCCTAGCAGTGGCAGCAGAACCTCTCCCTCAACTCCTTCGGCCTCTGATCGAGGCTCTGACTCGCCGAGGGGCGCTAGGGTCACCTCGCGCCCTGGCCCCTCTCGAGCCCTCTTCCCATGCACTGGTCCCAATGCTGCCGACGGCGACAGCTCGGTGTCCAAAGTGCCTCGATCGTCACCGGCGGTAGAAGCGGTGCCCGTCCTCGCCGCACCGCCGTCCCTCCGGAGAGGGCCACCACCGAGCGAGGAAACTCCAACCGCATATTCTTCGCTGGCTCCCCGGGCGGAGATAAGTCGCCCCTCCGTTTTGCCAAGGGCATCTTTGTCGGGGGCGCCTCCGCTTGGGGTGCAGTTATGGCAGTGCTCGCTCTGACACCCTCGTCTGGGCCACCGCCCGTCGGCGGCCCGAAGTCGAACGCGCCGTATGGATCATCATCGCGGACACCGCCGTTGCTGCTCGAGGACGTCTCCGGATCGGCCGTGTCGGCAATGGTCGTTACAGAGACCTCCTCCCCGCGCGTGGTCCTCGCCGTACAACTCTTCTTTTTCCTCTTCTTCCTCTCTTCCTTCCGCCTCTTGCGAGCGGACTCCTGCAGTGCAGCCGCCTTGTGGGCCTTAGCCCTCTGTTCATTCTTCCTTGGCAGTCGTGCCAGGGAGACCATCCTACCCAACCCCTGGGCAACACAAAAGCGCTGATCAGACAATGTGCTATGGGATGAGGAGGAAGGAAGAAAAAGGAAGAGAGATCTACTCGGCTTACCAGGTTCGGGGGATTCTCCGCCGAAAAAGGCTCGAGGTGGCCGCCCACCGCCCGCAGTGGCTGCTTGCCATGAAGGCTCTGATGGCCACCACGGCCTCGAGCTCTGACGCGGCAAGTTCGGCCTCCTCCATCCTCCACCCAGGATCAGACGGCCCCTGTCTTTGGAACATGGGGCGCACCACATGCATGAGAAATTTGGATCGCATCTTCATGAATCTGCGCTGCTTGACATCGTCGGTTAAGCCCCAGTCCTTCTAGGTTTTGATCCGCTCGACGATCATCTCAACCTTGTTCTTGTTCCTCTGGTCGGGACCCCAATTCCACTCGGACTTCGCTTCCGGAAGTCGGTCGGAGAAAGCCGGGGCGCTGCCTTCCAGGTTCCGAACATAGAACCACTCGGAGTGCCACCCTCGGTTCAACGACGGTAGCTTCAGGTTGATGTATTCCGCTGAGCGGTGTGAATGCGATTCGAGCGGCACCCCCATGGATGCGGCGTCTACCGCATTGTCCTTCCCTGATCGGGCCTAGAAGAAGTGCCTCCACGGTGCCAGTCGTGCTTGATCCCGAAGCAACCGCCTGAGCGTCATGAAGGCTGCTATGTGGAACCGCCGTTGGGATTGAGTGGTGTACCTCCACCCGTAGTGATCACGGCAACCGGCGGATGAAGGATGGAGTGGGTCGAACCGTGCTCATAGAATGAGGCGGGCACGATGATCTCCTCACCCTCCGGCGCAGGTTCCGCGGCCCCCGTCGGCACTCTCCATCCCGAGGCATCCCGTGGAGGGAGGAACCCCAAACCCAGCGTGCGGCTGGGGTGGGCGGTGCACTCCGACCATGACATCTCCGAAGGCGGCGAGAAGGGGAAAGGTGAACAAACCTCTAGCTTTCTTTTTGCTCTTTCGTCTCAGGCAGAGGCAAAGGGACGGGGAAAGCAAAGGCAAGGGGCAGGAGCATGCCCTACCACTCCGAACGCCGAATTTATAGGCGCCGAACAGGCACTAGCCGGGCAAACATCGACCGAGCGGACGCCAGCCAAGCGGACACTTCCTCGGTCGAAGCATCGCGCGTCCCGTCAGACCGCCACAACACGTCGCTGGTGAGATGCATTGAACCCCAATCATCCTGCTTCGCATTAAATTCCCACACGTGCATTAAATGCCTGTAGGAGACGCCAGGGCACCGCTCCTGGCGAGATGCTCCGCGACCTCTCGATCTTTGCCTCCGTCTTAAAGTCGTGAGCCAAAACAGGTTATAAAGTCCGCAAGGGCGCTCCGGCCTCGAGGTGTGAGAAACTTAATAGCTCGCGCCCGGGATCGATCTGGCGCGGGGTTCCAAGCCTAATCCACCAAGTGGATTGAGTCGCCGACCCAGAATGTGTGAGGGGCGAGGACAAGGTGAACCCCTAGTGGGTCTCTAGTTGGGTTGGCGGATGACCCAATCGGCTTAACTCGTGTCCGAGACCATACTTTACACTCTCATGAGCCCCTGAAAGTGTGACCCAGTACACTCGGGGTTAGCGGACAACTCGGGGTCCAATCTGGAATCAAGTAAAAAAGGTTTTTATGGGTGCCCCAGTGAGTCGGACACCGGCGCGAGAACGTCACTGGAATAAGGTCCCCTTTGGGAGGGATCTCCAGGGCCCACTCGGATAACCCATTAGTAGCTCCACGAGCACGGTGTTTCGAACTGACGTATGGTAAACATGCGCTTGCTCACCCCCTCCAGATCCCACACCTGCGGACGGGGCATATACGTGGGACACACAGCGGCCACACCTCTCGCAGATAGCCTCGCCTGATGAGGACTCGAGACGAACGCCCTTCGCCTAGCTCCGGCGTAAAACTAGCCTCACGAACGCGTCTAGCTACGACATTGTTGACGCCAAAAATGTGAAGAGGGTTTCTGGCTCACAACACACCAGATAAATGCCAAGTTCAGGTGTAAAGCTTGCCAATCGATTTGACCCTGCAATCAATAAGGAAAAGATTGTAAAATTCAATCAAGCCGATCCTAGAGGTGAATCGGCTAAAGCAAAAATCAGCCAAAAGCCGATTGAAGGGGTAAATAGACTAGTCGGTTAAGACTGATTCGAAGGTAAAAGGCAAATTGATTCTGAAAAGGCGATGCACAACAAAACAGAACAAACCAGACCTGTGGAAATCGAAAACGATCAACAATCGGCGATTCGCAACTTTATTGATCGATGTCGACTTACAAAAAAGAGATTACAAAGCTAGAAGACTAAAAGTTATAGAAAACGAAAAACAAGCAGATGTGATTTTGTTGTGGATGATCCCCTTGAGCAGCCCTGGTGTGCTTTATATACCCATCAGCCGATCCGAGTCCTGATCCAACACGACAACATGATCCGAGTCGGCTATAGTTTCCTAATTGGACTCCTGCTTCCAAATATTATCCGTATGCTATCCAAACTTTCCAAAGGTGCTTCAAGCTTTATCCAAACTCGTGCACTTCTGCCAATTTTCCTTGTATTTTTCCAAAAACTGGTGCAAACATATGCCCCCATTTTTGGAAGACAACTTGTTATCTTTCAAAAATCTATCGGCTTTTTCATCCATCGCTTCTTCTTTGTCAGTTAAAGAAATGCTCCAATAATCATTGTTTTAATTGTGCCGTAAAAATCTCGGTGCGGTTTAACGGCATGTGTCACCTCAAATTCATTTCTCGCCACTTTTCACTTTTCACCGCGCTATATATATGCGGGACCCCACGGTCATTTTCATGCCTTCCAGCTCTCGAACCTCCTTCGATCGGCTTTTCTTCTTCAATCGACTTCCTTGCACTTGCGCTCAAGCTTTCAGATGAACCTTCAAGTCGGCTGAATGGATCCTTCCCAGGTACTAATTCCGATTCCTGAAAGTGAAGATCAATACTACCTAGGACGATAGGGAAATTTGTTGCCGATCTGATGATGTGAAGACATCCTAGACTTCCCTTATTGGCAAAAGGTTACAATGTAGAAGAGTGGGGAAAAAGTTTTAGAGCTTGGCCGACAGCACTCAAAGGTTGGAGAGCTTGGTATATACGAGTAGCGGCCCAAAAGAGATCTGAATGGGAAAGAATGGGCATAGCCGAGTGTCTTCCATTAAGCTTAGCCAACCCAGAAGTCAATGAGCCCATGGTGGCCACGGCATGCTACTTTTGGTCAGACTCCTTCAATGTTTTTCTCTCCCGCTCAAGCCCAATCGGCCCAACCCTTCTGGATGTAGCCGAGCTGTGCTGTCTTAGGCCGAATGGAGACCAAATATCAGCTTTCAACAGCAAGCCAAGATACAAGCTAATCTGATCAAAAGGTGAAGGATGGTCTAAGTACATTCAACATAATAACAAGGTCAACAGCTTAGTATCGGACGAGGAACATGCAGCCTTCTTGAACCTGTGGCTAGATCGGTTTGTTTTTTGTGGAGCTTCTCTTGGCCCAAAACAAGTATATTAGTTTGTGGCGGAGCAATTAGTAGAAGGTCGTCGGCTAGCTCTGGGCAAGATGCTTCTAGGGGCCGTCTACCAGATGATGCATGTGATAAGGAGCCGACTCTTTTCTGGTTTCGTCGAGTTCATGGTCGGCAATGTTGGTGGCCCACTATGGTTCATTCAACTCTGGTTATACAATATTTTCAGCTGATCCCTAATCTCGGAACCTCTGGAGGACTCAGCTTTCCCTTGTGAAGACTATCCAGAAAATTCCACTCCTCAATATAGGGCTAGCCGATCGTATAGGAGGGGTATCATCTTGAATCATTGGCGACAGCAAATCATCTGAGGAATCTAACTCGTCATCGGCTTGTTCTTTTCTTCTCCATTCTTTTTTAACAGGTTTCATCGGCCATAATTCATTGAATGTTTCATCTCTCTATTTTTCTTCCTCGGCCTCCCTTATCTCCTGCGTCCTTAGGCGCTGAAGTCGTCTGCATTGCGATCGGCTAAGTCCCGTCGGGCACCACCTAGGCTTAGGTTCAACTGGCTTCCGGATTTTACCAACCAAGTTCTCTGTAGGCTCTTCTTTCTTATCTTGGCTCAGTGTACCTAGCCTCTCTTTTATTGGCTTTTTATGTCCTGACTCATTCTGATCTAGTACTGGCCTGAATAGACGCTCTTTCACCGATTGCCTTGGCCAATCTTTCTGCGGGTAATGCTCCATGGGGCATGACCTTGAAGACGGTAATGCTACACCCCTTTCCCAACAGAATTGGCAAAAAGGACACCTTTGATGAGCTTTTTCTGCGTTATCTGGCCAATATGGAGTATCCATTTGAAACCGTTGTTTGGCGTCTGAACCTTCTGGCGAAACCGTTGTTTGTGTCTGAGTTATTTTGCTATCGAGATTGCTGCTTCTGCTGATGGCTTATCCTCTCATACTTCTCAACCAACTGCGAGAAAGTTGGTTTCGGTTTGAATCCTGGTTTTTAAGGTGGATACCTTTCGGCTTTGTACCGTCGCCCGACTTGCAGTCCTCCTTTTGGCTTAACTGTCCTTGAATTCTTCCCATCTTGATCGGCTTCAATTTGGAGTAGGCGATCGTTATCTTGATGTCTCTCCTTTTGAGCTAGATTCTATATCGACTTGTCGCGTTGCTCTGGTCCTTTATCGACAATCTGCTTTCCTTTCTTTGGAGCATTGAACCATGTTAATTGGGAAGGATTAGCGTCAACTTCCATGGCGGCTCTTACGCAAGCTTGGCCGACCATCTTCAATAAACTGCTGTCTGCTGGCCAAAAGATATTGCAATAATTAGTGTTATGGGAAAAGGAATGATGCCACTTACAGTATCATCGTTTCTTGATCTCGTCAGCTGTTGGTATGGTATGCCCTTCTGGTAATCGTATCAATTTTTCTTGTAATAACATATCAAATATGCGGTCACATTTGGATACGTCGAAAGCATACTTAACTTCTGACTTACTCTTTGTTGGCTTAAGCCATGAACAGATAAGTGGTTTCTTGGAACCTTTTATCCATTCGGCTATGTTTACATCTACTTCATCCTCAGAAGTTTCGCTTGAACTATATTCGACCATGTTTATCTTGGCCTTATCCTTGCCATTTATCCTAATCTTATCTTTGAATTCTTTACTCAAGTATCGGCTTTCTTGTGCCGATACACGATGAAGCAGATGACTTAGATAAGTAAACTCTTGTCCAACAAGTTTTTCCTTGAGTGGGCAAATCAGTCCTTGAAATACTACACTGAAGCACCGATTTCGCACTTCTCTAAATCTTCTAATATAATAATAGGCTGATTCACCAAATTTCTGCCAGACAGCACTTAGATCTGAAATCCTTAATTCTAGACTGCCAGATAAAAAGTATTCATGAAATCGGCTCTCTAAATCGTTCCAAAATGGACCCGAATTTGGAAGCGATTAAATGAACCAAGTAAAAAGTAGTCCACGATAAAGACAAGGAAAAAGTCTAATTTTCAACCCATCGGAATTTGCTTCACCACCTTTGGGCGATAAATCGTCAACATGTTCTAAAGTGGTGGCCAAGATCATCCCGAGAACTTTGCAAAATCGGGAATCCTAAAGTTATGGGGATATGGCATGCGGTCAATATAATCAGGGTACGACTTTCTATAGCCGATTGTTTTCCCTTTGGGTTGTAAGCCAAATTGGTCTCTCAAGACCGTAGAAATCTGATCAGCCCAATTGATGTTATTGGCCGATGGAACACCAGGGTTTGTCCAATTGTGATGAACAGTATCCTGCCCCAAACGCAAACTTCGGTGGTCGGCTGACCTAGCCGACGGGTCTTATTCTTTGCCATGATTCGTACCCATCGACACTAGCAGCCGGAACCTCAGGCAATGGAATGAACGGCTCTGTATATGAAACTACCTTATATGGAGCGATTTCTAACGAAATGGCGCTTAGGGTTTACAATTTCTGTCTAATTCAATGGTGAGGGCCGATTGAGCGTAAAACACGGCGCTGATGCATCGACTTTCTGTGTCGATATATGCATAGTAATGAAATGCGGGCTTGGTTGGGGATTTGTTGGTGCCAACACGGTGGGTTGGGTCGGCATTAGTGAGGGTCGCGAGTGCAGCGCTTTGATCGTGTTGGCGTTTGGTGCCCACAGAATATCTTTGGATATGTTGGGAGTGGGCGCAATGGATCAAACAATCCTCAAATGTTGCCAACTCTGTGCAATCGTCTTTACACTATTTTCTATCGCCGGCTTTAAGGTCGTGACCAAAGCCGATGATTGATTGATTAATGCATCATGCACAGATTGCTCAATCATAACGGACAATTCGGCTTGGGCTGGGAGATATCGGTTTACCGAATTTGATGAGGCGTTAGCTTCGCCAAAGGGGTTCAATGTTGGAAGCGCCATCTTCTGCGTGATCCCTCGTCGGGTTTTCTGATAACAACCCAACATTAACTCCTTCAAGGCAGCTTTTCGGTCTTCAATTTTCTTGCGCTGCTCTGGAGTTGAATCGTCCAAAGTCAGGACGATTATGGCGTCAGTGTCCATGTCGGCCAGTGCGGTGGATTTGCCTGCAGTCATCTTTTCGATCTCGTCCCATCCAGGCGTGCAAAAATGTGTTGGCGTAAAAAGCGTGAAGAGGTTTACGGCTCACAACACACCGAGATGAGCAGCGGGTTCAAGTGTAAAGCGTGCCAATTGATTTGACCCTACAATCGATAAGGAAAAGATTGTAAAATTCAATCAAGCCGATCCTAGTGGTGAATCGGCTAAAGCAAAAATTAGCCAGAAGCCGATTGAAGGGTAAATAGACCCGGTCGGTTAAAATGATCCGAAGGTAAAAAGCTGATTGATTAAAAGGCGATGCACAACAAAGCGAACAAACCGGACACGGAAATCGAAAGCGATCAACAATCGGCGATTACGCCTTTATTGATCGATGTCGACTTACAAAGAGAGATTACAAAGCTAGAAGACTAAAAGCTATAGAAAACAAAAAACTAGCAGATGTGATTTTGTTGTGGATTGTCGTGCCCCGAATTTACAAATCCAGACACTCTGTGTATTCTACACTAGTCCAGGATCGCGCTAGGGCACACAGACTAAACAGGGTATAATATCACATCATACACAACGGAATAATAAATACTGCAAACATGTATATAAACGAGTTGTGTGACTTTATGGTCCCTTACAATAATCTGCCACACAGGGCTTACCATAATCAGAGTATTAAAGCTCGACAGCGGAATAATAAATAACATCATAGCGATCCATCTTCATCACAGGCGCTCTGACTGAGGCTTGTTTCCCTAGTTTTCGGCCCTCGACGAACTCCTCTTCATAGCGGTAGTCTCTTCTTACGGTAAGTTTATGCGCAAGGGTGAGTACACAGTACTCAACAAGTCATGCACAGAATGCAGATCTATTTACTACATGCATGGCTTATTACAAAGGAAAGGCTTTGTTGTTTATTTTGCTTTTGCATCATTATTTTAAACTACTATTTATTTAGATTGAAATCATCAAAATCATATAACCATTGTATTTCTCAATTTGTTTTCCACATTGTTTTGGACACACGGTCCTAATCAACATTCATCTTTTACTTTGGCACCTGACCATCCAACCCATTTATTTTCAAACACTACCCCTTGGTGTAATCCCGAGCATTGTCGATCTGTGGACTCGGCTATTGAGCAGTTTTGACACTCTGCGAGATTGTACACTTTACCCACAAGATCTGATCGCACACCACAAAGGTGATTAACAGTAACAAAGCTTTTCAAGAGACTTGTATCTTAGCCTAAGAACCTCTCGGTGTTGCCTTCACTATCACTTCCCTCACTCGGGCGAAGTATAGGACCGATGAACACCGTTGGATAGGGTACCAAGCGAAGCCAGAGCACGCTCCCGTCTGATTACCCTGTGTAAGCTTCACCCCGAGTATCAAGGTAAGACATCGAACCCTACTAAACTAGGTCTTCCCATTCGGACATGTGGTTGTCACGAGAGACTCGGTCAAAAGCTTGCAAGGTAAGGTCCTTAACTAAACAAGGCAAGACTTCCTTCTCTCAATTTGACACACAGCCCTCACCTCACTCAACCCCACCCCGGTTGCCAGACAGGCCCACAGCACAAAGCCTCGATCCACTTGCCCAGTCTAAATCAAATCCACCCCAAGTTGTTAACGATTACAGCGCATGCTCATAATCATCTTTCATGTAGAACCACACGGTCTCTACATTCCAGTTTCAATACCAACATTATTCCACCTTTTATCAAAATACATTCACTATTCTTTAGTCAATATTACTTTTGTAATCCAAACAGAATTATTTACGTTACAAGCATGGCTAAGCAACTATTCACGGTCTAGCCTCCCGTGTTGGCACAATATCATATCAACCAACTAATATTGTCCACTTAGGTTTGACAAAGAGAGCATGGCATATGAATAATAACAAGGTGGCATATCAACTTGGTTGATTAGCTAATTCACCCAAAATAATTAAATCCATTTTTAGTTGAATTAGCATGCATAGTTTGAAACAAAATATATTTCAAAATTTAGGATCAACATGGTCAAAGCATAACTTGCCTTCAAAGAGTTGCTGGTCTTGGCCTGAAGCTTGGTCTTGCTCTAAGAATTCCCCTTCGTAAGCCTCCGGCAAATCAATGTCTAATTAAAAGCAATGTACACACAATAAATTTATTTTACAGAGAGCAAACTCAACTCTAAAAATTCCGCAAAATTCACCAATAAATAGATCTTGATTTTACAAATTTTTAGAAATTGAAATCACTCAAATCGGAGTTAAAACGCAAAAGTTATAGCCATTTGAAGTTTTAAAATAAATCAAAAAGAATAAACCGAATTTCTTTATTTATTTTTATACGGTAAAATTCAGAATTATGACATCAGCATGACTATTAATGATGTCAGCACCGAAAACATTTCCCATCGAATAAATTTATTTATTTTTATTATTTCAAAATTATTTAAGACGTCAGCATGACACGTGGCATGATCTGGCCGTGACACGTGGCATGATCTGGCCGTGACACGTGGCGACGAACCAACAACCGAGAGCTTGATCTAATCCCAACCGTCGGATTAAAATGGGCGGCCCACGATTCATCACGGACGATTCGGTTCACGGATTCTTTGCGTCGACCGTGGCACATTCTCAACCCTCGGATCACGATCTAGCGGCGAAAAATAAACCGAATAACGATTCGGCTGATCCGGTCAAGTGTCAAGATTTTTGCGATGAGATCAATGGCCAAGATTGCACCGACACTTCGGATCGCTACTGCAGAGCTGACATGTGGCGCAATGTTAACCCTCGAATCCAAATCGAACGGCGACCAATAACCAGGTGACGTCGACAGCAGCGACGGCTCTGTCGGCTCCGAACGTCCGTTTCAAAATCAACGGCCCAGATCTAATAAATCTTATGCCAGTAATTACAGATCTAATGACTATGGTTGATCTAGGCTACGTGGCGAAATAGAAACCACACGATCCGGATCCAACAGCTAGAAGTTGAAGATGAGGTTCCTTTGTTCCGTGACTCGTGGCTAAATCGAACCGTCCGTCTGAATCCGGCGGCTATTATCTACGCAAATCTTAAGCACCGTGGGCGGTCCTTCTCACGGGCGCGTGGGCGCTATCCTAACCATCCATTGAGAATCCTCGGCTAAGATCTCTGGTTACCTTTCGATCTCTCTTGAGGAGAAATCGTAGACTCAGGAACGATCGATGCAAATCAACGGCGGCGTTGATCGTGAGCTCGGCGAAAACGGCGAAGAGGTGGCGGAGAGGAAGAAGATGACCCGGGGCGACATTCGATGGCCGCTCGGCGAAGTGTGGTAGCTCCACGGGTGCGGCGTCACAAAATACTCATTAGTCACAGCGGCACCAGCGGAAGTCACGAGTGGGCGCAAACCACGGCGGAATGTCACGGAACCGGCGAGCGTCGCGGCGTCTACGGTGAATCTCGATATGCGTGAAAGGGCTCAACATGTGCGGAAGGGAGTGCTCTATACCGTGCGCTAGATGATGAAGCGGAAGAGATAGTGCACTGGCGGTAATGGCGCTTCGAGTCCAGCGGAGAGTAACGCTTCGGCGCGGCGCTTCGATGTCGTGGCGGCAACCGTGGCTTCATCCGGAGGAAATGCTTCGGCCGGTGAAGTAAAAGTGGTCTCCCTGAGTGCGGGCGAGCCCGGGAAACCCGTCTTCATTGGCGCTAGCCTCAGCGCCAAATAGGAAGACGCGCTCGTCACCTTCCTCGGTCTAATTCCGCGTGTTAAACAGCAGCCGTCGATATGACTAGGGTCCCGGGAGGTGATCGAGCACCGGTAACTCGCTCCCGAGGTGTGCCCGGTCCACCAAAAGGTCCAGCGCCAAGAACTAGAGTGTCAAGATGCCATTCGGGAGGAGGTAGAGAAGCTGCTGCACACGGGGATCATCAGGAGGTCTCATCTGAGTGGCTTGCCAACCTGTGCTCCTCAAGAGTCCAGCGGGAGGTGGCGAATGTCGTCGATTTCACCGAGCCTCAACAAGGCCTACAGAAGACCCTTACCTTGTCGTGCATCGATCTCATAAATGCGACTCCCACGGTGGGATGTGAAAGCTTGTGCTTTCTAGATGTGTACTCTGGGTACCATCAGATTAGCATGGCGCCAGAAGATGAAGACAAAACTGCTTTGGTAACACCCATGGCTATTTATTGTTATATCAGAATGGCTTTTGGCTAAAAAATACTGGTTCTACTTACCAACGTGCCATGCATATCACTTTCTGTCCACAGATAGGGCGGAACCTTGAGGTGTAAGTCGATGACCTGGTCGTGAAAGTGAAAAAGAGCGAAGAACTGATTGAAGACCTGGAGGAAACCTTTGCCAACCTCCGGAAGAATTGCTTGAAGCTCAACCCTGAGAAGAGTGTGTTCGGCGTACCCTCCGGAAAGCTACTAGGGTTCCTTGTGTCCAAGCGGCGCATCGAGGTCAATCCCTAACAAGATAGTGGCCATTGAACACATGAGGCCGCCCGTTCGGCTCAGCGGAGTGCGATTGCTGGCGGAGTCGCTGGCCTCCTCAGGCGATTGTTGCACAGCTAGGAGAGAGGCCAGCCTCTTTTCAAACTCTTGAAGAAAGCGAACCACTTGAGTGGGTGAGGAGGATCAACAAGCATTTGAAGACTTGAAGCAGTACCTTTCCTCCCCACCAGTTCTAGTCGCCCCTCATCCTGGTGAACCATTTCTCACATACATCACCACTACCGGCAGTGGTGGCCTTGATACTTAATGGCGGAGAGGGAAGGCATCCAGAAGCCAGTCTACTATGTCAGTAAAGTGCTACACGAGGCAAAGATCGGATACCCGCAAGTGCAGAAGATGCTGTATACCGTCCTGGTGGCGTCTAGGAAGCTGCAGCACTACTTTCAAGGGCAAGAGGTCATGGTGGTCACTGCCTACCCCCTGCGAGAAATTCTTCACAATCGGGAAGCAGAAGGCCACATCGCCAAATGGTCGGTGGAGCTAGGGGAATTCTGTCTCAAATTTGTACCCCGCACCGCCATCAAGAGCCAGAAGTTGGCGGAGTTCGTTGCCGAGTGGACTCCCGCCACTCCTGAAGTAGAAGAAGCACCCCCACCTTCCCCCTGGACCTTGTTCTTCGACGATTCCTTCAGGCTTCAAGGCGCGGGGCCTGGGGTGGTTCCTGGTCTCTCCGACCGGTGACATCCTCTAGTACGTGGTCGCCCTTAGCTTCAAGGCCACCAACAATATTGCTAAGTACGAGGGCTTGCTGGCAGGGCTACACGTCGCCTCAGTGTTAGGTGTCTGGCGCCTCTAAGTTAAAGGTGACTCCCTACTAGTCATCAATCAAGCGCAGAAAGAATTTCAATGCTCTGATCCTACCATGGCCGCCTACTTGGTGGAGGTCAGGAAAATGGAGCGCCACTTCGAAGGACTGGGATATATCCAAATCCCTCGACATGACAACCATCTAGCGGATGAGCTTTCATAGCTTGCGTCCTCAAGAGCCTCTGCTCCGGTCGGGGTCTTTGAAGAAAGACTCTCACGACCGTCCGTCGTTGCCTCCGCTTCGCGCGGGGAGGACGGTCCAGCCGTCGTGTCCGCTTCCCGCAGGAGAGGGCCGGTATAGCCATCGCGTCCTCGATCGAGCCACGGTGGCCGGTGCAGTATGCGCCCGTCTCGGCCCCTACGGTCCTGGCGGAAGGCGGCGGTGCCATTGATCACGGCACCGGGAAAAGCACGCCCAGGAGTACTGGCGATCATAAGTAATCGCCACTCTTGGCCAGGAAGGCCAATGGATGGACCCCATCCTCGCTTTCCTGCGAGATCAAGAGATCCCCGACGATGATGCCTCTGCTGAAAAAATAGTACGAAAGGCCAAGTGCTATACTCTGGTGGGTGGGGACCTATACTGCCGAAGCAAAAATGGAATTCTCTAAAGTGCATCACTGGGGAAGAGGGAGCTACGCTCTCGATATCCATGGAGGCATGTTCGGGAGCCATATGTCCGGCCGAACGCTTGTCGGCAAAGTGTTCCGCCAAGGATTTTATTGGCCTACTGCCCTCTAGGATGCTTGTGAGCTGGTGAAGAGGTGCGAAGCATGCCAATTCTTCACCATGCAAATTCACCGACCAACCCAAGCTCTATAAACCATCCCGCTCTCTTGGCCATTCGCAGTCTGGGGGCTAGATATCTTGGGCCTGTCCCGCGGGCCACAGGGGGCTTCACCCACTTGTTACGTGCCGCCATCGACAAGTTCACCAAGTGGAGTCGAAGCCGAAAGCGATCGTACCATCACGGCTTACCGCTATTAAGGTCATCCACAGGATCTTGATCCGCTTTGGAGTCATGTCGTTATCATCACCACAACGGCACTCAGTTCACCGGTAGCTGGCTTTCACGGAGTTCTCTGAAGAGATGGGCACCAAAGTATGCTTTGCTTTGGTGGCCCACCCCAAGAGCAATGGCCAAGCTAAGCGTGCCAACGCGCTGGTACTGAGGGGCTTGAAGACCAGAGCGTTCGATCGGCTCTATAAGCGGGGGGTGCGGTGGACGGAAGAGCTCTCGGCTATGCTGTGGTCACTTCAAACCACACCTAGCTGGGCGACTGGTGAAATGCCCTTCTTCCTGGTCTACGGCGCCGAAGTTCTCCTCCTGTCCGAGCTATCGTTCGATTCGCCGGACATCACGGCGTTAAACCAGGAAGGACAAGAAGACCCCCGCGGTTAAGATGTCAACCTTACGGAGGAGTGCGCAAGCCGGCCTTTGCAGCTGCCGCCCGTGTCGGCAAAGTCTCGAGCAATACCATGCCACACAGGTGCGTGAGAGAACACTAGCGATTGGTGACTGGTCTTGCATATAATCCAGACGCATGCCGAGGTCCACAAGCTGTCTCGAAGGAGAAGGGCCCCTTTAAGGTGGTCTCGATATCTCGACCTGAGGTGGTCCATGGTTGTGCGAGGACAATGAAGAGCTGGCCGACTCCTTCAACATGGAGTTGTTGCGAAAGTTTTACCCCTAAAAGCTGTAAGTCTCTAGTAGCTTGCTTTGATCGGCTGCGCGGATGAGCTTTCCCCCGGCCTATCGGTGGCTGCTGGCGGTTAGCAAAGTTGTTTACCTTAAGAGCTTCTGCTTTATTCCCTTTGCTAGTCCCCTGGCGGGAAAGCTTGCGTGGAAATATCATGTATCCTGATGGTTTGGTCGCTCCTTGCTGATCTGCGGTTACATCCAGCATTCCCATCGTGCCCGAAAGGGTGACCAGGAGCGTGAGTTTGGCACGGTGACTCAAACGTAGCCCATTACACCTCGGTTCGGCTCCACGAAGCACCGGCAAGCTGTGTCCGCGAGTTCCGCGAAACCCAATACCCCTCTGGGAACCTGTTCCCATGCCCACTGCAATGTCATGCGGGCTAATGCCCGTCACAAGAGCCTAAGTTCAAAGAAAGGACGTGACATACCGGCAAGGACTTCGTCCTTTAATATATTTCTGCATGCTTTATGTAATGCTTATTTGTGCTTTCAGTAGCCATGCGCGTGAGAGATGATGAACGAGCTGGGCCTGTACCTCAAACATCACGAAGTAACCCGTGGTGCCCGAGCGGCGGTGTGGGCGACCATGCCCCGCCTGGGCTTGGTGTGCGACCCATGTGGCCCCCACAGTAGCGAGAAGGCGATCATGCCCTACTAAGCTGGGCGAGAAGCCCATGGGTCACGCCGGCGGGTGGGCGATCACGCCCCGCCCGTCGGGTGAGTAGGTCGGCAACCACGCTCTGCTTGCCAAAGTCTTGACCAGTCCAATAGCTGGTCGCCCAGTGGCCTATAGTTAAGATAAGTTGCTTGCCTTCATAGTGCCAACTTATTTTTTGCGTTTGCACCTCGTTGGGTTGAATTATGCATGATTGTCACTGGCTCTGGTAACCTGATGGCTCCTTGCAGATAAAAGAAAATGCCTAGCGTTTATGTCGCAAGGATGGGTGACCGGGAGTGCGAGTGTGGCACGTCGACTCAAAGCAGCGGCTCGTACACTGGGTTAACTCGCCCAAAGTCCCGCCACATCTCACGCTGAAAGCACCGCAAGTTCCAGATCTCTTCTGAAGCTCACCTCCTTGTTGCGTAACAGCTGCGGTCAGTTCCAAGAGATCAAGGGGTATAAGTTCCAAAAGGGCAAGAGTTAGTGACACCCTTGCACGTAATCTTAAGACTTTGCTTGTTCACGCTTCGCATGCTTTGTATAATCCTCGATCGTGATTATTGCAATTACTCAAAGAATGCCTAAGTATCGACCTAACTTTGAAGTGCTTAGGTTCAGCATCATGGTAAGGCTAGGGCTGATCGCCCGGAGATTGAGTTGGACAAGCATACCCACAATGCGAACATATGAACATGCCTATGTGAAACCAAAATATGCCAACTTCATTACAATTACTGATATTGTTCTGGCATACAAAAAACAGGAACAAAGAAGAAAACAAAGAAAGCGGCGGAGTCATCGATGCGCCGTTGATGACTTCGATGCCCCTCCATCATCTTCGCCTCCGGCCTAACCGCCGCCGCGCTTGCTGTCCGGGCTTTCGCGCCATCATCTTGACAGCAGCGCTTCCATGGCCTCGTGCACATGCGCCTGCGCCTGGGCCTCGTCTCCTTCAATGTTGTCCGCGACGGTCATTGGGTTGAAGGTGGCGTCGCGGTTGGCATAGCATGCACGCACTGCGGTTCTTGTCTCCTGCTGACTTGTCGCCTTCTGGGCGGGAGAGCGGCGCGCCACGGCTCGTAGGCGGAAGAACACATCGGCGACCGTGTGGTGTAGTGGGCGTCTTTACCAGCGCCGTGGGCTCAAGCGGCTCGTGAAGGTCCACCCCAGACGCGAACCCTCGCCATGCGGCCGATACGATGATCGAACATAGTCGCTAATGTTGTTGTGTGAGCCGCCCGGACCAGTCCTCGAGTTATTGAATGCCGGTCACCCTCATCAGATTTGGAGGCTAACAGCGGATCACCGATGGTGCTCATTACTAACACCCAAGCCCAATTAGGACAACAAAGATCTCATTCGAATAACTCGACAACAATCCGGTATTCCCCGGTATAGCGACACTGGCTTCGCCGGGATCGCCCCGCATACCGGTTTCCATTGCCATATCAATTCAATTCGGATAAAGGGGGCAACGAACCCAAAACTTTATGACCAGACATGCAACGCGGAAGCACAACTAAACAACTACAACCTAAGGCACAAAGACAACTAGACAACCACACAAGGCAAGAACTAACAACAACAGGTAAAGACTCACAAACAGACAACACACGAGGTCCTGCCTAGACTCAGAAATTCTACAAAATTTTGGCATGATGCTCCTAGAAGTAAGGACATCCACTCCGCAGGTAGAAGAATAAATAACATAACCAAGTATAGCAAAACAACAATAACATAGCATAAAGATCAGCATGGATAGAAGTAACATCCTAGACATGAGTTGAGCAAGAGAATACATCAAAGTTCAACAACGGAAGTAGCCAAGTAATTAAACATAACCATGACATAGATTAGAAGGCTAGCTATACAACAAAATGAGCATACAACCATCATATTAAACCAAAAGTAAGACATCTCTAGAAGTGTCACCTTGTGAACACTTCGGGCATTTGCACACGTCGAGCTTAGCCCTATTGGTGTCATGGAGCCACCGAGAAGCAAAAGCGGACCAGAACTCACATCCGTCGATGTCCTCACTGAAACCAAAGCGAAGCATGAGTATAGAATGTACTACTTAAGACTTACCCATGATCCATATATGATCGATTTGAAGGCATATGCATTTGGATGTAGCAAGGAAAAAGCTTAAGGTAACAAGTGCTTAAAAGCTTAACTTTGATTCATTTTCATATTCAACTACTCAATTTACAAGTTTATAATATTTATAGACAGCATCTATTACTAGAGTGAAATCTGAAATTAAACATTAAAGAGAGCAAGTAATACCATAAAACAAGTATCAACATCAAGAATGCCAATTAGTTTCAAGTTTAAGTTGTTACTACATTGAAATATCGGATGATTCAAGTGCGCTCATATCCGAGAGCGCGACAATTCGAATCGCTTATTCACCCTGCAGGGGATCATCAATCGCACGACATGTGCCATAAGGAACCTCATGTCAACCCTCCTCCCATCCATACATACTCGTTGAACCATCCTCATATGGTTCGAGCACTTAGCACCCTCCCTCAAGTGGCTCAAGCCTCGCTTAGCCCTCGAGCCCGGCCTAAGTCTGCGCCTCAACCGATCCAAGCGCATGAGGCATGACCCATCGAAAGCAGTATGCCATGAAAGGGTGGCTTACCTTACCATTATATCAGGCATGCAATCAACAAGGTGTGCTCGATCAACATGGCAAACAACGGATCGGTCCTTAACCGACACAGGCGAGACTACAACATTTGAGTCTCCACACCAAAATGATCCAACCCTCTCGCCCGGTCTCAAGTTTACATTTCAGAATATAACCATATCCATTGCAACCCAATAGTGTGAAGTAATTATTCTCAAGCGATGGAACCATCCACCACTTGACCCATACCCGACATCTAAGCAAACTAAGCATGGACACAATATAATTACCCATATACGAGCTCCAAGGGAGGCGTTTGACAATTATCAATGAGTGTATGTGTAGCAATTAGGATCTAGCCCTATCCCACATTTCAATTCCTAATGCAAGACGTAACCATCCAATAAGCAGTTTATTCGCTAACATACAATTATACGTAAGGTTGAGAATGCTTAGGTGCTTGCCTTGAGCTTCTGCTGGATTTTCAATAATAGTCGGCTCTCCGGTACCCCCCTCAATCACAGTCGCATCACCCTTCGTTGTTCGTTCTCTACACGATCACAATGCATGTGAAATGAGATGCATGCAATGCATATGAAAATGAAAAACTAAAATGCAATCCCCATGACAGTCCCAAAAGTGCAAACATTCAGAAAATGGAATTTAAAGCCCTCAACTAAACTCTGAACTTCAGCCCCAAAGTCTGAAATTTCAGAAAAACTGGTTTCAGGACAGACAGTGATACAATTGATCATAACTTTCTAACCACTAAGCCAAATTGAGGAAACTCAGATTCGAAACGACCACAAGATATATACCTACAACTTAGCTTTGGCCAATCATTCAGAAACTGCACAGAGAACTCCCAGTTTGGCCAGGAACAGAGAGCAATTTCAGAGTCCAAAATTTTCAGAGTTTCAGAACAGCATGCACCATTATCATCATAAAAATTGCTATACTTAATGGAATTGAATAAAGGATAATATTTTTACAATATAAACGAAATTTCTTACAACTTCTTAGGAAAAATTTTATTCTAATTCGGCCTCTAACTAATTCTAAACCGTAGCTCAAGTTTCAGCTCCATATTTTCAGCATTCCAGAGTAGCATGCACTAAAATCATCATAACTTTCAGTTGGATTAATGAAATCGAGTGATTCTAGTTGGAAATGAAAGATAATTCCATTACCCATAAATTTCTCTATAGCCAGACTAGCAGGAGATGCACTTAACTTGCTCAAATCAACCCGAAACAGTAGCTACGAAATCTGCTCGAAAATCCGGATTGTGCTCAAACCCTAGAGTGTTGTTTCCCCACGCAAATCCCAAATATCTACCCTCCCAAAGCCCCCAAAATCACCATTGCTGCCCCCAAACCAGAAAACAACCAACCCTAAACCAAGGGAGAGCCTCACCTCAAAATCCATATGGGGAACAAGAGAAGGAGAGGAGGTTGTTGCTGCTGCTGCTTGTAGAGGGAGGCACCACCAGGGAGGAGCAGGGGAGAGGCGCCTAGCTTGTGGAGGTGCTGGAGGAGAGCTTGTGGAGGCTGGCTTGGGGAGGAGAAACCAGGAAGAAGAGGAGTGCTGCTTGGGGAGGAAACTCAGAAGAAGAAGCTGCTGGTTCGGTTTGGGGCAGCCCCTAATTTCTTTTGTATGTACTCACTTGACCCCTCAAGCAAATGGCTAAGTCCCCAAAACCTTTAGCATAGGATTCAATTTTGATGCTATGATTTAAATTAGTATTTGGCATTGGATTTTGGTTCAAACCCTAAAATGTTGTAGAGAAAAGTTTCTAGTTTGTGATTAGCTAACCCGCACATTCTAGATCCTTATAGTTCTCAAGTTATAAGGCTCCAAACTTTGATGACAACCATGCTCACACCCTGAAATTTCTAGCTCTTCAATTTTTCTAAGTTTGGAAATTCTTCTAAGTGGCAGTTTAGGATATTCAGTGAAGTCGGAAGTTGATCTCAAATGCGGCCAAGAATTGGTTGGCGCTAATGTTAGCCGCATGTGCCGAATTCGAATTTGGGGCCCTCACAGTTGTGAAGCGCCGTCGCTACTCCTCCACTGCCTCCCTCCGCGTTGCCTCGGCCTCCTGCGCCTGGGCGAGTAAAGTCGCTCCAGTGGCCCTCTCTTGGGCCAAGCTAACGCCTCTGCCCTCTCGACTCCCGCTGGCGCTCGACTTGTTGTGTCACATGGGCTTCACGTTGGGTAGCTGCCGTGATGAGAGTGCTGCGGTGCCAGCGCCTTATCGGCTTCAAGGGCGATGTGTGCGAACTGCGGCGTATCTGGCGAGGGGCGATCGGGGCAGGAGAGCGAGAATCTTTGGTCAAGCGGCGTCGGCCCGCGACTTCGGAGCTGCCCGTCCGCCAGGCGAAGTGCCCGTGCCGTGCTGTCGGCCTTTGTGGATGTCTCTGAGTGGGGCACCTTGGTGATTTGCCCTCGGAGGCAACTTGAAGCTGAAGGAAGTGACCGCCACCGCAAGCCCGCTCTGCGGACCATAGATATTGTTCACCATAAAAGTAACATAACAACTCATAGAGTTTAAACCAAACAACCGTTCTAGGGACAGACTCGATAAACTGACTCGGAGTAGCTTGACTTGATAACTGACTCAATCATAACGTGACTCAACGCAGGAGTCGACTCAATAAAGATCAAAGCGCTCTAGTCGTCGATCCATCCAGTGCGGTCCTCAAGCGGAGTATCACGGCGTGTCTTGGTGGCATCGAAGCGGCGGGTCACAGTGCCCCAGTTTGGCGGAACAAGCTGAGCCACCAACTCGGTTAGCTCGGGGCGGCTGGTCGGGTCTTGGTGACTCTGCACTTCTCGACTCTGGTGCCTCCTGGACGGGTGCCTCCTGCACCGGTGTCCCCTGCTCAGGCTCGGGATCAGGGTCGTGCAGCTCAAGCTCTGGCTCTGGCTCAGGCCCCTCTAGCAGCTCCTCCAGCTCGCTAACCCTCAACATGTAGGTACCTAGGCCCTCAGCAGTGTCCTGCAGCCGAGCCCTGACCTCTGCCACCTCCTCACGAGACCTCTGAAGCTCTCGGACAGTCTCGTCTATGAGCTCCTTCTGGGCGATAACGTACCTCGCCAAGTGGGTGACCGTAGCATTGTCCTCCTCCTCCGGGTCTCTGTCAAACCGGTTGTCTCGGCGCGGATGAAGATGGAAGATGGTGCCTACGAGCTCCTCGAAGAAAGTGCATGCGATATGGCACATCGCCAAGCGGGCAGTCTCCTGGATCCCGGCCTCAAAGGTGGACCTCCTAGCGGTGAAGTGAAATGGACGACTGGCTCGCCCCCTGTCTCTAGCAAAGACAGTGATCTTGACATCCCAAGCGACGTCCAGCCTTGCTCGAACCACCGAGTTACCTCGGTAGATCGGCCTCACAAAACCCTCGGCCAGGCAGGTACCCACGGCTCTGGCGTAGCCACCGGTCTGCTTCGCTAAGGTGTGAATCCTCCTCATCTGCCAAAACACACTTCGTTAGAACTAGATTTTAAAATTAGTAAATAACAGAAAATTGCAGCATAGGTGCGGATTAAGAAGAAAAGATTGGTCAAGATTTAATTCATAATCTTGTGCACTTTTAATCTTTAGAAATTAGCTTTATCTTAATCGGCCAGTCTCCTTAAGGTCAAGTCCTACAGTTGGTATGCTCTGATACCACCTCTGTCGTGCCCCGAATTTGCAAATCCAGACACTCTGTGTATTTCGCACTAGTCCAGGATCGCGCTAGTGCACACAGGCTAAACAGGGTATATAACACATCATACGCAACGGAATAATAATAAAGTAATGCAAACATGTATATAAACGAGTTGTGTGACCTTATGGTCCCTTACAATAATCTGCCACGCAGGGCTTACAATAATTAAAGTAGATAAAGTTCAACAGCGGAAAATAAAAACAAGTCGTGGTGCTCCATCTTCTCCACAGACGCTCTAACTAAGGCTTGCTTCCTTAGTTTCCCGGCTCTTCAACGAGCTCCTCTTCATAAGTAGGTGTGGTCTCTTCCTCTGGTAAGTTTGTCTGCAAGGGTGAGTACACACCGTACTCAACAAGTCATGCACAGAATGCAGACCTATTTACTACATGCATGGCTTATTACAAAGGAAAGGCTTTAATGGTTATTTTGCTTTTGCATCAATATTTTAAACTACCATTTATTTAGATTGAAAGCATCAAATCATATAACTAACGTATTTCTCAAGTTGTTTTCCACATCATTTTGGACACACAGTCCCTAATCACATTTCTTTGCCACACAGCCTCCACCCCATTTTATTTTCAAATACCACCCCTTGACTGTAATCCCCGAGCATTGTCCATTACAGTGGACTCGGCTATTGAACAGATTTTAACACTCTGCGAGAGGTTGTACACTTTACCCACAAGATCTGATCCTCACCACACGGTGATTGGCCGTAACAAAGCTTTTGAGAGACTTCGTTCTTAGCCTAGAACCTCTCCAGTGTTGCCTTCGCTATCACTTCCCTCACTCGAGCGAAGTATAGGACCGGCGAACACCGTTGGATAGGGTACCAAGCCGTGCTTGCAGACACGCTCCCGTCTGATTACCCAGGTGTAGCGCCACCCCAAGGTATCAAAGGTAAGACATCAGAATCCTACTAAACTAGGTCTTCCCATTCAAACATGTGGTTGTACGAGAGACTCAGGTCAAAGGCTTGCAAGGTAAGGTCCTTAATTGACCAAGGCAAGACATCCTTCTCTCAATTTGGCACACAGCCCTCACAACACTCAAACCACCCCCATTTGCCACACAGGCCCACCTGGCACGAAGTCTCGGTCCACTTGCCCCAGTCTAAATCAATTCCACCCCAAATTGTTAACAGTGCAACACATGCTCATATTCATCTTTCATGTAGAACCACACAGGTCTCTACATTCCAATGTTAATACCAACATCATTCCACGTTTTACTAAAAAGCATTCTCTATTCTTTAGTCAATATTGCCTTTGTATTCCAAAATGATTATTCACGATATAAGCATGGCTAAGCAACTATTCACGGTCCAGCCTCCCGTGTTGGCACAATATCATCAACCAACTAATATTACCAAACTAGGGTTATCAAAGGAATCATGGTATACAAATAGTATTAACAAGGTGGCAATAACATTTAGGTTAACTAGCTAATTCACCCAAAATATTTAAACCATTTTTAGTTGAATTAGCATGCATAGTTTGAAACAAAATACATTTAGAAATTTAGGAGCAACATGGTCAAGCACAACTTGCCTACAAAAAGTTGCTGGTCCTGGTCCAGAGACAAGTCGTGTACTGGAAATTCCCCCTCGCAACCCTCCGGCAAGTCAACGTCTATTTAAAATCAATATAAACAAAATAAATATATTTTACAGAGAGCAAATTCATCTATAAAAATTCCACAAAATTCACCATTAAATAGATCTTGATTTTACAAATTTTTATAAATTCAAATCGCTCAAATCGGAGTTAAGATGCAAAAGTTATAATCATTTGAAGTTTCTAAAATAAATTAAAAAGGAATAAACCGAATTTCTCTATTTATTTTTATATGGAAAATCCTGAAATTTATGACGTCAGCATTACTGTAGATGACGTCAGCATGACCCCTGCCAGGTCTGACAAGTGGGCCCCACCGATGACGTCAGCCGCTGACGTCAGCACGTACACGTGTCGAACATCCAAGCGTGACATGTGGCGACGAAGCATCACCCGAGAGGTTGATTTAACCTCAACCGTCGGATTTCAAACGGACGGCTACGATCAAAACGCCGGTTCGGCTTGGTTACTGCGGTGGCAACACGTGGCGCAATGTCATCCCTCAGATCAAAATCCAACGGTGATAATTAAACCGAATAATTTAATTACTCCGACTATGCGTCAAGATTCGTGCAGTCTAGATCAGCGGTCACGATCGCACCGACACTTTTGAGCGTCACCTCGGTGCTGACACGTGGCTCCATCTCAACTGACGGATCAAGATCTAACGTAACGCTAATCAGCGGCGTCGACGATCGGCGGCTTGCGGCGCCTCGGTTCCCCTCGCGACGCGTCGGCTCGGTGCTGGACCGACGCGGCGGCTCAATCTGATCCGCTCATTCAAATTCTGATGGCCCAGATTTATTAATTCTTTTACACTTAATATTCCAGATCCATTGGCTACAGTAAAAACAGCTACGTGGCACATTATCAACCGTATGATTCAGATCCAACGGCTAACTTTTGAAGTTGGAGTTTACTGTTGCTCAAACTACGTGGCTAATTCCCGATTGTTCGATACTAATCCTACGGCTATCATCTAACACAGGTTTTAAGCACACGTGGGCAATCCCTTCCTCGGGCACGTGGAACTAATCCTAAGCGTTCATTCCGATTTCAACGGCCAAGATCTAAAGCTATACTATTCTGGTCTCTAATTTGGAAGAACACGTGGACTAACCTCAATCATTGGATGCGAAATCGACGGACGACAACAGTGAGAGCTTGGCAAAACGGCGTGGAAGTCTTTGCGGAGGCGAAGAAGAAGACCCAGCGGCGGCGTTTACAGTGATGCTCGGCGAGGTGAGTTAGTCCTTGAGCAGCGCAAGGACTTGAGGTTACTCGGTGGTCTTGATAGCGGCGGAGGTCAGGAGCGATCCAAAACTTCGGCGGATGGTCACGAACTTGGCAGGGCGTGTGGTATCTACGGTGAACCTTGGAGCAGCGTGAAAGGGCTCAATCTGTGCAAAAGGAAGTGATTTATACACCGGGCTAGAAGATGAAGCGGAAGAGATAGTGCTCCGGCGAGTAATTGCGGCGATTCTGAGTCGAATCGCCTAACTGCGCGGCGTTCCATTCTTGAGGCGAAGGCGTGGTCGAAATCCGCCGTCGCGCATGATCAGCGGCAGAATAATGAGCGAAACACGGGCAAACCTCTGCAGATTCGATCAAAATCGCACGGACGACGACCCGCGCTTTAGGGTTTCTGAGGTGCGCGATAATGGGCTCGGCCGTTCTTTGTTCATCCGAATTTTCAAATGATTTTGAATAAAAACAATTACGAATATTCATTTAATTTATTTAAGAGCACTTAAAATATCAAAAAATTCTAGAAAATTTCTGAAAAATATTTTAGGATATTTTGAACTCAAATAAAATATTTCCATTTAAACTTTCAAAATCTTAATCATTATTTAAATAATTTTCAGATAAGGGTTAAATTCCAAAAATTCAAATAATTGCAAATAAATTCCAGAAATTCCCAAAAATTCCAAATAAATTGTAAAATTCAAAATTAGCTAAATTTGAGGATGTTACATATAGCTACCCACCGCCTCTATTAGTGTTTGGGGTTTTGATAGATTGAAAGTTAGCTTTGCTACTTCATATTGTATTCGCGCGTGTTGGCTAAACCGTCCGTATTACTATCTTCGGAACCCCACCTTTCTTGAGTTTTAGATTGAACAATTCAATTCCATTGCAATTCAGTTGCTTGTTCGTCCTGTTCTTGCTTATTCTTCGGTTGCTTGTAGGGACAAAGGCCTTTGCGGTCAGGTTGATCGTGCTTCTAGTAAGATCAACAACACTTCGGGCATTGGTGTAATGATTGCTAAGGCGCATCGTCTGGGGACATTGTAGTCGGGTCACCAACATCTTCTCCCAAACTGAACCCACCCACTTTTATCGAAAGATCAGGACCAAACTTTTCTATCAGGTGGTATCAGAGCACCAAGTTGATCGATGAGAGATTGCTAGTTTGCATTTATTTACCTACAATCTAGAAAACAATAAAAATATATATAGTAGATTAGATTATGCTTGTCCAAACCAATTTGAACATTTGCTTTTACTGCTTAGTCATTGCTTATTGAGTCTTCGGTTGCATCGTCGTGTTGAGTTGCTAGTCCTAGTGTTCTTCCTTTAGAGTTTCGAGTTCGAGTCACGTTATTTGTCACGGTTGCATTCATCCTCTTCGAGTTTCAGTCGATTTCCTTGTCTAATTAGTATATTAGTTTCAGTTGGTTTTTAATTAGCAGATCCATTTTAGTTAGCCGAATTGTGTGCTTTGTTCCCTAATCCGAGTGGATCTCTGTGTTCTTTCCAAGAAGAAGTCGGTTTCCAAGTAGAGAATGGTTTTTGAATCAAAGAAAGAGGCAGGTGCAAATACAAAAACCACACCAATTCAGAAAGGAAAAGGCAGGTGCGAAAATAAAAGCCGCACCAAAATCAGAAAGGAAAAGGCAAGTGCAAAATTCAAAAGCCGCACTAGATTAAACATAAATATAAGTTCAGAGAGAGAGAATATCTTTTTTACCTTTATACCCCTATTTTTTTCGGAAGTCACATGTGGTGAGTTGAATCTTGGGGTGTCCTGAGTCCATCTAAGATAGTTTTGTGACCCCCTAAAAAAGAGCAGTTTGTTGTTTCGGTTGTTTTGGTGACGACGTTTATGTCTCGGCTTGCGTCTCTAGTACGGTTTGGACTAGGACCAGCACAGTATTGTCGTTGAACGATTACTCATCTTGTCTTTGAATAATGTGGTTCAAGTTTCTTCTTAAGCAGTTTCAGCCACCTACAGCTCCACATATTTGAACACTACTTTGTGGGAACTAGCAGCCCGCCTATAGTGCCACCCTCAGAAGCTATTTTATTTCTTGCTAGTCACCATCACCTCCTTGCTGAGCTTTGGTAAGAACATGTAAGAGCTTGATTGAATAGGTTGAGAGTGAGCGACTTCACATCACCACACACACCCTTGTAGTTAGGGATATTCTTCTGACATTGTGTTAGTTCTTTTGCTGTTTTTTTCTAACAATGTCAAAATCAGTAGACAATACCAATCAGCATTCACCGCACACCCAGGGCATCATCCAACACTTTGAGTGTCAAGTACGACTACACACCGAAGCACTTGATTAGGTGTTCATGTTACTAATGACCATCTTGGTCAATTGGAGGCGGTCCAGATTGACACCAACGGCAAGCTCACAATATTGGAGGTTTCTGTTTGAACGATCAACACCTCACTTGCTGAGATATTGCAACGGCTTGAGGAGATGGGTCGTGCTCATCCAACGGATGGTTTCACTAGACGTACTGCCAGCATCGAACAACGTACCAATAACAACGTTGGTAACATGGGCAGTGTCGTAGGTGAAAACAAAGAGGACTATACTGTGGACACTGAAATTGATGGAGATGAAGATGCGAGACAATGACGTTAGCTACACCGCAACCGCAACGACATGGGTTTTTGGCCACCACGATGAGAGGTACACAATAATGATGATTCTCTAGGAAAGATTAAATTCACCATGCCACCTTTTGATGGAAAGTATGATCCTAATGCATACCTTACTTGGGAGTTAGCTGTAGATCAGAAATTTGCTTGCTATGATTTCCCTGAACATAAGAAGGTTAACGTTGCTGCTAGTGAGTATACTGATTTTGCTTCTATTTGGTGGAGTGAATATCGTAGAAAGAATCCAAACAACATACCACAGACTTGGGATGCTTTGAAAAGAATCAAGCGAGCTAGATTTATTCCTTCATATCATGCGCGCACTACACCATGACACCAAATTAGCGTCAGACATCAGTCGGCAATAATACATAATTACCGATCAACTATCTGTCGCTAAAACTTGGTGACGGACTAACTGTCGGCAATAATATTTTTAGGGTCAGATGGTGCGTTGGAAATTATTTTGATATGTAGGGACAAACTATCTGCATCGGCAATGATAAATTTTTCTATCAGTATATCATCGGCAAAAAATCTATCGTAGGCAAAAGTCTTTGGGCTGCTATTGGGCCTTCGTGCCTCCGAACCTAGCCCCACTCATCCCGACACCTCCACCCCAATCCAGCCGCCACTCCTCGTCTGGCGCTCCCTCTCCCCTCCCGGTAGGCCAGCGCTCCCCAGCTCCTCCTCACCGGCGGCGCGCCTGCGCCTCCTCCCTTGGCTCGGCCGTCCCAGTGGGTCTCCCAGCCAGCGCCGCCTCTCCCAGCCGTCGGTGCTCCTCCCGGCCAGCCTAGCTTCCTCCAGTCTCCCAGACCGTGCGCCGCCCTGTATCCCCCAGTGGCCCTCCCAGCCGGGGAAGCGGCGCGCCGCCACCCACATCCACATCAAGGGCCTCGGCCTCGGCCTTTGCTCTCTCATCTCCTGGTTTCTCGGCTCTTCTTTTGAGGAGGTTTTCCTAGGGTTTTAGCCTCGGGGTGTTTCCGTAGATCTCAAAACTCTTCTCACGGATTGGTTTGGTTTTCTCGAGTAGGCCAATGGGGGGCGATAGGGATGGCGGGGGTTAAGTGGGCAGCGGCGGCGCGGAGGCGGCTGGTGAGTGGTCGACATGATCCGCCCGAGAAGAAGATGGCCGACAGCGCGTTGCTCCTCGCAAGCACGCCATATACCAAACAAGGCAGCGCTTCGCTTCGCGGCATCTCGAGGCTCAGCGGCAAGGTCCGTGCTTCCTTTGTACTAGATTTGTACCGTTCTTTGTAAATTTGGAGGTTATATTTTTAAGTGCTATAGAGTGAACATGAGGCCCCATGATTTGTAATGCTTGCTCACTTGAAGCTGATTCGGAGGCATTGATGTGATGTCGACTTTAATCCAAGGGTGTTCCTTTGAAGGGCGGTGCTTTTTTAATTGTAGGCCATCTTTGAAATTTTCGAATGTGCTTCTCGTGAATTAGCTTGTCGATGATCAAGCGACCCTTCATCTACAAGGGCTCATCTAGCTCGAAATACATTCATAATAACAACCCTTAAAATTTGAAGAATCCTTCCTTCGGCTCTTCTCTGTAAGCTCTGCGGGTCTTGGACCAATCGGCCTTTGCCGAGTCCTGTTTGTTAGCCCTCCATGCCTGGGCGTCCGCCTGTGCCCTTTCCCCGACCTATTACGGGTGCTAGGCCGTCGCCTTGGGCACGAGTATAGTTTTAGTTCACGAGAGTGTTAGGTATTTGATCATCCATACTACGTCATTTTGATTTAGGTGAGTTGTTGCTAGAATTAGTTGCATTAGATTTCACATACACCTTACTAAATTGGTGTTCTAAATCTGAGTTTACCTAGTATTGTGTTAGCATATATATTTTAAAGCCATTCAAAATTTCTTTGAGTTTGGTTTCTTACAGTATATTTGAATATTTCTTTTTCCCTGTCATTTGGAAAATTCGCTATTCATAAAAATATTTATGCTAAGAAGTTGGAGTGAATTATGTGGAGTTCTTGGTATTTGTTAGTAATTTGTTGGGTACTTGTCTTCATTGCAATTTATGGAAACATAATGCTATGATGTGTAAAGTTGTTTTGCTTTATGTCTAACAAATAAAATGTGTTTTGGTAAAAAGCACCAATATTTACTAGCTTTTGTGTTGTTTTCTTCTAATGATTTTTCCTTCTCTTGCTATTCTTAACACGGGTCCTTTACATCCTATGGTAGGATCGAGTATACTCCTCGAGTAAAAACAAAGCGAGTCTTGATGGAAAATTTCCGTGAGAGCTATAGGCTTGCGTATAAAGGAAAACAAAGAAGTTTATGAAGGAGAGGTAAGAGTGGCTCGATTGGCATATATGCTCATTTTGAAGGTTGAACAAAGACATTGTTCTTGATTGGTGTTTATTAGATGTTAATGCATTTCTGTTATCACTCTTGTTTGTAACTAATATTCCCCTTTGATTGCTTTTTAGGTTCTTGAACTTTCCTGGAAGAGGTTGAGAGTTCAGCGGTGGATATGGGAAAAGCATTAGCCATGTAATCATTGGCACGAAGACTATAAAAGGGACTAAGCAAGCGAAGTTAGATCCTACAATTCCCAAAGGGAAGTCCATAAGAAAAAGGAAATTGTCAGGTACAAATTTGATGCTATTTGACTTATGATTTTTTAGGTAGTTTGAATTGTACTATCCATAAATGAGCATTGTTCAATATTGAAGCGAAACAATATATTATATATTATGTTTTAGGTATGGTGGCAATGGCAAGATTGAAGGTGGAGGCATGGGGCATTTGTTAGCATGAAGCATCTTATTATACCATTCGTTGCTCGGGCATGATTAAATATGTGGCCTCCTATCAAGTTGTCTTTGAGTTGCTTGCTCTGCTAAATGGTTGTTCACCTTTCTATTATCTTCTTCTTCTTCGTCTTAATCCCCTAGGATAAGGTTGTTTTCCCTATGACACTTTGTTCATCTGTAGAATGTCCATATGTCATGCTTTTTACTCGGGTGATTTGAATTTCATTGGTCTCTTTTATGTAAAATGTATGTGAATGCAATGTATCTGCCTTTTATTTTGATATTTGGGCTGAACATGCTTGACGGTTCGCCACTTGACGTATGGTTTTTCATTTATACGTGCTTTCGTATGAATTAGTCTTGCAAGGTCGGGGAGGTGAATGGATTTTGGTTCATGTATGTTATTATTCTGGGTGGTAAGACTTTTTTACTAATGATTTCATGCTTTAGATTTATGAGAGGCCAAAGTTCTCTTACCAAACTGGACTCGGGGTTGGGTGGCCTATGGAGGATGTATAACGGTGATTCTTCTTTGGTATGCTTTCTTTTTGTTGTTGGAGAAACGAGTATAGTTGAAAGATCAAGAGTCTGAAATATCTGCCATCTTTGGTTTCGTTACTTCACTGTGGCCAAGTTTCATACCTCCGGCTTCTATTGGAAATTTTCATTTTCAACATTGAGAGCTTGAGACAAGTTTGCATTTCCATGAACATGATGGACTCTTGGTTGGGTGACAATTTCCTTCGCCTAGCTTCATGTATCACATTATCTGTATGACCTTTAGTGTTCCTTTGTTTGCTGCGTTAATACTTAATAGGGTTCACTATTTCCTTATTCATGTGCAGTTAGTTATTCGGTCTATCTAGCGGTGTTGTTCTATGTTGAAAGGTGGATGAGTTAGAAAAGATAATCTCGGTTGCATCAAGGGATCCGGCATATTATGGACTTGATGAAGTTGAGCTTTCTGACAATGGGCTGGGTGGCTCTGCTCATAATCAGGTATTTCTTGATGTTCCATCTCTCATTTCAAACTTTTTTAGAATGTCTTTTGTTTACTAATTCTTTACAAATTCTACTTATACTAGAGAATCCCTAGATTTTTTCTTCTACCTATGTCATAGGATTATAAATGAGGAATATCTTGACCATGCATGAGTGACACAATTACAGGTGAACATGATACCTTGTTGTATGGAAAAAGAAAAAGCAGATGGGAATAATGTTTATGTCAATATGTTTTGAATTTTACGGTTGCTTATTTATTACAGGTTCCTATTTGTGCATAAACATATCCGAGGTTGGTGCTGTCGGGAAAGGTGTTGAAAAGGGAGGACAAATTCAGCAATTGCAGACACACGAGAACATAATGGGTGCAAGTAGAACTAATCACTATTCTTCTCGGGACAATGATGACTTTATTGCTTTAGAATCAGCCATGTTCATTATGCGGTTTAGAAGATAGTTGACCCTAACTTTGATGATCTGCGAGGGTTCTCTTTTGTAAATGATAGATGGTTAGCTATGCGAACCATGACACTTTTGGACAAATTTGTATATTACTCTATTTGAATGAATTTGAGCTGTGTTGAATGGATGTATTACTTGAACAAATGCATTAATTCAATCATTTTCTCTTTGTAATGTGGTGTACATATGAATTAATTATTAGTTAGATCTATAATATTCTATAACCCTCGGACTATCTGTCGGCAAAAGTCTTATCCTCGGACTATCTGTCGACAAAAGTCTTACCTCGAGACTATCTGTTGGCAAAGTCTTACCCTCGAGACTATCTGTCGGCAAAAGTCTTCCCTCGAGACTATCATCGGCAAAAGTCTGCATGCATCGAAAAAGTATATCACATCGGCAAAAGTCTTATAACAATGTCGAGATCATCGTCCGGCAAAAATATATCTGTTGGCAAATGTTTTTGCCGAGCGGGACTTCTGAAAGCAGGTTATTTTACGTCGGCATAACTTTTGTCGACGGATAATAAGTCGCAATATGTGGTTTTTGCCGACAGATACACTGTTGATGAAAATGTGTCATGGTATAGTGGCGTGACTTGTTACATAAACTGCAACAATTGAGACAAGGTAGCGAATCTGTAGAAGAATATTACAGAGAGTTGCAAATAGGCATGCTACGATGTGGGTTAGTGGAGAATGAGGAGGCTGCTATAGCTAGATTTATGGGTGGTTTGAACCATAAATTCAGGACATATTAGCTTATAAGGAATACACTTCTGTCACCCATTTATTTTACTTTGCTTATAAAGCTGAAAGGGAAGTGTAGTGACGATGCGTAATAGCAAGAACCAATGTTTCTATAGGTCAAACTACTTCATGGCAGCCACGTACACCTGTTGCTACACCAAGCCGTGCAACTCCATCAGGTTCCTCCAACAGCCAGCCATGTACACTACCCACGAATTCAGCATCCTGGGCAACCGAGGTAACGAAAGGATCAGCACAAACACCCACCAAGAGCACTTCTTCTGTTGCATCCACGGGGCATACAAGGGATATTCAATGCTTACAATGTAAGGGATATGGTCATGTGAGGAAAGATTGCCCAAGCAAATGAGTGCTGATTGTATGGGATGATGGTGAGTATTCTTCTGCTAGTGATTTGGATGAAGAGACATATGCTATACTTGTCACTGACTATGCAGCTAGTGGAGATGACAAAGAAAAACACAGAGGCACTGAAGATGCAGAATGCTATGAGAGCCTCATTGTGCAGTGAGTATTGGTTGCTTTTCCCAGTGCTACCAGCCTGAGGGTGATAGCACCGGGACATTGAGAGAAATTATGATTGATTAATGATTTTAGTATAATCATTGAATATATGTGTGGTTATTGCTATGTGAAGGTTTTTCCTTGTCTTTGATGGTTGCAGGGCGACGGTGCTAGGTCATGGTGAGACGGAGGATGATTGGGACTAGGCGAGAAGCGTCGAAGGTCCAGACTCTCGAGAGATCACTAGAAGATGATCGGAGACAGAGTCTGGATAAGTCAAGAAGACAAGGAAAGGAGATGATGCTAGCTAGATGCCGCGTGGATCAACGAGGGCCGTTGGATCGCGGTCTAGTTGATAGGTTAGTGGGTCTAGGTAGTATGCTTTAAAACCGTGCAAGAAAACCAGATATGTGTGTGGGTTTTGGGTTAGCCCTTGCATGGCTGTGTGAGTGGGTTAATCCTAGCCCTTAGATGAGTGCTCTGGGGTTGAGGGACTCATCCAAAGGTGCTAGGTGGCCCAAGAGTAGTATAAATAGGGGTGGAGGGGTAGCCTCCTCCCCTTTAAGGTTGTAGAGGTTTTTGTGCTCATTTGAGCTTTGCACACCTTGTTGTTTGGCTTTGTAAATCTTCTCATTCCAGAAATGCAAACCTTTTTCATTCATGCTTGAATTTAAATTACGTATTTACTTTATGTCTTAAATTCCAGCAATTTACTTTCATAAAATTTACTTTCTTGCAATTTGGATTTGCCTCCCCTCCTTCTAAATGCTGATCTTGGATGTCTTGAGTATGTTCATATGGTTTTACATCTTTTTTGCACTCTTGGATTGAGTAGAGATCATCTTTTCTTTAAAGTTCCAACTCTGTCCAGAACTTGTTCTTCGTGCAGTAGTTAGTATTTGATTTTTAGAAAAATATAGAAAAATATTTTTTGAGTGATTCTTGTTGAAAAAGGTGAGGTATTCTCATATCCACCTTTAAAAAAGTTTTGAGTCCACTTGTTACACCGTTTTGGTGCCATGAGGTGAAAACTAAGCCCCAAACTTTCTGCTTGAAGTTCCTGACTATCTGTATTCCTTGATTTTTACTGATTTTTATGTAGGGATTTTTTAGGTGAAATTTGGTGGGTTTCTTAATGGCTCATTTTCTCATAGGAATAAAAATTTTCAAAATTTCTTGATCTGCAGAAACCCACCAACCACCTGTTCTAATTGAGGACAGCTTCTGAAAATTCTGCTTTTGCTTTTCTGAAAGTGACTTTTGTGATTTGAATTGATCTTCTTTCTAAAAGCAAGAGTTGAATTGATTCCTTCTTATTTTGGATATGAGACAACCAGAATTGTGACTCACAAATCCCCACATATTCTATGGTACTCATCCATGCAAGCTAGGGGTACAAATAGTTGTCTAGTTGTTCGGGTTTTTCATGATTTTCTTTGCTCAATCCTTTCGAGGTTTTAGTTGGAGTATTTTGGGGGAAAATTTATTTGCAACCATTCACCCCCCTCTGTTCGCCATCTCGATCCTTCAATTGGTATCAAAGCTAAGGTGAGGAACATTCTCATACAGGGACTCAGCCGTAGTGAGTATGATCGAATCTCTCACCTGCGATCCGCTTACGAGATTTGGGTGACCCTCGATGCATACTATGAGGGCACTACCCAAATCAAGACCATGAGGCAGGATTAATACAAGCGTGAGTATAACAAGTTTGAACAACACGCTGGTGAGAATCTTAACGAGTGTTTTGGTCGATTTACTAAAATTTTGAGCGATCTCCAAGCAGTTGGTTGCATATACCCTGACTCGGATAATGCTCGTCACTTCTTGACTGCACTCGATCTTCGTGTTTGGGAAATGAAAGTGACCACCATCAAGGATACTACCGACTTGTCGACCTTGACTCTTGACGGGCTCTATTCCCGACTCAAGACTCATGAGATCGACGTAGTCTCTGGCAAGATGAAATCACAGTCCATGGCCTTAGTCACCGATCCCACTGGATCTTCTCTTGATTCTTCTGTTGGTTTTTCCCTCTCCGCCCTTTGCGAGCTAAGCGATGACCAACTAGACAAGTTTCTAGAAACTGAGCTTGCTCTTTTATCTCGCAAGTTTTCTCACGGCTACAAGAGGGTGAGAGAGAGGAAGAGAGGTGGTGGAATCACCTGATTCGAATGTGGTGGACCCAATGACATTCGAGCGAATTGTCCCAAACTGGAGAAGGGCAAGAATGACTTCGGTGGTTCTAGCAAGAATGACTACACCGATAAGAACCGCAACAAGAAGCCTCCAGTTTGCGAGCTGGCGCACGAGAAGAAGTACCGCAACTTCTCCAAGAACAAGAAGCTCTATCACCATGTCCTCACCTCCCGCGACAACATCAACCTCTCCGACATAGAGGCATGGAGTGACGAAGGCGAGGATGATCTGCAAGAGAAGAAAGGTGGCGATGACTTCTCTAGCATGTGCTTCATGGCGGACACCAACGGCATCAGCGACTCCGAGCTCTACAGCGACTCGGACAAGGTTCGTCAGATGGAGAAGGGAGATATTTGGATTGTTGACTCCGGTTGTTCTCACCATATGACCGGAGATTCTCGTTGGTTCTCTTCCCTAGTCCCGAGCCCCTGGTGATGAGTTGATCACTTTTGGGGATGCTTCTTCAGGTAGAGTCATTGCTAAAGGTACCGTCTGCATTAATGAAAATTTTATTCTTAAGGACGTTACCTTAGTGAGTAAGCTGCCATATAATTTGCTTTCTGTTTCTCAGCTTATCGATGACTCTTTCGAGGTAAGTTTTAAGAGTAATGGTCGTAGAATCCTTGATTCATTAGGAGAGTTAGTTTGCGGGATTTCTAGACTTGGGAGAGTCTTTCATTTGATTTTTCTGTTTCTTCTGGAGACTCTCTTCGGTGTTTGATTGCTTCTGAGTCCCGTGATCTCTCCTTCTGGCATAGGAGACATAGTCACATTGGCTTTGATCATTTGACTAGTGTTAGCAGCCGCGATCTTGTTCGTGGTTTGCCCAAACTCAAGATGGTCAAAGACTTAGTTTGCTCTCCCTGCCGACATGGCAAGATAGTTCTTGCTTCTCATCCTCCGATCCATAGTAGTGATGGTGATGCACTAGGATAACTTTTACATATGGACCTTTGTTGGTCGGCTAGAGTCTGATTAGCGGGAGGAAGTGGTATGTCCTTGTCATTGTTAATGACTTTTGAGGGCCTCGAAGGATGAGACTTTTTCTCACTTGAGAGTTGTTAGTAGGTTGTCTATTGAGCTCCCAAGTGCATTCACTGAGCTATCTGCGATGATAATAGCACCAAAGTTCAAGAATTCCTACTTTGAGAGTTTCTACATAGAGTGCGGTTTAGAGCATCGGTTCTCTTCTCCTCGTCCCTCGGCAAAATGGGCGTAGTGGAAAGGAAAAACGAGACCCTAGTTGAGATTGCCGGGGCGATGCTAGATGAGTCTGATACTCCTAGGAAGTTTTGAAATGGGGCTATAGCTCTTGCTTGTCATGTTTCAATCGTGTTTTCTTGAGAGCACATTTGCATCGCACTTCTTATGAGTTGAGGTATGGGCGAAAGCCGGTGTTTCTCATTTTTAGCGTTTTTGGTTGCAAGTGTTTTATCTTGAAGTCAGTAATCTAGATAAGTTTGAGTCTCATTCTTGATGGTATCTTTCTAGGTTACTCGACTTCCCCTAAATAACTATAAGTGCAGGTTGTGATGCGAATAGGATCATAGAGACACTGTGGCATGACCTTTGATGAGGCTAGCCGGGGAGCTAGACTGATATTTGAGCTCTTCTTATCCTCAAGAGACTATTTTTGTAGAGGATGAGGATGATGGAGATGATGGTGTTCCACCTGATCCAGTCTCCTATACACCTGAGGTGCCTCCTGTTTCCATTTCTACACCTCAGGGAGATCAACCTTTGCCTTTAGACTCTCCTTCAACGAGTGGCTCTGTTCCTTTCTCTTCTGCTCAAGAGGTAGAGGCCACTTACATACGGTCCTCCTCGTCACATTCAGCGTTCTCATCCACAGAGCGGATCATTGGTGATCTATTTGAGCGTGTGGCGCTCATAGGGAAAAAATTCTAAAAATTTCATGAGCTGTAGAAACCTACCAACCACCTGTTCTAATTGAGGATAGCTTCTGCAAATTCTGCTTTTGCTTTTCTGAAAGTGGCTTTTGTGATTTGAATTGATCTCCTTTCTAAAGCAAGAGTTGAGTTGATTCCTTCTTATTTTGGACACTAGACAACCAGAATTGTGACTCAAAAATCCCACATATTCTATGGTACTCATCCATGCAAGTTAGGGGTACACATAGTTGTCTAGTTGTTCGGGTTTTTCACGATTTCATTTGTGTGATCCTTTCGAGGTTTTAGTTGGAGTATTTTGGGAGAAAATTTGTTTGCCACCATTCACCCCCCCCCTCTGTTCGCCATCTCGATCCTTCATACTCACACTCCTGGAAGAGAGATGCACAGGAAGAACAGGGATCAGAAGAGGAAGAAGAACCAGAAGGAAAAGAACAACCAGCACGTGCATTTTGCTCTCTCAACATGGCTGCATCAATCTTGAGGGCCTCACAAGAAACATAAGGAGCATTTCTAATCCTAAAGGCTTGGTCTTCTAGCTTCTTTCTAAGTTCTACTTGGATTTTATCCAAGTCCCCATTAATCATAGAACATCGCAAGCAACTTTCTTGTGACTTATCTAGTATGTCCTTAGTAAGTTTAGCACACTTAACATTTAAAGATTCATTATCACACGCTGGCTCACAAGTTGAAGGCTTCTTGCTGCTATTCTTGTTAGTATAGTTGATCTTTCGTGAACTGCCGGAGTCGTTCTTGCCCTTCTGCAGCTTGGGGCAATTCGCTCGAGAGTGGTTGGGGCCACCACACTCAATCAAGTGATCATGCCACCTCTCTTGCTCTCTCTCACCCTCTTGTATGCATGAGAGAATTTACGAGCCAAAAAAGCAAGCTTCGTTTCTAAAAATTTTTCCAGTTGGTCATCACTTAGCTCGCAAAGGGTGGAGAAAGAGAAACCAATAGAAAGATCAAAAGAAGATCCAGTGGGATCAATAACCAAGGCCGTCAACTGAGATTTTGTATTATGAGACACAACATCGATCTAATGAGTCTTGAGTCGGGAATAGAGCCCATCAAGAGTCAGAGTCGAGAAGTCGATAGTGTCCTTGATGGTGGTCACTTTTATTTTCCAAACTCGAAGATCGAGTGCGGTCAAGAAATGTCAAGCATTATCCGAGTCAGGGTATGTGCAACCAACTGTTCGGAGGTCGCTCAAAGTCTTCATAAAACCAAAGCACTCATCAGGACTCTCACCAATTTGTTGTTCAAATTTATTGTATTCACGCTTGTACTAATCTTGCCTTACCGTCTTGATTTGGGTAGTACCCTCATGGTAAGAATTGAGGGTCACCCAAATCTCATGAGCAGATTGTAGGTGAGAAATCCTGTCGTACTCACTACAGCTAAGGCCCTGTGTGAGGATGTTCCCTGCCTTAGTGTTTGCCTCAACGTCAGCCATATTACCGGCCATGAAGTGCTCACGGTAGTGTCGAGGCGAAATCTCGGCAGTCAATGCACGATCAGCGGGTCCACAGCTCGAAATTTGGCGACATGGGACTTCGACCACGACCTAAGCCGCACGATCCCCGCATGACCTCGAGCTTGGGGAGTGAGGATTCAACTCCCGCACGACCTCGACCTTGGCTTGAAGGTGTGTGCTTACTCGACGGTTTCCAAAACCGGGAATCTCGGAGTTAAGGCGGACGTGGGCGTCAGATTTGGGATGGTTGTAGCACGTCCTCAATGCACACCATGCACTACTCCGAGAATTTCTCCCAGTCATTTCTGGTAACGGCCGAGAGGGGTTAGCAGATCGGCCAAGGACAGAACATCAACACACAAGCAATAGGACAGTAGCCATAACCAGAGCGCTCAAGCTCGAGCTGTAACCCACCTCTGTACACAAAAATAGTTAGGTCCTCCTCCCCCTCAGGGGATGACTGGAGTAGAGCTCTTACCCTCACGGGGGCTCGAACCAGAATAATCCGCTGTGTCTCGCTCTTTGTCATTTCGCCCCGACCAACATCGCAGCAGATCCGTTCCTCTGTTGAGCATAGCTCATTTTGAGTCTCTCATTCACACTAACCCCGTTTCACATTTGCGGTTAGGTGATCCTGATCGTTGATAGCCGGCGCCCACCGTGGGGCCCGAAAGCTTCACTCATTCGGAAGAAGTTCAAGACTTTCAACGTATGGCGTCCGTCGCTGTAGGACATTCCGCAAGCTCGGGCTCGAATGTAGTCCCCGAGCATGGAAGCTCCACAACCCTATTCTCCCCCTCTCCGCCGCTGCGTGATCAACTCGTTCTCTTGGCTGCTAGCCATGGCACGAATGTGGAGGAAGGGAGGCATAGCCCGAAGACCCCCGAGGATGCTCGCCGGATGGCCCAAGTTGCCATCAACCAGGCCATAACCGTTCTCCGGCGAGAGGAGCGTGAGAAGATTGGAACATCGTCAGGATGCTCCAAACTCCCTCAATCAGGCGAGCACCTCCGTGCGATCGCCTGAGTCATGACTGACCCCGCCCGTTCGAGGTCGGGCCTTTTCGGCCGAGCTCGATAAGGCCGCTACTAAAGCCGTGCCATCGCAGCACCAAAGCCACCCTTCCGGATCTCGTTCCCTAAAGAGTGATGGTAGCTCCTCGCGCAGGCACCGGCATCCCCGCTGGTCTCCTGCGCATCGGCAATACCAGGATTTGTCCCGCACTCCGCCGCGCCGTTGCTCCCCGAGTGCAACTCTAGATGGTGTACGGCGACAGCCAGCCTACAGCGACTCTCACTCTAGCAGCAGCATGTCGGGCCATTCTCCTGACATTCCCCCGAGGCGTCACCGAGTCCATGAGCACTTGCAGTACCTCCCGGGCGATGCTCGGGCCCATCGCCACGGCCGGCGTGGTCATAGGTCGGGCCGCCGTGGCGATCGTGAATCTGACTCCAACAGCGGCGATCACCTTTCTAGGCACACCCCTGTTCCAGCTTATGGCTGTGCGGCGTACTCCGACAACCTTCGGCAGGTGCGCTGGCCGGCCTGTTTCAAGCCTACCTTGATCGAGCAGTTCGACGGGATGAAGAACCCAAATGAGATTCTTTCGATCTACACCACCGCGATCTTGGCCGCCGGGGGAGACGAGGCCATAATGGCCAATTACCTCCCAACTGTTTTGGACGGCGCTGCACGCACCTCTGTCGGGACCCGAATGTGCAAATTCGGACCCTCTGTGTATTCAGCACTAGTCTAGGATCACGCTAGTGCACACAGTCTCAACATTGGTACATATCACAGTCATAACCAACGAAATAATAAAGTACTTTAACTAAATACTCAAACGAGTTGATCGACCTTATGGTCAAGTTACAAAGATCGCCTCATGGTGAAGACTTATTAAAATATCCAAATGCCTTTGGAATAAAATAGACTCGTGGCGCCAACCAATTTGCCACGAACAAGCCCGGCCAGGCTCGCTCCTAGTTAAATCGGCTCCTCCTGAAACTCCTCTTCTGACGCGGGGTTGCTTCTTCTTCAACTGAGGTTGTGTTGTTGCAAGGGTGAGTACTTTGAGCACTCAACAAGTCATGTACAGAATGCAATTCTAATATTCTACATGCATGGCTCAGTACAAAGGATAGGCTACGGTTCATGTGCAGTTCAACATTCAAGATAACAGTAATAGATTGCAAAGCAGTAAAACAATAGTAAGAGTAGTAACTTTCGCAAATATTTCAGTCGTAAATAATTTTCCATCTTAAATCAAGTTCATCATTACCATCCCAAGCACTTTTCCATAAACCAGTTATTTTCATGAAAGTCTAACCCTTGGTGTAATCAAAGCGATGCTCAATCTGTGAAACACGGCTATTGAATAGGTTGTACACTCTGCGGAGGTTATACACTTTACCCACAAGATACGATCGAGATGCCACCAAAGGCGATGCTTAGTAACAAAGCCTTTCCAAAGATCGTCTAAACCCGATCTTGCTGCCAAGGTTTCAATCTTGGAGGGACTGGTTACCACACCAGGGCCCCCTCTTGTGCCATGTGAGTTCTCACCGCTCCTCAAGGCCCCACCACCACAATGATTACCAAAGAATAGATTCATAGTTTACTCATTAGGTGTGTCCCATTAGGAACTTGTGGTTGTATGAAAGACTCAGTTCAAAGGCTTGCAAGGTTAAGTCCTTAGTTGACCGAGGCAAGACTAACCAAGTGTAATCTCAAATATCCAAAACCAACAAAAACCAAATACGACCGTCCAGTTGCCACCCTTGGCCCACCAGAAATAATCTTGCCACATGCCTCAGTCTAAATCATTTTCCCACCCGAGTTCTTTACCATTGCACCACGTGCCATCATCAACTCAACAACACATGTCTCATTCACAAAACACGTTCCATATCTCATTAAGTCAATATTAACTTTGATATTCCAAAACCATGAAATATTTACGTGGCGGGGCTAAGCATACTACTTCGGTCTAATCAACCCATGTTGGCAAATTATTAATGTCCAACTATTAATCCACAACCTAGGGTGACAAATGATTCATGGCCTACAATTATATACGACAAGGTGGCATACAGCAACTAGGCTCTTAACTAATCCCATAACTTATTCAAAACCATTTCTAACAAATTAGCATGCAATAATTTAAATCAAAATAATTTGCTATGCTAGGTTCAATATGATCAAACACAACTTGCCTTCAAAAGGTACTGGTTCTAATTCTTGAGCTTGCTCCTGGGTCAAGACTTCTCCTTCGAAACCTTCGGGCACCTCGATGTCTACGCGTAATGTAAATAAATGGTAATAAATAAATAAAACAGAGAGTAACTCAAGTGTAAAATTCCAATAAAATTCATAAACAGAAAGAGCTTGATTTTACAAATTTATAGAAATTGGAATCACTCAAATCGGAGTTGAAATACAAAAGTTATAAGCATTTGAAGTTTGAAAATAAATTAAAAAGAATAAATCGATTTTCCATATTTATTTTTATACGGGAAATTCGGGAATATGATGTCAGCATGGCTTCAGCTGACGTCAGCACCGAAATGATTTTCTATGAATTATTTTTATACAAGAAAATCTAATTATGACGTCAGCATGATGCCATCCTACTGACAAGTGGGACCCACCCTGACGTCAGCATGACGTCACTACACAGTGCAGCGCTGGTGCTTTAAGATTCGTGCACTAAGACTCAATCGGGCCCGTTCGTTCAAATGGACGGCCGAGATCATGTGGCCGATTGAATTCCTCGGTGACACGCAGCGCACTCGGACTGGCTCGGCTTCGGCGCGATCCGAACCGTCTGATTCAAAATTAACGGCACGGATTACCCCTCCTGGAATAGGCTCGGGTTTGATGCGGACGCGACCCGTGGCGCTACGACTACCCTCGGATTTAGATCCAACGGCTCGGCGGCAAGGCAACGCTGCGACACGCGGCGCGATCGGAGACCAAGCGGCGCGCATCGGACGGCGGCGGCAATTACGCGATGTGGCGGAATTGGAACCCTAGGATCTAGATCTAGCGGCTCATAGCTAGAAATGGAGTTTACTGTTACGGGATGGCGCAACAAAATCTAGAGCACAAGATAATGATCTAACGGCCCACATCTAATCTAGGTTAATTTCCACGCGATACGATCTAAGCCATTCGATTGAGATCCAACGACTACAAATGAATTTAGATCTAAAGTCTAGGTTTAATCTGGGTCCTTTGATCTTGATCTAACGGCCTAGGTTACCTCGGATATCTGACCTGAACATTAATAGCGTGGACTCACCCAGCGTTGGATCCGGATCGTGCGGTTGGTGAAGTTTGCGGCTCGGCGATGGTGCGGCGGCAGAGAACCGGAGGCGAAGCGGCAGCGTGGCACGGTGCTCCCGTGCTTCTCCGGCGTGATGAAGTGGTGCTCTCGACGCGGTGTGATGGGGTGAGCTCCAAGGGACCAACGGCAATAGCGGAGGATGACCGGCGACGACGGCACGATGCAAAAACAACGGCGGAAGGCTCGGTTGGCTTCGACGAGCTTGTGCGGCGAAGCGGCGGCGACTCGGGTGGCGTGAAGTGTACGGATGGGTGCGGCGCGGCTAGGGCTTCACGACATGGGTGGCGGCGCATTAAATAGGGCCCTCGGCGTCGTGGCAGCGAAGCCGAGATCCGCGCAGGCGTGGCGGCAGTCCGGTGGTGATCTGAGCCGGCGTGGCGCGGCGAAGCGTCCGTCGACCAGATCCACGATGCGTCTGTGCGGCGACGTGGCGAGCTACGAGACCTTGAATCCGGATCGCACGACGGCAGCGTTAGAGTTTTCCCGAGCTGGGCCGCACAGTGTTTGGCCCAATACTGTTCACCCGTTTTTTTAATTCTTTTTCGAATAAAAATAATTCCAGAAAATAGAATAACTCATTTGGGGCATTAAAAATACTAGAACAATTCTGGAAAAATTCTTAAAAATATTTTAGGATATTTGGGACTCAAATAAAATATTTGCAACAAAACTTTATTTAAACTTTTCTAATATTTGGTTAATTAAGTAAATTGCTAAGTTCAAATTAAATCCAAATAAACCCAAATAAATTCCATAAATTTCCCAAAAATTCAAATACCTCTTAAATGCAAAACGGCAAAAATTGAGGTGTTACAACTGTACTTTGCAACGAAGCTTTGGCTCCTTCGTTTGTGGTGCCAAATTGAGCGCCCTCGCTCCAACTTCGAGTTGCTATGGCGGCTTTGGTAGGAAGAAGGACACGGGCCAAGTTATCCGGGAAGAATGAACCCCTCCGTGACTTTGTGCGGTGGTTCATCCACACCAGGAACCTAATTCCAAGCATCTCCGACAAGGCTGTGATCAAGGCCTTCAAGTTCGGCGTCCGCGACCGGCGCCTCACCGAAGACCTAGAGAAAACGACTAGGCTTACCGTCAACAAGCTAGGAATGGGCATATCGCATCAAGGCCATCGGGAAGTAGTTGGCCATGGACTTTTTAGACCCGCCTGTGGCCCACACCACCATCGTGTATATCTGCAAGAATTCCTTCGGGTTGGTGGTGCCATTGTACTTCTCGATGGACGTTAGGATCTGCCCAGAGACCACGCCGGGGAGCGCGGATCTCGACTCCCCAAGGATTCGGAGGAGAGGACCTCCACCTTATCCCGAGAGTGGGTATCGTTGGAGGAGCTGGCGCCTTTAGGAGCCATCCGCCTATAGCAGCCTTGCCCCTGTGCACGACGGTGCCATAGTATGTCGTGCAAATCATCTGCAGCTTTGGTGGCCTTCTCCAGCCGAGTCCTCAAATCCTCCACGGCCTCCCGGTGCGGGGGATGCCGCGAGCGATATAGTCATGCTACATGACCCCACGAGCTAGCGGAGTCCGCGTCCAGCAAGCCCTTTCCCTTGCTCTGGCCCTCCTGTCTAGAGCACTTCCCGCTCGGGTGAGTAGAAGCTTTGGTGCGGTCCGCACGCACCCCCGGCTATGGAGTACCGATGGTACCCGGCCACTCAGATGCCCCCACATGGAGCTAGGCCACGTCTATTAGTGAAGCGATCTCCCTGACCACGGCGTGGGCTGGGGTGTCTCCATAAATTCCAGGGGTGGTCAAGAGGCAGACGGAATGCGAGTTTTGTCTTGGAGTGGCCTCTTCCATAGCTAGCCACCGCTGAGCAAACAACTCTGCTACTGGCAAGGGGCCCGCCGCCCCTCGAGGAAAGCATGAGGCGGTCCCTCACCCAATGGAAGTCTTTGGGGCCGCGTTGCGGTCTTGCTAGCCTCCGCCGTTTCTTCTTGATGATAACGTGAACCCGCCATCTCGGGCGGGATCGCCGGATGGATGACCGGGATCTGCTAGAGGCGAAAGGGTGAGCCAGCTGCTACACCTACCGCGGCGCCGGCATGTCGGTGGTTTTCGCCAACAACTATTATGCCCAGACGGAGTCCGGGGTTCGATAGAGGGGATCTTCGTAGAAGGACACCTATGATCTCTCTTGAGGGATCCACGAAGACAAAGATTCATGAACAAACCGATATACCCAGGCTCGGGCCCGCAATGCGGGTAATAGCCCTATGTCCTACTTTTGCTCTCGTTAATGTGTCTTGAGGGTATTACAAATGCATGATCTATACTCTGGGTTCCTCTTGAGCTCTCTCAGTGCTCTTTCTGTTCTCGCTCTTTTCGCTCAAGTCCTTTTTTCCTCTCGGCTTCCGGCCGCCTACCTCTCCCACGCACCGAACCCCCCTTATATATGCTGGGCTGGCTCGGGCATGTGAGAAGGATGACATCACACTGATTACACTTCATTTATTACATCAGTCATTGTAGCCCCATCATCTGGGCTCATTCTTTGCCCCATCGTCCAACTCTGCCCGGGAAGTGACTTGTATGGGACGAGTTAGGTCTTGAGACTCTGAGAGGGATAAGCTATCTTCTTTGTCGTGAGCCACGTGCATTCAATGGTTACGACACGGTGTGTTGGGGAGAAGACTTGGTGAAAGCTCTGTCGGCGTTGTTGTCAATAATAATGAAAACGGGGCTAGGCGTCAGATCCAAACTCGATGGTAGCACAAGACGTAAGAATTATACAGGTTCAGGCTCTCGCGGAGGAGATAATACCCTAGTCATGTGCTCTAGAATTATATGTGTCTAGCTTATTTGTTGATGATCTTCCTATGCTGATGTTTTCCCCCACCCCCCTTTATATAGCAGAAGAGGGCGGTTACAAGAGAGAGTCATGATCAGATACAAGATAGGGATTATATCTTCTATACATATCCGTTTTGGTAACGGCCTAGGTTACCCTACCTAATCCAGATCGGTTGCAATCTTTAGGGCTTCCTTGTTTCGCACGTCTGGTGCAACCTGGGTAGCTTTTGCTTCCATGCAATTGGCTTGGCCCGGCCTTATCCAGTTGGGCCTCGCAGGCCTACCTTGCAGATACCCGTTATCCATATACTCCACAGTAGGCCCCAAGTGCTTTGCGATTGGATTGCCTTCTTATTGATAGAGTTTCCCGATTGGTTCTTTCTCTAGCCGAGCGCTCCATTGTGGGCAAGGAGGTCGTGAAGGACTCGATAGAGCTCCATGTGTAAGCATTCCGAGTGGTTCCCGGCCCAATTTATTGAGCTAGCACACGACTTGTCTTGGAGTATACCTTCATTTAGGGTGACTTTTAGCTGATTGGTACCTGTGTGCCTTGGCGCACAGCTTTTGGCCTGTCATGAGACATACCATGAATTATCCAAGTGGTACCCGCACCTACTTTTTGCAGTATACGGCTAATGGCCCATTATGAGGCAAACCTGTGGGATATCTGTTTTGAATCAACTTATGATATCTGATTCCATTTTGAACGGTGACCAGCATGCGACCTAACATGAGGCATATCATAAGGAAGATATTTTAGTTTGGAAGGTACCCAAATTCCGTCTGATGCGGTCATTGGCCTTTGGCCCATCATGGGACATACCATATCCCAAAGCGGATTACGACCCGTTATTGCTGTGTCTGACAATTACTACACATGGCCACCGGCCCATCTTGAGGCGTGCCCTAGGGCAACCCCAAGACGTGCGGAAGGCGAAGCATTTTTCTCGCTCAAGGCAAAAATTAGCGTCGCTCCCTATAAATATGAGACTCGGTATAAACGAAGCGGTTTTCTGCGCATTGTTCTTCACCTGCCTCTTCATCTTCTTACTCTCGGCGCTCTTGCTGCGAACTCCGCCGATAGGGTTAGCTTCTCTCGCAATCCCAATCTGACGCAGTTGCTAGCGCCTTTGCCAAAAAATGTCTTCTCCTTCCTCCAAGGACACTCTTGCATTAGCCTCGGCCAAGGATTGGGCCACTTTGGTGACGACGGAAAAGCAATTGGAGGAGTTGGTCACTGGTGGCGTCTTTCCGCCATTGGTGTTGCTCTCCGCCTGTCCTGCAGTGGGTGAGTCTTGCCCCACGCCCCGAACTGAGGAGGTGGTCATTTTTGTATCCTTCTTTCAGTGTGGGTTTGGCCTTCCCGCTTGCGCTTTTCTCCGTGGTCTTCTTCATTTTTATGAAATCGAATTGACTCATCTCAATCCCAACTCCATTCTTCAAATTGCTGTCTTTGTTCACCTCTGTGAGGCCTTCCTCGGCATTCGCCCACATTTTGACCTCTTTCGCCATCTCTTTCTTCTCAAGCCCTTCCCGAACAAGAATTCCCCCAAAGCAGTTGGGGGCATTGGATTCCAGCTAAGGGACGGCCTGAAGAAGTCCTATTTCGCCATTCCCTTCAAAACCTTGAACAAAGGCTAGCATCAAGAGTGGTTTTACTGTGCCAACCCCAAACCCTCTCTGCCTTCCTTTTCCGGAGCCCCGCCCAGGCCTTCGATGGATTGGACTTCGCTCCCCTCGGACGGTGGGATGGACCAGGAGGAGGAGCTCATGGGGATGATTGCCAAATTGAAGGAGGATGGACTAACCGAAGTTGTGATCATCCTCAATTTTGGCTTTCACCATGTGCAGCCTCTCAAGGAGTAAGTCCACCTGGGATATGAGTATGAAGGGGAGCGGGATCCTACCCGAGAAGCTCCTGAGTCAATTCCCAAGAGCTTACTCCTTGGACGTCTGGGTGATTTCTTCGCCCCTGGCACCCAAATAAATCAGCGATGGGTGCACAAGCCCTCAACAAAATGTGTCCTCCGCCTCCAGTAAGATGCTTTCTCATCTCCCAAGGTTGGATTTTCTGGTTCTTGAGTAACTGCAATTAAGCATGTGTTTGTTTCCTATACTTGCAGGGTCATGGTGCTTTCTTCTCACGATCTTGCTTGCAGAATTCCCCAACATAAGAGTGCCAGCGGAAATGCCCTCTTGGTGCCTCGTCCTCGGTCTTGTCTGAAGAAGGACAAGTTGGCGGGGTGAAGACCCGAGGAAAAGTGAAACACCATTTGTCTATGTGCCCAAGGAGAAAAGGAGGTTAGCGGCTAACGTCGCATGGCCCAGAGCCCAAGGTTACGTGGCCTAGCAGCCGCACGTGCCTCTCCAGTGACTTCCTCATCATCGAGCCAGTCCGAGGGCCCGAAGGTTCCTGAGCCACCAGCCCGTCACTCGGCCGATGTGGCACCTCCTCCCCCGAGCTCAATTAGAGACCCATCGTCCCTCGTGCCCGGCATGTGGTCGGGTTCTTCTACAGGCGGGTCCTCCGCTCGTAAGAGCTCGAGGATAAAGATAACAAGATCTAATAGGTTGGTTTCTTTTGTCAGCTCTTCCTTTTGTTTTTTTCGGATCATGTCTTGATTGCTTTTATTTTTCCAAGAGGCCTGTTGATGAAGTTCCCATAGATGTGCCACCCAGGGGGCCCCAGGAGGCTGCTCCCGAAGGTGCCCCAAGCCAGCCGGGAGCTGAGGCACCGACTGACGCTGCGCCCGCCGCCCTCGAAGTGGCCCCGGAGCTAGTTCCAGTGACTCCCCCCAATGCTCCCATGGCCCAGAGCGCCAGGGCTGATTCGGATCCAAGCAGCCCCCTGCCGCGTGCTCCTCCCAGACCAGCTGGCCAAATGGGGACCCTGAGGCCTGCCGACCGCCCCTCGCCTCTGTCGAAAGAAATCCCTCGACCCCTACTTGAGAAATCTCCCTTTGGGTTCGTTCTTGGTGAGGATGGTGAGTGGACAGCTTTTGACGATGAAGATGAGGACAAGGAACGGGAGGCGCTCTGCGACCATGCTTTCGGTTGCTCCCGGTTGGCTTGTATGAGTTTCTTGTGCCGAGTTGGTTATAAGTTCTCTTCTTTTTGTCTTCGATGCGTAGGGTAGCTTTATCATTCATTTTGTTGCCTTGGCGTCTGGGAGGCCTTGAAAAAGGGCGCGTTCTTGGAGATACTCCGAAGACCAAGATGAAGCGAGGATTATGAGGACAAGATCGAGGCGGACTGTGCGAGCTCTAGGGTGGTGGATAGGGTCGGAGCAAAAGCCAGGCTGCGAAGGCTCGGGGCGAGTTCGGGCTTAGAGTTGGACAAGCTAAACTTGACGAGCTCCCTTAGTGGTAATCGCTTTGTACGACTGCTTTAGACCACCTTTTTAGTGTTCCGCCCCTTAACTCATTCTTCCTATCTTGGTTTTGGTCTTCGTCGTTGCAGGTCTTCAGGGAAAGCTTGAACCACCCAGAAGTGAGTCAAGGAGCTAGAGAAATATGAGGAGGAGACCCAAACCAAGTCGGACAAGCTAGGACGAGAGCTAGAAGGTTTGCTCCCGACTCGTCCTTTGTTCTTGTTGTGCTTTTAACATCTTCGAGCTAATTCGACTGGTCTTGCAAAATACCAGGTTAAGTCGCAAGCTCAGTATCGCGTCCTTGATGAGAGGATCAAATCTACTGAAGCACGAGTCGACAAGCTCCGGAAAGGCTCCGAGGCAATGCTGCAAATCTTGAGTCCTGGTGAAGCTAGGCCCAGTGATGCGGATGCCACAATCCAGCGACTGGCGGAAGGGCCCAAGAAGCTGGTAGCACACCTGAAGGAGATGGTGATTACGAGTGCTAGTCAAGCTCTGGCCATCAAGTCCTTATATCCACGGGTGGAGCTCGAGGCTATCCAGGAGGGTTTTGCCTGCACCGTTGATGACGATCAAGCCATTGCCCAGCTCGACGAGGTTAGGAATACCTCCACTGCCTTAGTAGAGAATCTAGACTTGGGTCCCGTGTAAATATACATTTGCTGAGACTTGGTTTGTACTTGTTCTTTTATCCTTGGAAAAAAATGCCTAGCGACTGAGCCGTGTTTTGCTTTTAATTGCTTCATTATGTCTTGAGATTCTTTTTTGATCTAACGCTTGCATGCGCTACATCTGGTTTGGTGTTCCATGGCCATATGTCTTCTCAGCCGCTTCGGGTTCTAGCGCCAGCATGTCTTCAGGGCCACTTCGGCTTCCCACGCTAGCATTTACTCAAAACCGTTCGGCTTCCACGCTTTGGGTATATAAAGGTGTCACCACTACTTGAGCGATCACCTATCTCTAAGTCCTTCTCTGCAACCTTCGACGTTCTTCTTTAGACCTTCAATGGCTTCTTCGTCCCAATCTTCTTCGTCTGGCGATGAGGCTCCACCATCCCCCCTCGACGGAGGAGCCAATCTTTCACTTTGAAGATGAGGCTCTGCCAGCGCCTGATGAGGAGGTGGCCTTCCTCGCCGAACTCTGGGCCGATTATGAGCTCGCGCTGGTCGATCTCATGGAGGGAGAGAATGTAGCCCGCAACGTCGTCGCTGTCAACGCGCTGATCGAAGCTGTCTCGAAGCTTGTCGAGGCGAGGGACGCTCTTATCATGGCAGTAGGACACGCGCGCCTCACTAAGGTTCTAGGTTCCTACAAAGTTCTCGTGTAATGCATTGATGTATCCGAAGCTGAATATTTTTAATGGAGTTTTAATGTTGTTTAATCTTTCTTCCCTATTGATTTAGAATTTGCCCGAGTGGTTTCTTTCCTTTTTCGTTTAAGCACTCTACCTGACTATTCTAGCCCCGGCGTCGAATCGACTCATGGCCATTTATCGAGCACGTGCTTTGAGAAACTAGAGTTAGCCATTAGTGGAATTGAGTTTCACAATTTGGATTTGAATGCACTCAAGCTCATTACATAATCATTAGGGAGAAAAGTAAAAAATGACTCGTAAGAAGGGTTGCACCTACGCAACACTATCAGGTGTAGCCCCCCCAATTTACTACTTAATTGAGCATCAATTGAGTAGCAAGTCAAGAAAAAATTTTATTCATGAATACTATAACTAATGTACAAGATTTAAGAGTAAAAACAACGTAGCTGCTCTATGTTCCATGTGTTGCTGATAACCACGCCGTCTTCACGTTTGAGTCTGTAAGCCCCTGGGCGTCTCACCTCATCGACGATGTAGGGGCCTTCGGCTTAGGGAGAGCTAAGCTTTTACGATTCCTTCTTAGGACCAGATCTCCTTTGGAGAAAACGGCCCGAACATTCCTATCGTGGTAGCGGCGTGAGGCCCTAGAGATATTTGGCGGTGGGCTGCTTTGTGATTTCCGGCTTCCTCCAATCGATTGAGGTCTTCTATCCGGTTCTCCTCGACTTCGGCCTCCTTGTAGCTCACGAACCGTGGGGATCCGAACATCAACTCGGTAGGTAAGACCGCCTCTGAGCCGTATACTAGGAAAAAAGGTGATTGCCCGATGGCCCTGCTAGGAGTGGTTCTCAGCCCCCAGAGCACCGAAGGCAATTCTTTTACCCATCGCGTAGCATAAGGCTTAAGACGATCAAAGATCCTTGCTTTTATCCCTTGCAACACCATGCCGTTGGCTCGCTCCACTTAGCCATTGCTCCTTGGATGAGCCACAGAAGCGAAGCAAATCTTGATGCCGAACTCATCGCACCAGTCTTGAAATTCTTCACTGTGGAATTGAGTACCATTATATGTAATGATCCTGTTTGGTACGCCGAACCTTACTATGATTTCTTGAAAAAATTCCTTGGCCTTGGCTGCCGTGATCGTGGTAACGGGCTTAGTAAAACCACCATGAGCCTTCTTCAAGGGTCTGACCATGTCGAGCCACCAGACTGCGAATGGCCAAGTGATCGGAATAGTTCGCAACTCCTGCGCCGGCACATGTATTTGACGAGCGAAGTGTTAGTGATATGCCCTCGAGGCGATCATGTGAGATGATTGTATCATACGTCTATGTTCATGTACTTATCAGTTCCATGAATAAATGTCAATCCTTTGTTCATTTAGTATGACTTAATTGTGAAACACATTGGTTATATGATATTATTCTAAACGATCCCTGGTCACATATCATTATGTGGGACAATAGTGATCTGACCAGCACATGTATTGATTGATGGTAATGTTTCACATACCATAGATATGGAGATATCAAATCAATAATGTGGGCACATGTTAGAGAACATGGGGTTGGATAGACCCACTCCAAGACATTGATGAGATTGTTATCTTAGAAGTGCCATCGGGGTGTAGTCTTGAGTGGTATACCTATCGATCCTTTGACTGAGATTCTTATTGATTCTCGGCATGTGTGATGTATACTTTGGGGCTATTAAGCGGCTTCTCCGTAGCGGGAGTTATAAAGGTAGCTTACGGGTATGCCATGAAACATGGCGTGAGATATAAGAGATCAAGATGGAATTTGCCCTCCTCGATAGCGGAGAGATATCTCTGGGCCCCTCGGTGTGGATGGATAAGGAAAAGTGCATGGCCATGCCAAAGTGATTAAAGTGTTAATCACGAATTATATCCATTACATTGGCGAGTGAATGGGTCGAAGCTACCACAAGGATGTACGCATCTTGCCTTGAGCTTATTTGGTATCGTGTGGCAAAAGGATCGGTATATGAGTATATCAAGGTTCAGCCGAATCTGATCACTCTGTGCATTCGGGGACAATATGTCTGCTAGGAACCCTTTGTTGTCGATGGTGCGGAAAAGAGGTTTCGGGGCCATGGCGTTCTTATGAACCTAACGGGTCACACATAACGGGTTGGATCATGTCGATGGATTGGATCCATTAGTGGGTTTACAGTTTGGATCCTCTGGTGTCTTAATGGTTTCTACTATAGAAGATCCATTAGTGTGAGTCTAGTGGGCTTCTATCGTAGAAAGGCCGTTAATGCACTCTATATAAAGGCGTGGGGGTGTACAACCAAGAGGTTCTCCCACCACAAACCCTAACCGTCATGCATCCACCGCCCTAAACCCTAGCGCATGCGTGGGTGCTAACACACCGGTATGTGTGATCTACTGGGCGATGTGGATACCGGTAAGCGCCGTTGCATCTGCCTCGGCGGATTGGCGAAACGTCTACTTCCTCTCTGACGTTGCGTCTTGCGATCGCGAGAGGAGATGATCAACCGGCATCTACTCTGTACTTTGGAGTCTGTGAGGCGCCTTCACCCACTCTTCTTCTCCGCGCTAACGTGCTCCAAGGGTAATGATCCATGATCCACTACTCGTATGTATCTGGTTGAATCGTAGAAAATTTTGTTTTCGGCTAAGCGTAGCCTCTGGCGTTCTCCAACACGAAGAACTAACAACCTCCACGAGTGTGAACAATATCTTTTTCGTCGTCTGGCGGTGGCGGAAAAAGCCTTGATGATAAGCTTTGCCCACCAGGGTATTTCATGCTGCATGGTGCCCGCAAATTCCTAAGTGGATTTCTCTGAGAATGTTCTTCCCTTCTTGCTCCGATATGCAGCGTCTCAGGACTCCAGAGGCTCTTTTTTGGAAGAGTTCTTCCCCGACTACCACGTAGCTTTTGCATCGGCATGTGACGCGCTCTGCCTGCACGCGGTCTTCGGGAAGCTCATCCTTTAACAGGTAGTTTAAGAATGGAGTTGTCCAGTCAGGATTGATGACTAAAACTTCCTCTTCAGCCGGTCTTTCCTCTGATTTGTCTGTCTCCTGCTATCGACTTATTGAAGGTTTGTGGAGCTCTTCGACAAATACTCCAGCCGGTACTGTTGCCCGATTGGAGCCTAGCCTTGTGAGCTCATCTGCTGCTTCATTATCACGGTGAAGTACGTGGATGAGCTCCAGCCCATCAAACTTGTCTTTGAGTTTCCACACTTCCTGGCAATATCTGACCATCTTTATCGCAAGCCTTACGACCGATCTTTACGCACTTGATTGATTACTAACATGGAGTCTCATGGATTATCGGTCATCGGGCCTTGAGAGATATGGAATCTGGTCTGTGAATGAGTGCCTCATACTCGGCGGTGTTGTTTGATCTTGGAAATGGAGCTGAAGGATGTACTTCAAGCGATCCCCTGTCGGAGAGATGAGCACCATGCCAGCCCCCGCACCGCTGAGCATGAGGGAACCATCAAAATACATTGTCCAATACTCGAGTTCTTCAAAAGTCGTGGGAGTCTGCAATTCCACCCACTCGGCGGTAAAGTCGGTGAGTACTTGTGACTTTATGGCTGTTCGTGGCTTGAAGGAGATTTCAAAAGCTCCGAGTTCAATCACCCACTTGGCGATTCTCTTGGTGGCCTCCCGATTGTAGAGTATATCCCCAATTGGGAAAGAGGTGACCATCGAAATTGCATGCTCTTGAAAGTACACTACAACAGGAACACCCCTTTAACAACGGATACATAGCAACGCATGATGTTATGCGTTGCAAGCAATAAGGTGGCAGCTTGCAAACCGTTGCAAGCATCATCCGTGGGTTAAACAACGGATACATAGCAACACATGATGTTATGCGTTGCAAACAGCAGTGTAGCAGCGCTTGCAAAGTGTTGCAAGCATCATCCGTAGGGTTAAATAACGGATACATAGCAACACATGATGTTATGCGTTGCAAGCAGCGGTGTAGCAACTTGCAAAGCGTTGCAAGCATCATCCATGGGGTTAAACAACCAATGGCAATATTTGTCAACTGTTGCAAGAATCATCTGTAGATCGCTTGGTTTTTTTGGCCGGATCCGTATTAGACCCTTTTGTTTCCGCCGGCGTGAACCTTTGTTTTTTTGATTTCCGTGTACTAGCCGGCCCAATATCCGTCGTCAAGCCAAAGTAGAAGCCAGGCGCCCAGGCGGCCACATCTCATCGATCGTCCCCAACCAAAACCCTAGCTCTCAGACCACCACTCACACCGTCACGCGCCTCCCCCAGTCCCCCGGCGGTAGGAGTGAAAACGGGACGGATAGTTCCCATCCGAAGCCGGATCCGATCTAATCCGGATCCGGGAAGTAAGGCCCTGTTTGGCATAGCTCCAGATCCTAGATTCTTGTCTGGAGTTGATGGAGCCAAGCCAAACGGTATAACTCTAAAAAAATAGAATATGAAGTTAGGCGAATCTGGAGCAGGCGTTCATTTTTGTGGAGCAGGGGAAAGGCTGCTCCCCACAAGAATCTATAACCTCGTTACAAGAGTACCACAGGTTAGCCTAAAATTACATAAATTGCCATTCAACAAAACCACTCATGCGATGCTTCCCCCGACGCGATTGTGTCTTCTCGCCTCCCACACGAGCGGCGGCAGCTCTCTCTCTCCCCCAAAATCCTAGCGCGATCTCAAGCGCTCATCCCTCCGGGCGTCCGCGACCGAAGCCTCTCGGCGCGAATCCCCCGGTCGTCCTCGACCACGGCCCGGCGGCACGATCGTCGTCCTCCTCCCCCCGTCATCCGCGACCTCGGCCCAGCGAAGCGGATCCACCCTTCGTCCATGACCTTTGCTCTGCTGCGCGTGCATCCTCCTCCTCAATCCGTCATCCGTGACCTTGGATCTACGGCGCGCGCGACGTCGTCTCCCCCGTCTCTACAACCACGTGCGTCCTCCTGTACCCTAGCCAGGCAACATCCTCTCTCACGACGGCTTCAAGGTCAGGTAATGATTTTCTTGGACAGTTGATGGCATTGGCGTTCGGCTGCATCAATTAGATAACTAAAGAATGAAATCCTCAATACACTCAAAGGAATGTAATAATGCTACGCTAGGACGGATGGACTCGGTGTGGCTTTCTATATAAACTGCTTGGAGTTGGATTAGAGATGATGTTTATAATTGTTAGAAAATAATCTTGTTCCATGTTCCTGTTAGTTACTTTATCTTGCATTGTTCATTGTTTAGGATAAACCGCGAGACTACTATTATCGATGACCAAGTGCAGCAGGTGGTAGTGGAATTAGCACATCATACTTTCCTTTCGATTCGAGCATGTAGGATAGTAGAGATCATGCAAAGGTGTATGCCGATTTGTAGCAGGTTAGTTACTTTAATATTGCATCTAATAAATGAAGATAATGGGGCTATCTTGTTAAAGTTCTTGGCGTCTGACAAAAACTCTTGAGTGTGCCTTCTCTGTTTTTGGTGTCTTCCTTTCCTCTCTACTTACGTGTGCATGGTGAGAGTTATAGGATTTAGCCAATCCAACAATAATCTCATAAGATCTTTTATGTTAATAAGATGTTGCCCCAAGGAATTAATAAGCGTGGTATAGTTCTAATTCCCAAGAAGAAAATCCGTCACTTTCACAGTAGGCTGAGACATATAAGCCTTTGCAATGTCATTTACAAAGTTCGAGTTAAATATTTAGTTCTTAAAATGCAAAGTGATGATCTCTCACATCTTGCTAGGCTAATCCTTATTACATTTTTTAAGCTTTGTTCCTATTTACTATATGTTCATTCTCTTGCACCTAAGTGTTTCAATAAAAAAACCAGGTGCTTTGATTATTGATTAAGCACATGAAGCTAGCAGGGAAAGCAAAGAAAGGAAGCATCTGAAATAGCGTCTCATGATTTACACAATGTAAAACACGGTGCTTTGATTATTGATTAAGCACATGATCAAGCTAGCAACAGGAAACCGGGTGCTTTGATTATTGATTATTGATTAAGCACATTCTTTCTTTCGGCCGGCATGCATGCATATAACGTCATCAAATGATGTTATATATTGTACACAATGAAAAAATCATGATTATTTTACATATCTGCTAAACATGGGTTTTAATTAGTTGTCCCTTCCTGCAATTTCTTAGAATGAAAAGGTACATACCAAGGAATAGGGTAGTCTAGTCTTTTTGCACACAATTCTCTCATTCTTAGATCAGGAGCCAACCTCGTAGCCAAACACTTTCTTGGACAGCTCTAGATTCTCAGTGGAGTGGATCCAAGTGAGAAGCTGAATCTGGGTACGCAAAATTCAATTTGGATGTATTTGGTTTTCAAGCAAAGTATTTGGTTTTCAATTCATTGTAGGTAGATTGTGTGAAAATTGTTGTCTCTGAAGGTGTAATAGAAATATGGTTAGCGGTGAAGATACATTGCTTATGATAATCTTAATGTCCAAATCTTTTAGATCTCCTATGGTGTGTTTGGTAATTGGTACAAGTGGTATATGTATGAGATAGTTCAAGAAAAAAGTCACTATGTGTTAAATGCAATTGTCATTGAGCTTCTGTGAGACGAAGCACCGCATAGGCGGAATGAATCCTCCTTTCATACTAGAGCATTTGAAGGCCTTCATGTTCTGTACAATCGGGAAGTGATCTTTGTTTTAACGGTATGCTTGAACCGTATTTATTTTTAGCGGTAGAAGCGATGTACAAACACAACAAATATTTTTATTTGTGACTTGTCTAAATTGTGTGTGTACAGTGGTAGCTAATTTTGTTATTAGCATCTCGGGCAATGGATCGTGAATACAACTTGTCGGAGAGTTCGAATGGTAGTTGACACACTCTGTGAGCTTGTCCTGGAATGCAAATTACTCTGAGATATTATTTGTGGCTTTCTGGTATGGTAGCAAGTCATCGATTTAGCTATTCAGCCTTTTTACTTATAATTATCAAAATAAGTCACTTTCAGCTAATACTTTATGAATTGTTGAAGATTTTGCTCAAAGATAGAGTTGCTAATAGTTTGCCTTGAACTATATCATCTTGGTTTTCAGTGGGAGGCTGATGAAGATTTTGCTCAAGCTGTTAACCTTGTAAAGGAATATCAATTCCCTCAAGTTCACATATCACAATTTTATCCCAGAGACCGGTATCTTGTCCTCATTTTTTTTGGCTAGCTATGTTACGTCAAATGTCATATTGTAATCAACTAATTGTCATCTTGTTTCCCTACATCTACATACATGTCTGTTTTTGTAGGAACACTGCTGCTAGGATGAAAAAGTGCCAAGCATTGAAGTGAAAAAAAGAGTAGTAGTGAATTAACCTCGGTTTTTGAATCCTTTGCACCATACCAATGAATGGAAGGCAAAGTAGAGAGAATATGGATCACAGAAATAGCTACTGACGGTGCTCATTTGGTACGTGCATAATTATTGTCGCAATTGTTGAAGTTGAATAGCTACTAACGGTGTTCAGTTAGGTAAAGAATGTTGGATGGTGCGTGTCGGTCTTATTATTGTGACTGATGAACCACTAATACGACTATACAACAACTTCGAGGTTATTGGAGACATAGGCAGCAGTCCTATAGCATGGCCTTCAAGTTGTGTATGTTCTATCATGATATAACAGGGCATTGTTTTTCCTAACTATTGCATTGAATTAAAGTATTCAATTCCATTTGCAGATTGAAACAACTATTTGATCCCATCGGATGAATAACAACACGGGATTTTATTTTATTTGACCACAAGGTGATGTTTCTAACTTTGCTTGTTTCTAACTTTTACACTTCCTCTCAGTTTGAATATAGTACCTCGAAAATAATTAATGTTGGTTCGATTGACTTACCTGAATATTTTCTTTCCATTTTGTTTTCTGTTTGGGACCAATGACATGACTACTTGAGGATGTGAGGGCTTCCATTGAATTTAGTGCTTTGCTTCTCATTTACTTTGGATCAAGATCTGTCATGAATTTGATTTAAGAGGATTCCTTTGTATATATCTTGCTATCATAGCAAAAATGTTTGAACCAGATTATGTGATGAATTAATTTGTGGATGCTACTCTATAATGTGAATATTTGTTTTTAATATAGGCGATTTGTGCTTATTTCCTATGTGTGTGCCTTGGATGATCTCGAAAAGTTTCAAATCGCATTAGCATCACATACATATTTATTTGGCTCCAAATAAATATTAATTATTTTTCAATGGTTAATTTCTTGCAGCGCATATAAGCATTGCCAAAATTGAATCTAAATGTTGCAACAAGCTTTAGAGGTAAGCTGCCCATGGGTGGCACAAACACATGTAGCGTTCTTTGTAGCCCATAAATATCCGTTGCAATTTAGCAGCGGTTATTAATAAGGTTTTCAACGCATATATAAGCGTTACAATAGCCCCTAACAGCGGCGGCATAAACAGCGCATAATTATGCGTTAGTATAGACCTAACAGCGCATATCACGGACTTTTACGCATATATGCGTTGCAAAAGTGTCCTTTGTAGTGTTAATGTTTGAGTTTGCGAGAGGCAAATGTCTGACATATATGACTTCTATACGAGGATACCATGCTTTGGATTCACCTAATACCTCGTTGTGAAGTAAACTAGGCGTTGAACATACGGAGGTGCCTGCTTCGTCCCACTCTACCACGATTGCGGCGCTGACTACATGAGTCGTTGCAGCAATGTAAAGCAGAAGGGGTTCCTTAGGCATTAGTGAGACCAGTACCAGTGGCGAGGACAAGAATGCCTTGAGGTCTTCGAAAGCTTGCTGCACCTCAGAAGTCCATTGAAAATCGCCCTGCTTCTTTAGAAGTTTGAAAAAAGGCATCCCCCATGACCCCAGGCGAGAAATGAACCTGTCGAGTGCCACCATGCATCCCGTGTGCTTTTGGACGTCTTTCTGGCAAGTCAGTGGCTTCATCTTCATGATGACATTGATTTTCTACGAGTTTGCTTTGATGCCCCGCTGCGACACTATGAATCCGAGTAGCTTTCCTAAGGGAACTCCAAAAATGCACTTATCGGGGTTGAGCTTCATTTTGTAGGCCCTTAGGCTTTTGAATGTATCGACCAATTTGGATATGAGGTCCTCCTTTGCGCGAGATTTGACGATGACATCATCTACATATGCTTCCACGCTGCGTCCAATTTGAGTGTGAAAACACCACTGTATTGCGCACTGATAGGTTGCACTAGCGTTTTTCAAGCCGAATGGCATTGTGACATAGCAAAATGCTCCAAACGGAGTATGAACGAGGTCTTGATACAGTCTTCCTCTTTTAGCATGATCTGGTGATATCCTGAGTAGGCATCCAAAAAATTTAAGAGCTCACAACCTGCAGTCGAATCTACCACCTGGTTGATGCGAGGCAACCCAAACGGATCTTCGGGCATGCTTTGTTAAGATCGGTATAATCAATACACATCATGACTTTTATTCTTTTGCGAACAAGAAGCGGGTTAGCTAACGGATCGGGATGATACACTTTTTTATAAAGCACGCAACTAAAAGCTTAGTGATTTCTTCCTGATGGCCTCTCGGCAATCTGGCGAATCGTCAGACTCTTTGTTTGATAGGTTTCGCCTTCTCGTCAACATTGAGAGAGTGCTCGATCACCTCTCTAGGGACACCGGGCATGTCGGAGGGTTTCCATGCAAAAATGTCCCGGTTTGCCCGAAAAAGGTGGGCGCTTCTTCTATTGCCATCGAGCCTGTCCGTCGAGCCGTCTGGCCAAGTTGGGCGGGTCGAGGATTACCCTCTTAGTCCCTTAAATGGGGCTTCATGCTTGTCTTGACACTGCTTCTTCTTTGGGACTTCTCCCTCATCTTGTTGATAAGCGGCCGCTGTCGGATCTTCTCCTTGTCGGCTACCACTTCTTGTATTTCCGCCATCTCGCAACTCTCCTATCACCGCGAAAATACTTTGATGTCGCCATGGTGAGATAATTCCTTGGGACTGGTATCTTGATCTGAGGTAAGTATAATGGGGCATAGCCATGAACCTGGCTAAGGCCTGGCCTTCCCAAGATGGCATGGTATGCCGCCTCAAAATCAGCCACCTTAAAGTTAAGATATTCTGTCCGGTAATTTTCTCTGGTCCCGAACGTGACCGGCAAGGTGATCTGCCCGAGTGGAACCGAAGAGGTCCCGGGGATTACCCCATGAAACAGCGATGAGCCTCGCTTTAGCTCCGAGCATGGAATCTTCATGTCGTCGAAAGTTTTGGAGAAGAGGACGTTGAGTCCGCTCCCTCCGTCAACCAGCACCCTCTTGAGTTTAACATTGTGAATTACAAGATCCAAAACAAGAGGATATCTATTTGGATATGGAATGTGATCTGGATGATCCGAGCAATCAAAGGCAATCGGGACATCAGACCATCTAAGGTATTGGGGAGTTGACGGCATGACCGCATTGATGTCCCGAGTGGTAAGCTTTTGCTTTCGCTTGGACTCATAAGCAGGCGAGCCCTCAAATATGTAGTTGAGCACACACTCTGTCTTCTGGTAATCGCCCTCATCATCTTCAGGGGGATCTTGCTTTTTCTTTGCTTCACCCTTATCTGGGCTTGGCCGCTTGTTGCTCTCCTTCATGAACCTTTTCAGGGTGTAGCAATCTTTAGCTGCATGCTTTCCCTTAGGATGGAAAGGGCAAGCTGCGTCCATTACCATGTCATAATCATCCATCTACGGTGCACGGGGTCGGCCGCGCTCAGTCACCGCGACTAGCTCCTCGGGCTTACGCTTCCTATCCCATTGCCTAGAGGATTCGGCATGATCCTTCATGTCCTTTTGCCATCGGCGATCATCTTGACGCTCGGCTAAGGCATCCGAGGCCGTTGCATAACGATCCGCCAATTCAAACATTTCTCTTACCATGGTTAGCGGCTTTCGGGACATCTTCTTAATCAAATCAGGGTCGTTGACGCCTTTTTAGAACGTTGCAATGACCGCGGCTTCTGAGATTTCCCGGATCGTATTCTTCTTCTACATGAAGCGCCCGATAAATTCCCGGAGAGTCTTGCTCTTCCTCTGATGAAGCTGGTATAGGTCCCACTGAGTCCCAGGCCTTTCATAGGTGCCTTGGAAGTTGGTGATAAACTGATCGCAAAGATCTCCCGGGAATCTCTGAGAATTGTTGGAAGTCACGTGAACTAGGCTGAGCGAAGGGGTAAGTGTGTTTGCGGATAATTTGCCATTACGTTGTGATCACCCCCGGCTGCCTTGATTGCAAGGGAATAAACTTACAGCCAAGCCTCTGGATCCCTTTCTCCATCGAATTTGGTGATGCTTTTGGGGTTGAAACCTTCAGGCCAAACCACCCCGCGAAGCCGGGGAGTGAAGGCACGGATCCCATCAATAGGCCCATCGTTGCGCCAACGTGGGGAGCGTCGAGGAGGTAATCTGGCTTGGCGGTCCTCGCTATCGCCCTTGTCGCGGCAGTGTAGATCTCTGCGGTCGTCCTGGCCATCATGGTGGATACTGAAATGTTCATAGTTATCTTTGCGCTGGCGGCGCTCTTCGTCTTCTCGATCTAGTCGTCTGGCGTTTAGGTCCAAGCAAAGGTCGCAACTGATGCTTTGTCAGGCGTCTTCACCCCGACGAAGTTCTCATCGGCCGTGCATGGACCGGCGTGGCGATGTCGCTACTCGCGATCGAGTAGTTCTTGCGAGCACGAGCATTCCTTCTCCCTTGGTTCTTCTGGTGGTGTTGAATTATTCTTGCCATCACCATGGCCTTAACACAGGCCCGGATCGGGCGGCTGACTAAGCTGTCGGGGCCAAGCATTGGTCCCAATGGGTCGAGAAGTATCTTCGATGCAATGACATTCTGCTGAGAAGTATGAAAAACCGATTGGTTCCCCATCTTCATCTGCAGGATGTCTTCGTTGACATTGCGGCTTCTGGCCTGGAGAGCCCTCGCCCATGTTTCTTTTGCCTCACGACGAAGGCACTCTACCTCCGTGTCGTCCACGGCATCTTTCTGTTGCTGGGACTCAGTCCGTGGATCTTTGATCACGAAGATGCTGTGAAAACTTTTAGGACCTCTTGCCCTGCTCTCTGGGTCAGAAGAACAATAAGACAGATTGGGCTAACCTGTAGATCTGAGTGGTTTGTTGAAGCTTCTCACCACTCGGGACTCGTCCTTGAGCGAACCCCAACCAGATCAAAGAGCAGACTCCTGGCTTTCTGTCCATGGACAAATGGCCATAGCTTTCCTTGATCCGAGTGGCTGCTCGGCCGGGAGAGCAACGGAATCACTTCTAGATTGGATCTGGTCCGAATCCGAAAGGATAAGCTTGCCAAGATTGTCAGCGATAAAGTCTAGGCTTTTGAAACAGAACGCCTGGGCGGGAACGAAGGTGGCAACGACATCATTGAGGATTGCCATCGAGCTTGATGAGATTGATCCTAACGCAGCCCCTACCTGGCGTGCTAACTGTCGATGTTTGTTGTCGGTAATAATGAGAACGGGGCTAGACGTCAGCACTATACCATGACACATTATTCGCGTCTAACTGTGCGTCGGAATAGACCCTATATAGCGACAAACAGTACGTCGGTAAAAAGTATTACCGACGGATTAGGAGTGTCGGCAAAAAACTTTACCGACGAATCTTATATTACCGACGGATAGTGTGTCGGCAATGAGGACTTTTTACCGACTGACATAATTTTACTGACGAACTTCGCTTTGCCGTCCGATTTCAGTTTTTGCCGACGCACTTGTGTTTCCCGACTTACAATGTGTCGGTAATGTCTAGTATTGCCGGCACACAGTTCATTGCTATAATCAGATCACTTCAAAAAAAATAACAGCATAATTCATCCAACTGAGACATGACATGATATAATTCAAAGCATCAATAAAACATGATAGGATAATTCAAACATTCAAAGTACAACCCTCATTGTGCTTCACATTTTTCCTCTGCTCACTCAAGACGTTTAAACTTGAAGCAGCTAAAGGAGCAATAACATCTTCATGCAAAGTCTCAGAAGTAGGCTAAGACTTACATCTTCTCTTCATGATGCAGTGGCTCACTGGAATTTGAGTGGCGTTTTGCATCAATGTCCTCTATGTTTGATTCTTTTGGACGTTCACATGATCCCAGCTTCTGTTTATTTGCACCCCTACATAGAGACTTTCTGATTCAACAGAACATTCCTTGAGTGAATTGTGTGATGTACTCCTAAACTACAATTGTATCTCGAACATCACTAAACTGATGGGCCTTACCTCTTGTTAACTCTCGCTTGTGGTGGCTCTGGGTGCTCAATATTAAATGGCAGAGATGCTGAAAAAGGGATTAGCACCACATGAAGATTATCTTTTTCTACAAAAATTGGGTCACAATGCAAAAAACATACAACAACTAGCAAGTACTTTGGACACTATTGTTGGGGTTTAAATTTAATTCTTAGCACAAAAGTAGTACCAATGAGCACTGACAAACAAATATGAACTTTCTGTTCAAACTTTCTAGCGTACTTTCAAATTGTTTCATTTGAAACTAACTTAAAATTTTGAATAAGTTGTATATTATGATTGAAAAGGATAATAGAAAGTCTAACTGCATCAACCAAGATAATTGCAATATAATAGCAACATCCTATAAAAAAGACAAAGAGGGCTTTACATTGAGTATCGCCAAATGGTTACGGTTAATATCACGGCCTTATCGTCAATGTGATGAGCCTCAACTCCAAAGAACCCTAGAACATGCTTCTTGTATCTCCTAGACATAATTGTAGGGATTAAGTAATCTCATAACATGATTTAAGATTCCTTCATGGATAAATGGGCTAATCTTTTTCTCGAAAAAGCGCATTGCCTACCTCCAAATTCACTTCCATTTGTAGTTGCTTATTTACCTCATTATTACGATACAATCACTCAATCCGAATGCCCGAGGTCAAATATAACATCTATAACTAGAAGATGAGTCAAGCGGCAGCATTACATTACCTTGAGTTCCAAAGCCTTTACTTTATGCCTTTGTTGCATTACATGGAAGCTGATTTTGCAATGACTTCCCCGCATAATACAACCACAAATATTGCACAAAATCAGAACCACCCTGTCAAGTGTCAAACATTAACTTTTGGAACAGAAATGACATCTTACCATATCTTTTCCAGTACTTGGTTCATGCAGCTTTGGAACACTAAAACTAGAAGGAGCCGAAGGAACAACAATGTCCTCATACAAGGTATCGCATGTGACTTCGTGACTTCACGAGGATCTGGGTTCAATCTAGTGGTCCTTCTCCGTAGAGGTTTCGATCACATATTTACACCAACAGTTGTTAACAAGATTGATCGGGTAATGTTGAAGTAATGGACACATTCTCAGAAAAAAAATACCTTGGATCTTCATGATGCAATGACGACAGATTACAAACAAGGTTTGTGGTTGTGTACAGCTTGTGTTAGTGTTCTTTATGCTTTCGCATGATTCGACTTCTTTTTATTTGTGCCCTACTCATGGACATTCCGAATCAATAGAATTTCACTTGGGTGAATCATGCTACCTATAACTCAGTTGAAGTTGCAACGAACATTAGTAAACAGATGAAATACATTTGTTTGTTTTATCTTGTGATGGCTCTTGACGGCCATTTGATGTCCACAATACGTGAGAAGAAATTGACATAAAGTGGTGATTGGAAATATTAGAAATGCTAATTCAAGGTAGTAAAAGATATGAAATGTAAAACAATTTGTGTTAAATACAACAATACGAGAAATTTAAAGTACAATAGAATAGTGTCAAAATCCAAGGAAGAAAGAGAAAGCAAAGCGAGTGACCTTTACAATGACTTTCAACCAAATGGTGTGTATCAACACCGGTGGCTTTATTATCAATTTGATGAGCCTCAAGCTGTTGCAACGTTGGAAGGTATGGCTTTTATCACCTCCTAGTTTAGATTCACGGGAATCAAACAATCTTAGAATTAGAACCTTCAGAGATAAACATGGTGAATCATTTTACATAAGAATTTTGCCGCCTACCTGTGAATTTTCTTCCTTTTGCATTTGGTTGGCAGTCATATTCTTTTGTTGCAATCAATGCACGAGGAAAAAATCATGGAAAATGTAACAACCAGAAGCTCAATTAAACCATGCACTTAGCCACTTACTTACCTTGAGTTCTGAAGCCTTAACTTTAAGCATTCCCGTTGTACATGAAAGGTCATGTTGCAATGCCTTCAACTGCACATTATATACGCAAGTAATTCCCAAATCAACAAACCCCGTGTTGAGTATTGACAGTTGAAAAACTAAAATAGAAAAGAAACAAGGATAGTTTACTCTATCTTTCCCCAGATTTAGTTCCTGCAAGCACAAAACACACAAAGGATCAGATAGTGCGCTACGCTGCACCATAAAATAAATCAACTGCATGCAATGCTTTCCTAATTACAAGATAAAAATATTTGTAAAACATTTACTTATTTTTGCACATCCAACCCAACTTAGTTGAAGTCCATCCAGATTTTGGGAAACACTTTTCATTTGTTATAGTGTACAGGTATAACCTAAACAGTAAGCATGTCATCCGATTGGGTTAGCAACCGAGGGAAGCAGCAGCATTGTAAGAGTAAAAATTCAAAACATTAGTACAGGAGCGATGACATAAGGAGTGAATGAAGAAGTAGACAAACCCGAACCGGCGCTATGGTTCGGGTTCGAGCCACCGAGCGCTCCTCCTCCTGGTTAATAGGGGGAGAAAAGCTGAGATAGTGCAGCATGGATGGGAAGAAAGCTGAAACGAAGGACAGCCGAGTGATGAAGCAAGTTTACCGATAGCGGCGGAGGCCATGGTCGGCGGAACCAAAGATAGTGTCAGCCCAGGGTGGAGGAGGAATGGGCGCTGCCCGTCGGCGAGGAGCCCTAGTGGCAGGGGAGGCGGCGGCGCAGCAGAGTTCCGGCAGGGGAGGGAGGAAACGTTACGGGGGGTGGGAGAGAGAGGGAGGGAGGCGCCTCCTGCGTCCTGCAGTGACGTTCTTGGCTTGTCGTGTCACGGTCTGAGAACAAATTCGATTCGGCGGATCTGACAAGGAGAGGCCGGGGAGGAGGAGGCAGCGGCGGAGAGGATGGGGAGGAGGAGGCGCGGCGGTGGAGAGCATGGGGAGGCGGATGTGATGGCAGAGAGGCCGGGGAGGAGGAGGCGGCGCGGAGAGGACGGGGAGGAGGAGGCGTCGGTGGAGAGAGGAACGGGAGGCCAGAGGCACAAGATTTTAGGGTTCATGTTGATCGAGTGTACAGGCCGGGAGGGAATATTAGGGTTCAGTTGGCGCTAATTTTTTTCACCCGCGCGCGCCAATAGAATTTCTGATGTACACTTTTGCCGACTGACTGTAGAACAAAAAAATTAAGTTTTACAATGGACGGTCCGTCGCTAATAATAAGTATTATTACCGACTGACCAGCTAACACTGTAGAGATAGTTCCCGACTGGTCATCAGTTGTAAACTTTTGCCGACTTCTTTTCTGTTGGCATTTACCCACTATTGCCGTCGGACGCCCGACGCTAATAGTGTGTTGTGGTATAGTGTGGATCCAAACTTAATGGTAGCACAAGACGCAAGAATTATACAAGTTTGGGCTCTCGCGGAGGAGATAATACCCTAGTCCTGTGCTCTAGAATTATATGTGTCTAGCTTATTTGCTGATGATCTTCCTATGTTGATGTTTTCTCCCGCCCCCTTTATATAGCAAAAGAGGGCGATTACAAGAGAGAGTCCTGATCGGATACAAGATAGGGATTATATCTTCTGTACATATCCATTTTGGTAACGGCCTAGGTTACGATTGTATCCTACCTAATCCAGATCGGTTGCTATCTTCAGGGCTTCCTTGTTTCGCATGTGTGGCGCAACCTGGGTAGCTTCTGCTTCCATGCAATCGGCTTGGCCCAGCCTTATCCAATTAGGCCTCGCAGGCCTGCCTTGCAGATACCCGTGATACATATACTCCACAGCTCCCCCATTCCTTCGATGTATGCTTCCACGCCTGACTGGTAATGGACCCTCGAGCACCTTCTGACTCCATCGGCCGACCACATAGCCCGGCCGCCTGGCGTCAGGGTCTGATCGCCCACCTGCTCGCCAGGCTACCACATGATGCGGTCGCCTAGCATTAGGGCCTGATCGTCCACCTGCTCGCTAGGCTGCCACGCGACACGATCGCTGGCGTCGAACTCGATCGCCCACCTACTCACCAGTCGCCACGCGATCACGGTCACTCGAGTCGTGGCTGACGCCCACTTGCTCGCCAGGTTGGTCGCCTGGCGTCAGGGCCTGATCGCCCAACTGCCCACTAGGCTGTTACGCTTTGGCACTCGTGGCCCCTCCTGATTGTGGTAGAGTGGATACCCTAGCGTGAAGTACGCCGCCACATCACAACTCCAGACCTTATAGCTATGAGAAGAAGTCGAGTAACTCAAAAAAATACTATCAAAAGAACGAGACTCAGACTTATCTAGGTTACTAGACTTCAAGATAAAACACTTGCAACCAAAAACGCGAAAACGAGAAACACTGGGTTTTCGCCCATACCTCAACTCATAAGAAGTGCGATGCAAATGTGCTCTCAAGAAAACATGATTGGAAACATGACAAGCAGTAGGTGCCTCAGTCCAAAACTTCCTAGGAGTATTGTACTCATCTAGCATTATCCTGGCCAACTCAACCAGGGTCATATTCTTCCTTTCCACTAGCCACTTTGCTGAGGGGCGTAGGGAGAAGAGAAGTGATGATCTAAACCAGACTCTACACAGAAACTCTCAAAGTAGGAATTCTTGAACTCGGTGCCATTATCACTGCGTATAACTCGTAATGCACCTGGGAGCTCAATAGACAGCCTACTAACAAATCCCCTGAAGTGAGAAAAAGTCTTATCCTTCAAGGCCATGAAAAATATCCAAGAATACCTCAAAAAATCATCAACAATGACAAGGACATACCACTTCCCTCCTGCTGACTGCACTCTAGCTAGACCAATAGTATCCATATGTAAAAGCTGTCCTGGTGCATCTGTCCTGGTGCATCACTCATCACTACGGTGACCGGAGGATGAGAAGCAGTAACCATCTTGCCATGTCGGTAGGGAGAGCAAACTAAGTCTTTGACCATCTTGAGTTTGGGCAAACCACGAACAAGATCGCGGCTGCTAACTTTGGTCAAATGATCAAAGCCAATGTGATCAAGTCTCCTATGCCAGAAAGAGAGATCACGGGACTCAGAAGCAATCAAACACCGAAGAGAGTCTCGAGAAGAAACAGAAAAATCAACACGAATGACTCTCCCAAATCTAGAAATCCCGCAAACTAACTCTCCGATGAATCAATGATTCTACAAGCATTACTCTTAAAGCTTACCTCGAAAGAGTCATCGATAAGTCGAGAAGCGAAGCAAATTATATAGCAGCTTACTCACTAAGGCAATGTCCTTAAGAATAAAATTTTCATTATTGCAAATGGTACCTTTAGCAATGACTCTACGAAGAAGCATCCCCAAAAGTGATCAACTCATCACGGGGCTCGGACTAGGAAGAGAACCAACGGGAGTCTCCGGTCATATAGCGAGAACAACCGGAGTCAACAATCCAAACATCTCCCTTCCCCATCCGACGAACCTAATCAAGTCAAAAGAGAAAGAGAAGACTCAGTATTGGGATAAAATGAGGACCTAGGAACCCAATACTGAATCACATGACGTCTCAAAGTACCAGCCACAAAAGGAGAAGACTGGACTATAGTGTCTCTCTGATGCTCGACTCTCACAAGATCAGAAGAAGCAACTCTAGTAGAAGATGTAGGAGCTATCACTGGTTTGGCCCGTCATGGTGCAAAGACTGGACTATCCCAACGAGGCTGCCTAAATCTCCAACCTAAAAACACCTCATGCCGCTGATATCTACCTCGATGGGAAAAACAAGGAATATCAAAAGGATGGAGGAAAGACTAACCACGAGCAGCTCCAGGACTAAAACTCGACTGAACAGCATGAAACCCGAGTCCTGGACACTACCCAAAAATAGGCGACTCTCTAACCTATCTAGAAGCAATGTGTGACTTAGGAGTACTCAGAATCTAGGGATGATCCTGAATACCCCTAAGAGCAGCAACACGCTCACACCTCATGATCTTGGCGCATCTAAAACATAAATCTACTAGATGACCATCCTTTCTTACAGAAGGTGTATGAATACTTCGCCTTGCTAGAGGCAGAAGTGATAGGATAAGCACCCTTCTGCTCAGAAGTCCCATGGATAACCCCAGCAGACCTAAACACGGTGGTACTCAACCTGGGAGCTACCACAATCTCTTCACTCTTAGATCTACGCACAATGGTAGGAGGATGAGTCCTAGCGTGCTCCAAGTAGTCAAATCCTAGACCCTGATTAAATATGCTATTTTTTGATTGGTCTAGAATGAGATTTAGCTTCTTCTTACCTCCTACAAACTTCTCGAGAGTGCTCATGAGATACTCATACTCCTGAAAGAGAGAGGCA